>BOPP01000046.1:2540778-2648199 GCA_017312745.1 Gryllus bimaculatus
TCAATTGAATATGTGATTTGCAGATATCTCTATTTCTATCGAAGTTGGAATCCTGGCTAAATGAAGTCTATAACTTTTCATACCATCAAACAATAGTTTATTGACCTTAGGATACACATTTATTTTTTCCTTCGGAGTAACTTATTCAATCGTTTTCGGCATTTGACCGGAAAATTTTAAAAAATTGATTTGTCTTATCATTGTTTCTATCACCAAACTTTGCAGTATCAATATTATTTATTAATCTAATTTTTTAGAGTTATATCAATTTAATTACAATTTTTTCCGAAAAGGATACTGAGTCTTTTTGCATGTATGCTTTTCTTTTTTTCCTTATTCCCCTTTTACCTACTTTCGCGAACCATGTTTTGATTCTTTCTGCTACCTCAACGATTTTCCTTTTACATAAAAAGATCTGCTTCTCCTTCACCGTTACAGACCACCTTGTCTGCTGGTTCCTCGCTATTGTTTTCCCTGGCCTTGTTCCTTCCTTCCACTCGGCTGTCGCTGCCGTCAATCCCTTCCATGACTACCTGCCTCGTGACCACGTCAAGCGTCTTCCTGTATTTCCCCATCACATCTAACGAGCAAGTGCCCCACACCGTAGCTCCCCTTCCGCAAGCCACCCAATTTCCTGGAACGCCTTTGCCCCTTTCCCCGCTCACCTTTCTCCGCGCGTAGTCGCCTCTTGTCGCCTTTAACCCACCTTGCGGCTCCACGGCTAGCCTCATGTTGTCCTGAATTGCCACGTATCACCGTTGCCTGCCACAACGTTTCGTTGGCCCCTCTCATTCTTTTACGTCTCGCCCGGAAACAGCGGCGCGCGCCTTGGCCTGCCGTCGCCCGGCCATCGCCCTCCCGCCCGCTGCGGGCGGGTGGGCGGAGTGGAGGGCGAGGCCCGACGGGGTGAGGGACTTGAAGGACGAGCCTATCTCAAGGCATCCGCAAGTTGATTGAAGGCCCTTTTCAGCGTCTGGGAAGAACTATAATAGACCGCACGGCCGGCGTGTGGGGTCGGGGGTAAGCGCGCGTGTGGCAGCAAATGGCAGATGACTTTCGGGTGACGGCCAGCGGCGGAGCCCCGCTGCCCCACCCTTCCCCACCTTCCCCACCGCTCCGCACTCGCCCTCGTTCCCGCTTCACTAGCCGCCGCCCCCTCCGCGCTCTCCCCCTTCCTCGTCGCCGACGCCACCTCGCATCCGGCCGTCTTGACTCCGCGTGCCCTTCGCTCAAAATCTACAGGGGTGAGGCAGTCCGCGCACCAAGTAGATTGGAGGTGGCGGGCTGGAGCGATAAGGAAGCGATGGCAGAGGAGTTGATTGACCAATCAGTGGAAGAAGGAGAGGCCAATGGCGTGAGGAACAATTATGGAAAGGCAGTGACTGAGAAGGGAGGCGACGGCGGAAGGACGATAGGGCGAAGGGGAGCGATAGCGAGAGGAAATGATGGAGACACATGGGGAAGAGAGACGATAGAGAGATATGAAGGAAATTAATGCAGGGAGGCGAGAGGGAGATGATGTAGTCAGTGGAACAAGGGGAGTGATGTCGGGTGGTAGATTTGAGCAGGGAGGAAGGGAGCGATCAAGCAGAGGAAATGATGGAAGGCAATGAAGAAGGGAAACTAGTAGCAGAAATGATTGAAGTTCAGGGAGAGCAAGGGAGGTCGATGGTGGACAATGGATGAGGGCAGTAGAGAAAGAAAAAGGTGATAGCAGAGGAGAGGATGGATCAGGGGACTGAAAAGGAGAGACAATCGGCAGAGATGATGAGCAGTGGAGAAGGGGAGGCGATGGCGGAGGAGATGATGAGAAGCAAGAGGTCGCAGGCGGAGATACTGTGGAGGCACGGGGTCCAGACCACGGAAAAGGACGGCAGCCGCGGCGTGTGGGAAAGCCTCATGAGAAATACATACTACGTGAACCTACAGGATAACATGAGTCGAATGCAATTAGGTTTTCACTATCGACGTTGCCAGTTGGCGGAAATGGACGTACGTTGCCCGCACATTGACTGCCGTGATCAAATAATTGGCCGGTTTGATCGAATGGATGCGGTTGAATCAAATGATGCCGTTGATCGAATGAGCCAGTTGATCGAATGATCCGTTGATCGAAAACGATGCATTGGCCGAAGATTTACCGTTGCCGGAATGATGCCGATTGATCACAATCAATGCCCCCGTTGGTTCGATGATGCAGGTTGATTCGAATGACTGCCGGTAGATCGAATGATGTGCGTTGGCCGAATGATTACCGTTGGCCGAATGACACCCGTTGACGGATGGTACCGTTAGGCCACGAGTGATTGCCGTTTGCGAATTGATGTTCGTTGGATCGCTTGGAACCCAATGACGCGCTTCTCAGTTGCCATGGCTCAGACTTTGGGCAGTACTCGCGCGGCCTGCGAAGCGTCGACCCTGCCAAAATTCGGTTTACTTCATCACTAGCAACGCCTAGCGGCTTCCAACAATTCTTCGCGTAATAGGAAAATGTTGAAAAAATATAGCTACGTCACCAATAACTGGTCTTTGGTTTTTGATGGAGGGGGCTTGCAACCCTTGTTTGTTTTGTGTGGCACTATCACGGCAAAGCTATGTTGATGTTTTAATAAACATCTTTTGCTTCCCACTGTTGAACGCAGTAATTGGGGATGGCGCTTTTCAATCTGTCAAACACGATCAACTAGCTGGTCCATACTGAACGGTCTGTGTCGAACAATTTTACATGACACATATGACTTCCCGGCAAATGAACTGTGTCTTGCACACAGTCCTTGCATCCTTCCGAACAGCCTTGGAAATGTATTGTTGAATGCCGTCTTTGTGCCAGGCACTCACCGCCTGCATTTGCATACCTCTCCTCAGTGGCAGCCCTCCATAAAGGAATGTGCTACCATTTTCGAAAGAGAAACCTTCAAGCACGTGATTCTAAAGTATTCTGCGAGGTGGGAAAGCTGTCGTCAAGATTAATGGTGTGTGTTAATACCTATGAAACCCTGCAATGCGATTACGAGTGCACGAATCTGTAAGTCATTTTCAGCCACGTATCGGATACTTTTCCATCAACTAGTATATATTTTAAATTTTTACTGCCAATAGTGTTGCGATGAAATGGAAATTAAAACATTTAGAGGAGGAACATGCGCATCGTAAAGGCGTAAAAGTGTATGTGGAAAGTAAGCCTTTAATCTTCGATACGATTAATATATGTTGTGACCAGTAATAATAGAAAAGATATTACTAAGAGTTTAATTTTTGATAATAACTAGTTTGAGCTGAACAGAAAACATTTTCATTTGCATTTGCACTTCCCATACTGCTTTCGCAATACGTAAAACGTATTTGACATAGTTTACGTATGTTTCTTTACTGCGATAGTTAACTGGATCTTAGTAACTGACGGAGTTCTAAAATACGTTTTAAAACACGGTCTTCAAATGGCGGTCAGTTGGTTTCGAATATTCATATTCTTACTTTGCCACATTACTGAATTTATTAGCACATTTGTGAAATAAAGGGAGAGTTTAAAAATGTTACGGCGTTTAAATGTATGAACAACTAGTGGTCTACAGAATGGCAAACTGTCACGTATTAGTTTTCTATTTCCTTATTCGTGCGTTAGATATACTGTAACTTGAAAAATACTCTTGCCAGCTGCCAATCTATCGCTGCCAAGATACATATTTTGATTTTTTTCAGTTTCTAAGTAGTTGTTTCGACAATTTCTATGGTTTATAAATATTCAACGAACAGTAAAACCTCGTCCTAAATGGCCATTTACTTTGAAAAAATGTGTAGCCATTATTGATCAATGAGCGCTTAGCGCTGCTATAAATTCGAATGAACTTCCTTTTCACAGAAATGTTTGAGTTTCGAAAAACTACATTAAATCGTTTGAAGCACCTTTAACTCGCCAGTGTTGCTTTGAAATGTGCATATAAGTTCTAATGAACTTGCTGTGTGCGAAGATTTTAAATCACCCGGTTTTTTGTAAACAGCTAAAATAAATGTTAAGATAAACCGAAAATCATTGGAAAAACTCATCAATTAGTTGTTAAAACATCCTTATTAACGATCAGTACAGAACAATTTACTTATGTCTTGAAATATTTCGATATGTATGTTGATATCTTAAATATAAAGGCTTACAGGTAACCAAGCAACCGTATCTGGAGATACTGTGGAGAAGAATGTGTGTGAATATTTCGCGCACATTTGGGTTAAATAATAATGTTTATTTTATATTCTTGCTAACCTGAATATCGAAACGGAGTTTTTGTGTTTATAATTTTGAAAAAAATTGAATTCCGTGTCATGTTCTTGTCATTAAAAAAAAGTCTTTCAATTTGTTGGGTATCGCAATATGATTGCCTCACTATATGAATACGATCCTTTTAAATTAGGAGGTGCAATATTCCGAAGGAAGACAGGAAAGTTTCAGTGGTAACCAAACGAAATTCTTAAAAGAGATTTAACCATATCTTCTGTTTTTAGTAATTTTTGGAGATGAGTTCGACACCAGCTAGGTATTCCATCGAAAACGTGGGTTTGTTAAAACAAATTCGAAATTTTACTGGCGGCTAACATGTTAGAGTTTATATTGAAGTTTTGCAATATTATAAAAGCATCAATATTTGCAAGTAAATGTTTTCACTTCTTAATACATTTAATGTACAAAAACAGGCAAAAGAATGTTAAAACTTAAAATAATTATGTGAACTGTGATAATTAAAGAAGATATTTCTTAAATTACATTGTCACCTTAAAGAAAAAAATATCATGTATATTATAAAAAATAAAGAAAAATATAAACAGTATTGGCAGAATTTCAAAATCAGCTAATTACGTTTAGACATACATTATGATTCAAAAGTATTGATACAAACATTTTCACTTAAACATATAAATTTGTGTCGAATTAGCAGTTAAAGAGTACGAATTCAGAAAGGTCTGAATTTGTTCACGCTTGGTTTAACTCTTGCAATTAACATTACAACAATGAGAATGTTTGCTCTATCCCTTTAATTATTTTATTAAACTTAATTGAAAATGTGGATAGTTACTAATATGCATCGTTATTCAACATCATTGATTTCTTATAGCGACCATTTAAGAAAGGCAATGATGAATTTGAAACAACTCGACCCGTTACAAGAAGAAGGAAAGTGATATTGATCGATGTAAGTGCCTCGTGAAAATGCTTCTTCAAGATCAATCATATGCCTAGAAGCAGGAACCAAAGAAAATCGATCGCAGTAGATTTGCTCACTTCTCTCATGTTTGACCTTGAAGCATGAGAGCTATAGTCTACCTTTTTGAGTCACTTGATCTCTATTTGTCAGGTCCAGAGCGCTTCCTCACGTTCTTTTATTGGTTTGCTTTTGTTTGGCAACAATGCACACCATTTGCAATATTGAAAACAAGTACGCGTTCGCTTTGAACGCAGTTCCGTCAGCATATTGTGTAGCTTTTATTCTTACACAAAAGGATGGAGAAGAGACATGCACTCGTATTGTTACACTTTTCTTAAATATTCCTGTTACTTTACATTATTGAATGTAATGCGATCTGAGAGATTTAAAAACAGTTAAACATCTGTTGCAGATCAGCAAAAAGAAAACGACGTCGAAAGAATCTAACATCAGACTTGTTGCTAAGATGGAGAACTATTGCGTTTGCATTGGGATCATAATTTCGACGTTGAATTGTATTATTATTTAACAACCACAATGCTATAGCAATAAGACGTTTACTCTACCTCCGTCGTAAATATGCTTCAGATACGGTGTGTTTTAAAAAGTTGAGAATCAATAATGAAAAGCATACTTTACCAAGTAATAATGAATATTATGTGTTGTTGTCCTAGCACGTATAAGCCCAAATGAAAATGTAAATTTTAACTGCTAATATATTTGGCCAAATTTCAATTATCATCCAAGATTGTTTTATCTACAACATCTCCGCTTTTGAATTTGGCGATAAAAACGATAATAAAATTATTGACTATTTGAGAAATCAATTTTTCTAATATTCGTCAATTTTTTTACTTTGCCCTCAATAGTAGCCTTCGCATTAACACTCTTATAATGTAGTTGGTTGTTTAAAACGTCAGAAGTGCGTGATGTACTATACAAGAAATTTAGCTTTTTCACCAGTAAAATCAAAATTGGTACATTTTGTAGTTTGATAGTACTCTCTTTGAAATCGTGCAGACATGAAATTGCAATAACTTTCGAAATGAAATTCATAGAAATAAAATTTAATGGCCATAAATCACCTCTCAGTATTGTTCTTTTTTCTAAACGATTTATAAAATTCGGGTCCATTCAGAAAGATCGTCAGCCAATCTGAAATTGTGACTGATTAACATGGATTAACCCAGAGTTAAAATAATCGATAGAAAGTGGGTGTTTGGAGGTTGAAATGAGCCCACAACACTCTGTTTTGAGATCGTTGAATGTCGTTAGTAAGAGTACCCTCAGACATCATTAAAGATTAAAGAAAGAAACCTTGAAAGTGCGCCCATAAAATTCTATTGAGAGGAACATTGATTATAATTAAGCGGACCATTACATTCACGCCATTAAAGATGAAAATATTCTTAAATGGCTTTACCTATGTGATCCATGTGGTTACAGGAATTGTAGAATTAAAATCAATCCATTTTTCGAGACAATGTTTAAAAATATAATTTCAACAAAAGTTGATTGATTTTGCTTGTTAGAATTACTACTATCTCTTAAATATCTTAAGAAAATGTGTTTAAAAATAGAAGTGATTTGGTTAGGTTAAAATCGGAAGTCTGGGGGGTTTAATAATACACTTTAGTAGAATATGTTCCATCAATATATTTCGAAAATCTTATTTAATTGCGTTATCGTTATGGACTTATTTCATCGCGAATTAAAGTGTACATAAGGATTTAGTTGGACGTTTGTCCGATTTCACTGGCTTCACTTCACAAAGTGCAAAGCCATGCATTCCCCACTATACTAAACAAGACGTAATTACCTTAGAAACATGAGCAGACATGATAGTGACTCTTCTCATGCACAATTATTAACACTGTTGCAAATTTCAAACAACATTTTTCGTGGTACAGAGCGGCTAAAATGTTCCCGGCCTTGC
Source organism: Gryllus bimaculatus (assembly GCA_017312745.1). NCBI lineage: Eukaryota > Metazoa > Arthropoda > Insecta > Orthoptera > Gryllidae > Gryllus > Gryllus bimaculatus. Next base: position 2,547,907 of record BOPP01000046.1, read on the forward strand.
CACCATATACATTCTATGTACAAAATGTGTATGAACAAGCAGCTGAAAGGGTTAGGATTGGAGAAAATAGTTACAACTGATCAATACATAAAGGGTATGGCAGCGCTAGGACAGGTGTGAACAATTAAGATTTCCGTCATTGCAGGGAGACGTTTGGAAGAGTGTAAGTTCTAGAAAGCTTGTGGAGCACTGAGGAAATCGCTCACCATTCACATACGTTTGAAATGGCAGTTCATTAGGTCTTGATACCCAGCAATTTTGCCATCAATCAAATTTTTCTGATTTTCAGAACCTATAAACGACACTAGCATTTTGAACTTGCCATAATCGTGTCATAGGGAAGAACTTTAGACAATACACTAGAACTCATAATTATCTACTTTCGGTTGATATCAATGATTATAATACGGAGATTTTCGTATAAAAAAGACATAGTCTGCGCAATTACAGAAGTCTCGTTATTGTGAGAGCTTTAAAAATTCCCCAAAGACTTTTTTAAGAGTTTAAGTACCTGGACACGCTATCTTAAGAAACACGAAAAATGTAGCGAAAATTACATCAACACGATTAAAGAAGGTCGGCCAAAAAAAAAATTAAAAAAAAAAAAACAAAAAAAAAAATAAAAAAAAATTCTCTTTAGAATTCAATTAACTCTTTAACTCTATGTCAACTAAATGAAATGGAAAGTTAAACTAATGCTCTATCAATTTATTGTGAAGCACCCTGACAACATAAAGAAAATGGAAAACTTGGAAACTGACGCAAAATAATAAATAAAAACCTTGATAGTAGAAATGGACCATCTCAGAATGATAATTCTAGAATCTCGCCCACCAATACCTTGTTATTCAAGTCAAACCCTGAAGGGAATTGACACGCAGTATCAGTACCGTTCTAGTTGACACTCATTTGGCGAGCATGGCATAAGAACGCAAAAAACGATCTACCATACCATCCAGCAGGAATAAGATCGAACAGGCATACCTAGAAATACCCATGGTCCCAGGATAGAAGTACATGAAGCCACACACACACGAGAGGTGTCGGGAGGAGGAGAGCTTAAGAAGCTTGGCGAGATGCGAGGCCAGTGGTATCCAAGAAGCACGGAACACGGCGGACCAGTTGTAGAATCACCGTTGTTGTCGACTAAGTACTTTCCCTTGCTTAAAGTGTTTCATTTTTTTTTAGGAGTTAAGCTAAAAAAATTTTGAAACGACACAAGTGATGTAAGTTAGCTTGAATTCAAAGAAGAATGTTGTAGACACCATTAGGCTTGCTAGCTTGATCTGTAATACCTTATATACGTTGCACGTTGTAGGAGACTAGAGGAAGGTAGTGGTAGTTGAAATCCGCTTCTGGGGTTTCATAGCGAGCATCGAGCTGCCAAGAATAGATGTGCAAGTTGTTTTTCCGTACTTGCTGTTTGTTTCCATGGTGGATTTAAATCACTTTAATTCCTTAAATAGCAATGGAAAATTATGTTTGTCCTGTGTTTGTTTTTAAAGCACTTTATGACGAAGATGAAACCAAATCAACTCATTAAAATGAACATACTCGCCACTGTAAAAAAAAATTGTTTCTTTTAACTTAAACATGAATTAATTCCTGCCTAACTGCATTAAACTGAAAATTTACTTAGTATATTTGCAACAAACTATTTCGTTTAAACAATAATTACAAGGGTTACGTTAAGTAATATGACTCCAAGCCATACTCGTATTTGTATATTTTCAACTGAGAAAATTCGTTTTGGTTATCCTGAATAAAGAATACAATTATTCTCTTTTTACCAGTTAATGAACTGCGACTAACCACAGTATGCCTTTATTGCCTGATGTCTATTGATTAGAATTAACCGTTTAGAAAGGTATCTTATCCGGCGAAAGTGAACGCAAGTCATTATTAGCCTCAAAGGTATGAACAACAGCAACTAGGCTAACATAATTACGGGAGACCGTCTATAACGGTACCTGGCATTGGAAGTCTTATAATAATGATCCGTTTTTTAGGAAATTAATGAGAGAACGAAGGATCCTTTAGTCGATGATACATTACATTCAAAAAGATAGCTCATGCGTGTAAAAGAGAAAAGACTGATTTGTATTACTGCATATGACATGCATATACATATATTAATTGGACAATTAATATTGTTTCAAAAACGCAAACAAGACTAAATCCTAAATAACTATCCGATTAATATGGCAAATTCTCGCCAAATGAAATTTAATTTTACCCTTCGTAAAACAAACATTTCTATGTAAGTTTGATTACTGTATGTCAGTAGTGACTCTTTCTACGCAAAAGAGAAAAAGAATATTAAATTTCTTTTCTCGTACGAAATGGAAAAAAAATATTTTCAATACTGTTCAAAAAAGTAGAAGTTCGTTCATGTTCACCGAAAGAACGTATTGTACAGAATGTGCTTAGTGCTCATTCTATACGATAATTGGTCAAAAGTAATTGAATATACATACTCCGAGAACATAAAGCGTTCATCTAATCTTCAGTGGATGGCTTGGTAATATGTTGCTAAATGAGCGCATTCTGTTTCTTGCCTGTGCGTAGCCAGCAATTTAATAAAAAAGTGAGAGAAGCGGGTAGCTAACACTCACGTTGTGCCTAAATCACCTGTTCATTCATCCAACTCCATGTGCTTCGCGACATGCACGCGTTAATTCCCCTGCACGTTGATGCTGTGCTATAAGAATAGATGTTCGTAAGACATTGAAGACAAGATACTGAAGTTATCTCCTAATTTATAAGATTCTTTTTATTTCCACTGGTAGTACGTGGACATAATACGACACGTTTCTAAAGAACATAGCGACAGTCAGGCTTTACAGCACCTATCCACGTTTTACGAGTTGTAGGAATGCAGCATCAATAGTCAAACTGCGATCCAAGTTGGAGGTAAATACAGTCATAGATAGCGCAGTATTCGAGGACAGCAATGGGCCGGTTCGCCGACCTTCGGAGTGGACATTGCGCGTATATTCGCTCCAGTACCCCGGAAAGCGTTTCAGCAACCGAACCAGCCGCGTGCCTTATTTAACTTCATATGGAGTCAGCCCAGCGGCGTCTTCGTGGCGTTTTGAGTGCTCTTCATGTCGAACATGCGGGGATCGTCGTTCGCACCAGGTCCCTCTGCAGGACGATTGATTTGATCAACTGCCAGCGAGCGGCTCCCTATTCACCGCGCGTCCGCGCTCGCGATTCCCGCGTGATCAACTCAAAATCACTGCGCCGCTCTGCCTCGCCCCCTCCATCACCACGCTGCATTAGGAGTCGACGTTTCCGCACAGTCCGTGCTCCATCCGTTCTCCTCCTCCACCGCCACCCCCATCCTCCACACTCGGGATGCGTTAGCTCTTGGTGCGACAACCCTCATTTGCCATCAAGCCACGTTCACCACTTCTGCCCTTGCTGAATCTCCCTATCTTGCCTATGCTCTCTCCTAAACAGTCTTTTCTCATCCTTTATACCTCTTCTGCCTATCCCTACACTTACCAGCTCTACTGTCTTCTCCCATCCCCATTTCTAACCTCCCGAACCCATACATTCTTACTCCATTGCAGCCCCAACCCCTACGACGTATCACGTGGACGTCCGTGCGGTTGTCTTCGGATGCCTAAAGAAAGTTCTTTGATCATTACGTCCGGCAATACAGCGAGAAATAGGATAAGATGACCAACTTTGGGAATAAGTCTCTCGGCGACTGTGAAATGCCGTCTACGGAACCGAGCTCCGTCAAGAGTGACACAAACACTCTCCCACTCTAATCGGCCACACCCCCTTCCGCCTTTTCGCCGTCGACCATCTTCCCACTTTCTTTTGTCCTCGCCTCCATTTTCCTTTTTTTTCACGCTTTGCGATTTTCTCGTTCTTTCCGGAGGCGCGACCCAAGCTCTACCGGTCTGTAAAATCATTTCTTCTATCATAAACCTCAAATAGCCGGCAGTTACTCTGCATTCAGCGAAAAACGAATGAAACAAATTTGCCGAAGGTGGCGGTTAGATTATTGTTTCTGCAAAAAACGAAAATTTAATTAACCTTTAAAATCTCGCCTCACCGGCGAAGCCACCGCCATAGACGCTCTTGGGTTTGTACGTTTCAAGTTGCCACTTCCATCGCGACTTCTTACACGATGTGTTGATAATAGAATTGTGCCTTCCAAAAACCGGTCTCACGTACGATGTATGTTATAAAAAACTGTAATTTTAATAGGAAATCGCTCTTGCAGCTTCGATATAGAAGCTCAGCGTTCAAAATATTGCCAGATATCAGAGTTGATATATGTAAATCTGGGAGATGAATCTCACTGGCGATGGAATTTATTATAATCGATTGGCGACTATGTTTACGGCATGTTTTACCTGACAAATTTCATAAGCGTTTCCTTATTTCTAGGATATGTTATTATTTGTACAAGTTGCGATATAGCGATGAGTTGTTCTTAATTGTCAATTGGAAATCGATTCATGAAATTCAATGCATACCCCTCCTGCCAGGTACAAAATGCTTTGTTTTAATTATTCACATGGAGAAGGAAATAATCCAGGATAACTATAATTATCTTCCCACAATTAAGTTTACAAAAAAAATAGTCAATGAAATGAAAAGTTTTTGCGAAACAAAATGTGATATTTAGAGTATGTTGGGTAAGTAGCTAAATAAATTTGAGAATATGTTTGCGACCGATAATTTTATCTGCACATACTATATTCTACGTGGACATAAAACAATATGAATACGAATGTATCAAAGCCTCTTCAGTGTGTTCCAAAGCACAGATAACTCCGACCGAACCAAGAGATGATATGCATATTAAAATTAATCAGAGAACAAGCAATAGGAAACATGTTGAGAACATTCAAATGTACGACATTGATTATGTTATTATAATTAATATTATATATTGGCTCACCTCATTACAAGCAGGATACCCATTATGGAAATACTGGAGTTAATACAGTCAAAACATAAGAAAAAGTTACTAAACACAAAAAACTTAAATTAAAAAAATAAATATAAAAACTAACAAAATATTTACCTGTTGACTCGATACGTCACACGTATAATATTGCAAAGAATAATATCTTAACAACTTAATATTACGTTTTGTTTTAAAAATTACAAATAATAATAATTCAATACTGTACGACATTAATGCATAATGATATTATGAATCAAAGACAATTTTATCAAATAAGTAACATATTCAAGAGGAAAGTGAAGGAGAAAAAATAGTCCTGATAAAGTTCAGAGAGCTTAATTAGGAGATGGAGAGTTGCGTACATAATGACGATTTTAGTAGATAAATAATTAAGCAGGGTTATTAGTGAAATAGAGATACTATAGTGAACGTAAATAGACAATAATATCATTTTAAATGGACGGAAATATACGGGAATATATTGACAGTTTAGCGAATACACGTACGATAAGAAATAAGTGGTGAATAATGTAGGTGTATAATGTTATGTTTGAATATATCAACTACGCCATAAATAATCACACAATGCACTGAACGTTCGTTAAAATTTATGAATAATTTACAAAATTTAACCCGTTCCAATTATGAAATTCTGAACAATTTGTGACAATATGTATTTCATTCCTTACGTGATCACTTACATGATGTCGCCGGAAATAGTTTTAACCAAAACGATACGTGCTACACTACTTCAGATATTATTAAGAAATGTAATATTTTTAAAGTATCTAAATAGAAAAGTAATTATGCAAATTTTAGTCAACTCATTGAAATTCACGACTAGATGTGTCACAATTATCAAAGTCGCGTATTAATAGTACGTGCTAGCATAGACACATTATAGCAGATCACGATTGCAAGGAATTCCGGTTTGGAAAAACTCGGTCATAAGGCGGTCCGGCACAGCTGACCCATCTTCACGCTCAAATGCTGGCGAGCGGCTTCGCATGGGTCTCCCGAAGGCTCCGCTGGGGGCTCCACACTGCCCGGACGAGAAGCTGGCGGGCCCACGGGTCGGCCGTGCGGAGGGGGTGAAAAGGTGTGCGTGGCGGCGGAAGGGAGGAAAAGTGGTTGCGCGAGAGGGGGTTGGAAAAGGTGTTGATAGGCAGGAGAAGAGCGGAAAAACTTCTTCGGTGTGGTGGCAGAGGACGGGATGGAAAAATAGCGGGCGGCGAGATGGGGAGGGCCGATAGCAGTGAGGACGAGGAGAAAAGGCGGGTGGCGCGCGAGGCGGAGATGCAACAGTTGCGGACGGTAGAGGACGGGATAAAGGTGTCGGGAGGCTGCGAGTACCGTGATGAGAAAATGTTTGGGACAACGAACGATGAAAATGAGGCGGTATGTGAAAAAGTTCAGTGGCGGCGAGAGAACGGGGATGGAAAATGGAGGCACTGGCGACGAGAACAGCAATTGCAAAAGCTGTGAATTGCAAAAGCAATGAAAAATTATGGTGGCTGTGAGAGGGTTGGAAACGGGTGAAATGGCCGTGGCAGGACGGGGAGGAAATTAGGCGGCTGTGAGGAGGGATGAAAAGGGTGATGGCCATTGCGAGGACGGGCATGACCGCATAGCAAGAGAGTCGCGGACTAGACAGTGCTTTGGGGTGTCGAGATAGTAAAATGTTGCGGTGTTTGCTAAAAGAAATGGAGAACGGCGGTAGCACCTTACGAGTGGATGGATTAATGGAAACAATACGGCAGCGAGATTTACGGGTAGAAACCGCCAGAAGGCTAGCGGTTAGAGACGTCGGGTGAAATGGCGCGACCAAGGGCCACCGTAGAATCGGTGCGGTGGCGTAATTAACAGCGAGGAGAGGTGTGGCAGCCGTAAAGAGCCCGGGAGAGAAAAATGAGAGCGGCGTACTGTGGACGGTGGAGAAGGCCGGCGAGGGGAGCGAAGACATGGGTGGAAAAGGCGTTGACAGCCGCTGCAGAGGAGGGGTTGGAAAACAATGACGGCGTGCGTGGGCAATGGTAGAAAAGGCGCGCAGCAGCTCTGATAGGGGGCCGAGGAGGAATAGAAAGGTTCTTGCGATTACCGGAAGCGAGTAATGAAAAAGTGTTATCTATGGTAGTGAGGACGGTAATAAAAACCATGGTGGTGTGGCAAGAGGCCGGGAGTGCGGGCTTGGCTGTGATGATACCGAGGAACGGATGGAAATGCCAGAAGTGGCAGTACAAGGACGGAGTATGGAGTGTTGAGGGGTGGGAGCGTTGAGGAAGAAGGGGCAATGTTGTCGGCAGTGTGGGGAATGGGAGTGGGCAAACAGCGAGTCAGGGACAGGGCGATGACGGAGTAGGAGGAGCGGGGATGAAAGAAAGTTCTGAAGGACGGGAGGTGGTCGTCGGCCGTTGGCGTGGCGAGTGTCGGGGTATGCAGAGGATGGTGAAGAGGAGGAGGAGAGGGGGGAAGAGGAGGGCGGGAGGATGCTGGAGAGCCGCTCGCACGTTCCGCCGTGCCCAAGGAGCGGGTTAAAACTGTAGCTGCGGCGAGGCGGCTGTGGGAGGGGAAGCCTGACTTCTGCTGGAAAATTGAGTTGGGCATCCTCAAGGAGCCAAGTCAGGCTGCTGCGACGCCCTCTCGTCTCTTCCGTCCCTCCCCACCAAGACGCCCTCCCTCACCGCCCGGGCCGGTCCGCCCCGGGCCGCCCTGCCCGCCCCCTGCCGCCCCGCCTCCACTCGCCCGGCCGCCCGGCCGCCCGCTCGCCCGCCGCCCCGCCCCCGCCCCGCCCGCCGCCGCCCCGCCCGCCGCCTCCTGCCCCGCCCGCCCGCGCCGGCCGCCCCGCCCACGCCCCAGCTATGGCCGCCCTCCCCGCCCGCCTTGCCGCCCCGCCGTGCTCACGCCCTGCTGCCGGCCCCGTGGCCCGCCTCCCAGACGCACCTCTCCCTGGCCTGCTGCCCGCCCCGCTGGCCCCGCAGGCCGCAAGCTACGCGCCTGGATCGGCACGTCGCGGGCGTCAACTGCCGTCCGCTCAATGTCGTCGGTTTATGCCTTCTCCGCGTCTTTATATCACTTATTCCCGTGTCATCTCAACACAGTGTTTCGTAGATTGGTAGTTGGTTGTCGTTGCATTATGTCCATTACCTTTCAGTATTACCTTGTGTAAATTAGCTCTGTTGTCTCCTGCTCTTACGTTCTGCGTAATTATTGAAGTACAATGGAGAAGCTTTCATTATTCTGTGCATACTCACACCAATTTTTCTGCACTTATTAAAACTAACTCTAAAAATCATAACTCAGATTGTTGTCGCACATATTTTCATACATGAATTTTAGAGTTTGTTTTTTGTATTTAACTGTCTGATGTGAAGTCTAATTTTCTTTTGTCGTGTCCGTTAATTTACGTGCGTAATTGAGTTTTACAATACTTAAGAATAATTACATGAATTCCCTCATATATCTTTAATTTTATGTTTCTTATCTGCATTTCTATACTACTAGCTTCTTCAAGAAACGAAATTTTTATATTCGTATTTTCTACATTAAAAAAACAAATAGCATACACTGTACTTACTTTGATTTTTATACCTTTATCTTCTTTTATCTCACGATATCTCATTATTTTAATGGCATGGTCCAAAATATACGGGTTTCTTTGTGACGTATTTGCGCTTATTGATGTCTCGTGTAAAGAAATATTGAACATTTAAAGAATAAAATGAGTACATCAGCCCAACAACGCAATTTAAAATTTCTATTAAGTTGTAAGATTATAGTCAAACTGCTATTATCAAAGGTCGTCTGTGATGTAATTCATGTCCACAGTCACATTAATTTCGACTACCTTCTGTATTCTACATACACGATTTTAATTATTTTTCAATCGCAAAGCTTGTTTACATTATGTGATCATATTGGTGATAATTTACTCATGATAATGAGTAATGATAATTAACTTACATATTTTAATATATGGTCATGTCAGAGATTATCCTTGATACCACAACAAGTATCACTATGAACACTTTCAACATTTTATCATAAATTTCGAGTTCACGCACTTTACGGCTCCAATTGTATATTTTTGTTACTTTTATTTCAATTTTCCTTTCATATTCCCTCTTTTCCACCGGTTGATCGGTACTTTCCAATAGATACTTTCCTCTGTACGATTAAACATAAATCCCTTCTTTATTTCCTTATTATTTTTTATAATTTGGTTACTTTCCTCTGCTTTTTGCAATCATTTGCTGTCTTTGTTTGATCACTATTCCTTACCTTCTTTTGAAATTAAATTTCTACCATTTCTTTCTCCTTCCTCACTTTCTTCTTACGAAATATTTTCCCTCGCTCGTTCTTCTCTTATCACGCTCTTCCTTGTTGTCCAAGTCACCCCCCTTACGCCTTCTCTACAGCCTCCCAATTTTCGTTCACTCCAGGTGGGCGCCCGCTCCGAAGTGACGTATTTGCGGCCGTCGCCACCGTCGTGGCCACCAACGCCATTTCTTCCATTACAATCCGCAACCGCTGCCTCCCGCACTGCTCGGGCGGCCAGGGATATAATAAAATATTAAGGACAAAGTTCCTTGGGCGAGGAGGCAAGCAGGCGGTGAGCAAGGGCTAGCGAGTGGAGCGGACACGCGATGTCCAAGAGAAGGTGGCCGTGGAGAGGGGCGGAGGGGAAGGGATGTGGCTGCGGGAGGAGAAGGAGAAAAGTGGATCAGGAGGAGGAGAAGTCGAAAGTGGTGAGCAGAGCTAGCGACGTATAGCTAGCCCGTGATGTCCGAGAAGAGGGTTACTGGGAGGGAAGTGGCGAAGGGAAGGAGTTGTGGCTGCGAGGGGTGGAGGAGGAGGAGGAGGAGGAGGGAGGAGGAGGAGCGAGGAGGAGGGAGGAGAAGTCGCACGGTGGCGAGCAGGGCGTAGCGCCCGTTAGCAACACCGTGATGATCAGTAGGCTGCCGCGGGAGGGAGTGGCGCGAGGGGAAGGGGTGTGGCTGCGGGAGGAGGAGGAAGAGGAAGAGGAGAGAAGAGGAGGAAGAGGTAGGAGGAGGAGGAAGAGAGAGAGGGGAGGAGCGAGAAAGTAGGAGGAGAAAAGTCGAAAGTGGCGAGCAGAAGCTAGGAGATTACTGACCCGCGAGTCAACAGAACACAGCGCTGGAGCTCCTCCTCCTCCTCCTCCTCCTCCACCCCTCGCAGCCACACTCCTTCCCCTTCGCCACTTCCCCTCCCAGTAACCCTCTTCTCGGGACATCACGGGCTAGCTATACGTCGCTAGCTCTGCTCACCACTTTCGACTTCTCCTCCTCCTGATCCACGTTCTCCTTCTCCTCCCGCAGCCACATCCCTTCCCCTCCGCCCCTCTCCCAGCGGCCACCTTCTCTGGACATCGCGGTGTCGCTCCACGTCGCTAGCCCTGCTCACCGCCTTGCTTGCCTCCCTCGCCCCAAGGAACTTTGTCCTTATATTTTAATTAATTCCCAGGCGGCCCGCACGAGGGCGGCGGAGGCAGCGGTTGCGGATTGTAATGGGAAGAAATGGCGTTGGTGGCGACGGTGGCGACGGCCGCCAACTACGTCACTTCGGAGCGGGCGCCCACCTGGAGTGGAACGAAAATTGGGGAGGCTGTAGAGAAGGCGTAAGGGGGGTGACTTGGAACAACAAGGAAGAGCGTGATAAGAGAAGAACGAGCGAGGGAAAATATTTCGTAAGAAGAAAGTGGAGGAAGGAGAAAAGAAATGGTAGAATTTAATTTAAAAGAAGGTGAAGGAATAGTGATCAAACAAAGACAGCAAATGATTGCAAAAGCAGAGGAAAGTAACCAAATGTATAATAAAATAGATAAGGAAATAAAGAAGGGGATTTTATGTTTAGATCGGTACAGAGGAAAGTAATCTATTGGAAAGTACCGAGTCAACCGTGGAAAAGAGGGAATATGAAAGGAAAAATTGAAATAAAGTAACAAAAAATGATAACAATTGGAGCGTAAAGTGCGTGAACTCGAAATTATGATAATAATGTTGAAAGTGATCATAGTGATACTTGTTGGGGTATCAAGGATAATCTCTGACATGACCATATAGTTAAAATATGTAAGTTAATTATCATTACTCATTATCATGAGTAAATTATCACCAATATGATGCACATAATGTAAACAAGCTTTGCGATTGTAAAAATAATTAAATCGTGTATTGAGATACAGAAGGTAGTCGGAAATTAATGTGACTGTGGGACATGAATTACATCACAGACGAACCTTGATAATAGCAGTTTAGACATAATCTTACAAACTTAATAGAATTTTAAATTTGCGTTTGGGCTGATGTATCATTTATTCTTTAAATGTTTCAATATTTTCTTTACACGAGACATCAATAAGCGCAAATACGTCACAAAGAAACCCGTATTTTGTGACCATGCCATTAGAAATAATGAGATCATCGTGAGATAAAGAAGATAAAGGTTAAAATCAAAGTAAGTACAGTGTATGCTATTTGTTTTTTTAATGTAGAAAATACGAATATAAAAATTTCGTTTCTTGAAGAAGCTAGTAGTTAGAAATGCAATAGCAACATAAAATAAAGATATATGAGGGAATTCATGTAATTATTCTTAAGTATTGTAAAACTCAATTACGCACGTAAATTAACGGACACGACAAAAGAAAAATTAGACTTCACATCAGACAGTTAAAATAAACAAAAAAAACTCTAAAATTCATGTATGAAAATATGGCGACGACAATCTGATGTCATTGATATTTTAGAGTAGTTTGTAATAAGTGCAGAAATAATTGTGAGTATGCACAGGAAAATGAAAGCTTCTCCAATTGTACTTCAATAATTACAGCAGAAACGTAAGAAGCAGGTGCAAAAACAGAGCTAATTTACACAAGGATAACTGACTGAAAGGGTATGGACGATAATGCAACGACACCAACTACAATTCTACGAAAACTGTGTTGAGATGACAACGGGATAAAGTGAATAAAGACGCCGGAGAAGCATAAACCGACGACATTGAGGGACGGCAGTTGACGCCCGGCGACGATGGGCGATTCAGGCCAGAGGCGAGAGAGCTTGCGGTCTGCGGGGCGGGGGCCGAGCGGGGCCGGCCAGGGCAGTGCCAGGCGGAGAGGGAGCGGGCAGGGCGGCCAAGCGGGCGTGAGGACGGGCGGGGCCGGACTCAGGCGGGCGGGGGGCGGGCTAGGCAGGGGCGTGGGCGGGCGGGGCGGGCGGGCGGGCGGGGCGGGCGGGCGGGGCGGGCGGGGCGGGCGGCGGCGGGGGCGAGGCGGGCGGGCCGGGCGGCCGGGCGGGTGGGCGCGGGGGCAGGGGCGGGCAGGCGGGCCGGGGGCGGACCGGCCGGGCGGAGGGGAAGGGGCGTCTTGGTGGGGAGGGGACGGGAAGAACGAGAGGGCGTCCAGCAGCCATGACTTGGTCCTTGAACGATTGCGCAAACTCAATTGCCAGCAGAATCGAGGCTCCCCGTCCCACAGCCGCCGCGCCGCAAGCACAGTTTTTAACCCGCTCCCTTGGCAGTGCCGGAACGTGCAGCGGCTTCCAGCATCCTCCCGCTCTCTCCCCCCTCCTCCTCCTCCTTTCACCACCTTCTGCATACCCCGACACTCGCCACGCCCGCCACGCCACCTCCCGTCTTCAGCATTCTTTACATCCCCCGCCTCCTCCTCCTCCGTTCTCGCCGCTGTCCCTGACCTCCTGTTTGCCCCCCCCCATTCCCCACACTCCGACAACATTGCCTCCCTTTCTTCCTCACGCTGCCACCCCCTCCACACTCCATACCGTCCTTGCTACTGCCACTTCTGGCATTTCCATCCCGTCCTCGGTATCATCACAGCCAACCCTGCCACTCCCGGCCCTCTTGTCCGACACCACCATGTTTAGTATCCCGTCCTCACTACCATAATCAACACCTTTTTCATTCTCGCTTCCGGTAATGCAGACCTTTTAATTCCTCCTCGGCCCCTCTATCAGAGCTGCTCGCCGCCTTTTCTACCATTGCCCCGCCGCCGTCATTGTTTCCACCCCCATCCTCGCAGCGGCTGTCAACGCCTTTTCCCACCCATGTCTTCGCTCCCCTCGCCGCCTTCTCCACCCCGTCCACAGTAACGCCAGCGTCAGTTTTTCTCTCCCGGGCTCTTTACGCTGCCACCTCTTCCTCGCTGTAATTACCGCCACCGTCACCGATTCTACGGTGGCCCTTGTCGCCGCCAATTTTCAACCCGACGTCTCTACCGCTGCTTCTGGCCGTCGTTTCTAGCCCGGCATCGCTGCCGCTATTGTTTCCATTACCATCCTCGGTAAGGCTGCTACCGCCTTCTCCATTTCTTGTTAGCAACACCGCCAACATTTTCACTATCGTCGTAACCGCCAAAGCCACTTCTATCCGCGACCTCTCTTCCTATGCGGTCATGCCCGTCCTCGCCATGGCCATCACCCTTTTCCATTCCCGTCCTCACAGCCGCCATAATTTCCATCCCCGTCCTCGCCACGGCCATCACCCGTTTCCAACCCCGTCCTCACAGCCACCATAATTTTTCAATTGCTTTTCAATTCACAGCTTTTCAATTGCTGTTCTCGTCGCCAGTGCCTCATTTTCCATCCCCGTTCTCGCCGCCACTGATACTTTTTCCACTACCGCCTCATTTTCCATCCTCGTTGTCGCCACAACATTTTCCATCACGGTACTCGCAGCCCCCGACACCTTTTCAATCCCCGTCCTCACCGTCGCAAACTTTGGCATCTCCGTCCTCGGCGCCACCGACGCCTTTTCCATCCTCGTCCTCACTGCTATCGGCCCCTCCCCCATCCTCGCCACCGCCTCATTTTCCATCCCCGTCCTCGCCACCACCGAGAAATTTTCCGCTCTTCTCCTCGCCACTATCAACACCTTTTCCACCCCGTCCTCGCCGCAACCACTTTTCCATCCTCGTCCTCGCCGCCACTGACACCTTTTCCACCCCCGTCCGCAACGCCGACCCCGTGGCTCCGCCCTCTCGTCGGGCAGTGTGGAGCCCCCAGGCGGAGCCTTCGGAGACCCATGCGAAGCCCTCGCGCCAGCATTGAGCGTGAAGGTGGGTCAGCTGTGCCCTGCGACCCTTTAACCGAGTTTCACAACTCGCTGAATTCCTTGCGAATGTGGATCTGCATATCAATGTGCATGCATAGGCACAGGTACTATACATACGCGAACTTTGAAATTGTGACTACAGCTCTAGTCGTGAAATTTCAACTAGAGTTGACTAAATTTGCATATTACTTTCTATTAGATACTTTAAAAATATTACGATTTCTTAAATAATATCTGAAGTATGTAGGCACGATATCGTGTTTGGTTAAAAACTATTTCGCGAAATCATGTAATGATCACGTTAAGGGAATTGAAATAAACATATGTCACAAATTGTTCAGAAATTCATAAATTGGAACGGTTAAATTTGTAAAATTATTCATAAATTTTTGAACATACTTTCAGTGCATTTGTGTGATTATTTAGGCCTGTAGTTGATATATTTCAAACAATAAACATTATACACCATCATTATTCACAACTTATTTCTTATTCGTACCTGTATTCGCTCAACTGGTCTCACATATTTCCCGTATATTTCCCGTCCATTTTAAAATATATTTCTATTTACTCTAATATATATCTCTATTTTCACTAATAACCCCTGCATTAATTATTTATTCTACTAACATCGTCACTTATGTACCAAACTTCCTATCTCCTAATGTAAGCTCTCTGAAGCTGTTCATCAGAGACTATTTTTTCTCTTCACCTTTTCCTCTTGATATGTTACTTATTGATAAATGTCTTTGATTCAATAATAATCATTTGCATTAATGTCGTACAGTATTGAATTATTATTAATTTGATAATTAAAACAAAACGTAATATATAAGTTGTTAAAATATATTAATTCTTTTGCGAATATTTATTACGTGTGACGGTATCTAGTACAATGTAAATATTTTTGTTAGTTTTAATTTTTTATAATTAAGTTTTTGTGTTTTTGAGTAACTGTATTCTTATTGTTTTGATGTATTACTCAGTATTTCCATAATGGTATCCTGGCTTGTAACTGAGGTTGAAGCCAATAAATAATAATTAATAATAATAAATAATAATGTCGTACATTATTTCTCAACATTTTCTATTGCATTGTTCTCTGATGTATTTTAAATTCATCCCATCTTCATGTTCGTGGGAGTTATGTGCCTTTGGAACACACTTGAAGAGGCTTTTTGATACACTTCGTATTAATATTCGTATTAGTGTCCACTAGATATATAGTAGTGTGCAAGATAAAAATTATAGGTCGCAACATCATTCTCAATTTATTGCTACTTACCCAACATACTCTAAATAATCACATTTGTTTCGCAAAAACTTTTCATTTCATTGACTCATTTTTCTTTTGTAACTAATTTGGAAGATAATTATGTTAATCCCTGGTATTAATTTCCTTCTCCATGTGCAATTAAATTAAAACAAAAAGTTTTGTACCTGGCAGAGGGTTTATGATTGAATTTCAGTGAATCATTTCAATTGAATTAACGAACAACTCACTCGCTTATGGCGACACTTGTACAAATAACTAACATAATCACTGCAATAAAAGGAACGATTATGAAATTTGTCAGCGTAAAACATGCACGTAAACCAATTAGGTGCCGCAAGCGATTAATTAAACTTCCTCGCCAGTGAGTTCATCTCCACATTTAACATGATATAACTCTGAATTATCTGGCATAATTATTGTAACCGGCTCTATAATTCCGAAACTGCAAAACGATATTCCTCCTATTAAATAAACAGATGTTTTTATAACATACATCGTACGTGAAGAACCGTTTTTGGAAAGGCACATTCTAATATCAACACATCGTGTAAAGAACGTGCGACGAGATGAAAGTGGCAACTTGAAACGCTACAAACCCAAAAAGCGGTCTAAGCGGTGGCTTCCGGGTGAGGCGAGATTTTAAAGGTTAATTAAATTTTCGTTTTTTGAGAAACGGAAATAATCTACGCCACCCTCTCGGCAAAATTTGTTTTCATTCGTTTTTCGCTGAATGCAGAGGTAAACTGCCGGCGTATTATGAGGTTTATGATAAAGAAAATGGAATTTTAACAAGACGCGGTAGACGCTTGGGTCGCGCCTCCGAAAGACGACGAGAAAAGTCGCAAAGCGTGCAAAAAAAAAGGAAGAGAGCGAGGCGAAGGAAAAAAAGAAAGGGTGGGAGGGCGGAGAAAAAGGCGAGAAGGGGGGGTGTGGCCGAAGAGTGGAGGGAGTGTTTGTCGTCACTCTTGACGAGAGCTGGTTCCTCAGAAGACGGCGATTTCACAGTCCGAGAGACTTATTCAAAGTTGGTTCATCTTATCCTATTTCCTCGGCTGATTGCCGGACGTAAATGAATCAAAAAGAACTTTCATTTGGCATTCCGAAAGATAAACCCGCGAACGACGTCCACGCTGACTACGTCGTAGGGGGTTGGGGCTGGCAATGGAGGAAGAATGTAGGTGGGTTCGGGAGGGATTAGAAAATGGGGATGGAGAAAGACAGGTAGAGCGGTAGTAGGGGATAGGCAAGAGAGGAGTATGAAAGGGAGAAAGACTGGTTTAGGAGGAGAGGCATAGGCAGAAGTGGAGAGTTCAGCAAGGGCAGAGTGGGTGAAGCGCTGGTGATGGCAAACAAGTGAGGGGTTGTGCGCACCAAAGAGCTAAACGCATCGATGTGGGAGGATGGGGGTGGCGGTGGGAGAGAGAACGGGATGGAGCAACGGAGTTGGCGGAAAACGTGACGCTCCTAAGCCAGCGGTGGTGATGGAGGCGGGGGCGGAGGCAGAGGCGGCGGCAGCTGAATTTTGAGTTGATCAAGCGGGAATCGCGGAGGCAGCGGACGCGGCGGTGAATAGGCGGAGGCCGCTGCGGTGGCAGTTGATAAAGTCAATCGTCCTGCGAGGGGGAGCCTGGCTGCGAACCGACGATCCCCTGCGTTCGACATGAAGAGCCACTCAAACGCACGGAAGGAAGGGACCGCGGGCAGTGGCTACTCCAATGAGGTTAATGAAGGACGCGGACTGCGGTCTGTTGCTGGAAACGCTTTCCGAGGGTCAACTGGAGCGAAATACGCGAATTCCACTCGAAGTCGGCGAACGGCCATTCTGGCCTCGAATACTGCGCTTCTATGACTGTTTTACCCTCCACTCTGGGATCGGCAGTTTACTTGATGACTGGCAATTCCTTACAACTCTTAAAACGTGATAGGTGGCTGTAAACCTGACTGTTCCTATGTTTCTTTTAGAACGTGTCGTATTATGTCCACGTTACTAACCAGTGTGAAATAAAGAATGATCCTTAAGAGATTCGGAAGATAAATGCTAATTTCTTGCTTCCATGTCTAGACACATTATCTAATAACACAGCAGTCAACGTGGCAGGGAATTAACCGGCATGCACTGATGCAAACATGGAGTTGGATGAATGAAACAGGTGATTTAGGACACGCAAGGTGAGTGTCTTAGCATGACCCTTCTCTCTCACTCTTTTTATTAATTGCTAAGCACAGGCAAGAAAACAGATATGCTGCTCATTTAGGCAAACATATTACCAAGCCATCCACTGAAGATTAGATGTAACCTTTTATGTTCTCGGAGATATGTATAAATTACTCTTTGACCATCTATCGTATAGAATGACACTAAGCACATTCTGTACAATACGTTAGCTTTTGTGAACATGAAAACTTCTACTTTTTAACAGGTATTAAAATATTTTTTTTCCATTTCGTACGAGAAAAAAATTTAATATTCTTTTCTCTTTTGGTAGAAAGAGTCACTACTTACATACGTAAATCAAAAACTTACAATAGAAATGTTTGTTTTACGAGAGTAAAATTAAATTTCATTTGCGACGAATTTGGCATATTAATCGATAGTTATTTAGGATTATCTTGTTTTGCGTTTTTGAACAATATTAATTGTCAATTATATATGTATACATGTCAATGCATAATTACAAATCAGTTTTTCTCTTTTTACACGCATGTACTATCTTTTGAATGTAATGTACATCGACTAAGGATCCTTCGTTTCTCATTAATTTCCTAAAAAACGGATCATTAGTTATAAGACTTCCATGCCAGGTACCTATAGAGGCTCCCGTAATTTATGTTAGCCTATTCTGTTGTTTCATACCCTATTGAAGGCTGAATTATGACTTGCGTCACTTTCCCGATAAGATACCTTTCTAAACGTTAATTCTAATCAATAGAATCAGGCAATAAAAGGCATACTGTGTTACGCAGTTCATTAACTGGTAATAAAGAGAATAATTGTATTCTTACTTCAGATAACCAAACGAATTTCTCACTTGAAAATATACAAATACGAGTATTGATTTGGAGTCATATTACTAACGTACTCCTTGTATTATTGTTTTAACGAAATAGTTTGTTGCAAAATATACAAGTATTTCAGTTTTATGCAGTTAGGCAAGGATTAATTTCATGTTTAGTTAAAAGAAACAATTTTTTTTACAGGCGAGATGTTCATTTTAATGATGTGATTTGGTTCATCTTCGCATAAATGCTTTAAACAAAACACAACAAACATATTTTCAATTGCTATTTAAGGAATTAAAGTGATCTTTAAATCCCCATGGGAAACAAAACAGCATAGGAAAAACAACTTGCACATCTATTCTTGCACTCGAATGCTCGCTGAAACCCCAGAAGCGGATTTCAACTACCACTACCTCCTGCTAGTCTCCTAAACGTGCAACGTATATACAGATACAGATCAAGCTAGCAAGCTAATGGTCTAACATTCTTCCTTGTGAATTCAGCTACACTTACATCACTTGTTGTTCAAATGTTTTTTTAGCTTAACTCCAAAAATGAACACTTTAGAAAGAAAGTATATCGACAACAACGGTGATTCTACAACTGTCGCCGTTTCCTGCTTCTTGGATACCACTGGCCTCCATCTCGCCAAGCTTCTTACTCCTCCTCCTCCTCGACACCTCTCGTGTGTGTGGCTTCATGTACTTCTACCGACCATGGTATTCTAGGTCATCCTGTTCGACTTATTCCTGCTGGATGGTATAGTATGATCGTTTTTTGCGTTCTTCTGCCATTCTCCAAAAGTGTCAACTAGAACGTGCTGATACTGTGTCAATTCCCTTCAGGTTTGATTGATAACAAGGTATTGGTGGGAGATTCTAAATTATCTTCTGAGATGGTCCATTTCTCCTATCAAAGGTTTTTATTTATTATTTTGCGTCAGTTTCCAGTTTTCATTTCTTTATGTTGTCAGGGTCTTCACAATAAATTGATAGAGCATTAGTTTAACTTTCCATTTCATTTTAGTTGACAAAAGTTAAAGAGTTAATTAATTCTAAGATTGCCGACCTTCTTTAATCGTTTGATGTATTTTCGGCCACATTTTTCGTGTTTCTTAAGATGCTGTCCAGGTACTTAAACTCTTTAAAAAAGTTCTTTGGGAATTTTAAAGCCTCTCACAATAACGAGACTTCTGTATTGCTGCAACTATTTTTTTATAGAAAATCTCGTATTTATAAGTCCTGATATCAACCAAGTAGATAATTATGGTTTCTATGTATTGTTAATTTCTTCCCCTAACACATTATGAAGTCAAAATCTAGGTTTTATAGGTCCTGAAAATCAGAAAATTGATTGATGGCAAAATGCTTGGGTATCAGACCTAATGAACTGACATTTCAAACGTATGTTGAATGGTAGCGATTCCTCAGTGCTCCCACAACTTTCTAAACTTACACTCTTCCAAACGTCTCCCTGCAATGACGGGAAATCTTAAGTGTTCACACCTGTCCTAGCGCTCCATACCCTTTATGTATTGATCAGGTTGTAACTATTTTCTCCAATCCTTAACCTTTCAGCTGCTTGAATTCATACACATTTTTTGTACAAGAATTATATGGTGGCAATGCCGGGGAACATTTTAGCCGCTCTGTTACAGAAAAATGTTGTTTGAAATTTTGCAACAGTGTTAAAAATTGTGCAATGAGAAGATGCACTATCATGTCTGCTCATGTTTCTAAGAGTATTACGTCTTGTTTAGTATATGGGAGCATGGCTTTGCACTTTGTGAAGTGAATCCAGTGAATCGACAACTCAACTAAATCCTTTATTGTACATTTTAATCGCGATGAGATAAGTCCATAACGATAACGCAATAAATATAATTTTCGAAATATATTTATGAACATATTCTACTTAAACGTGTATTATTAAACCCCCCAACTTCCGATTTTAACCCTAAAAAATCAACTCATCTATTTTTTAAACACATTTTTCTTAAGATATTAAAGATAGTAGTATTCTAAAAGCAAAATCAATTCAACTTTTCGTTGAAATTATATTTTTTTAAACATTTCTCGAAAATGATTGAATTTTTAATTCTACATTCTGTAACACATGGATTCAGATAGGTAACCATTAGAATTATTTTCATCTTTATGGCGTGGAATTAATTGTCCGCTTAATTATAATCCATTTCCTCTCAATAGAATTTGTATGGGCGCCACTTTCAAGGTTCTTTAATCTTTAATGATGTCTGAGGGTACCTCCTTACTACGACATTCAACGATCTCAAAAACAGAGTGTGTGGGCTCATTTTCAACCTCAAAACACCCACTTTCTATCCATTATTTTACCTCTGGGTTAATCCATGTTAAATCAGTCACAATTTCCAGACGATCTTCTGAATGGACCGAAATTTTATAAATCGTTTTAGAAAAAAGAAGCAATACTGAGAGGTGACTTTATGCCATTAAATTTTATTTCTATGAATTTCATTTCGAAAGTTATGAAATTTCATGTTCTGCACGAGTTTCAGAGAGTACTATCAAACTACAAAAATGTCCAATTTTGATTTTACTGTGAAAAACGCTTTAAATTTCTTGTATATACATCCCATTCTGACGGTTTAAACAACCAACCTAATTATAAGAGTGTTAATAAGGCTATATTAGGGCCAAAGTAAAAAAATGACGATATTAAAAAAATTGATTTTCTCAAATAGTCCAATATTTTATTATCGTTTTTATCGCCAAATTCCAGCGGAGATGTTGTAGATAAACAATCTTGATGATAATTTGAAATTTGCCAAATATATTAGCAGTTAAAATTACATTTTCATTTGGGCTTTATACGTGCATAGGACAACAACACATATATTCATTTATTACTTGTAAATATTGCTTTCATTATTGATTCTCATACTTTTTAAAACGTATCTGAAGCATATTTACGGAGGTAGAAACGTCTATTGCTATACAGTGGTTTGTTTAAATAATAATAATCAACTCGAAAATTATATCCCATGCAAAAGCAATAGTCTCTCCATCTTAGCAACAAGTCTGATGTTAGATTTCTTTCGAACGTCGTTTTTCTTTTGCTGATCTGCAACAGATGTTTAAACTAGTTTTTAATCTCTCAGATCGCATTACATTCAATAAATTAGTAACAGGAATATTTAAAAAATGTAACAATAGAGTGCAGTGTACTCTCTCCATCCTTTGTGTAAAAAAACTACACAATATGCCTGACGGAACTGCGTTCAAACGAACGCGTACTTGTTTTCAATATTGCAAATGGTGTGCATTGTTGCCAAACAAAAGCAAACCATAAAAGAACGTGAGGAAGCGCTTCTGGACTGACAATAGAGATCAATGACTCAAAAAGGTAGACTTATAGCTCTCATGCTTCAAGGTCAGAACATGAGAGACAGTAAGCAAATATTACTGCGATCGATTTTTCTTTGGTTCCTGCTTCTAGGCAGTATGATTGATCTGAGAAAATTTTCACGAGGCACTTACATCGATCAATATCACTTTCTTTCTTCTTGTACGGTCGAGTTGTTTCAAAATTCATCATTCCTTTCTTAAATGGTCGATATAAGAATCAATGATTTGAATAACTGATCACTATTAGTAACTTTATCCACAATTTCAATTAAGTTTAATAAATAATTAAAGGGATCAGAGAAACATTCCCTCATTGTTGTATGTTATTGCAAGAGGTTAAACCAAGCGTGAACAAATTCAGACCTTTCTGAATTCGTACTCTTTAACTGCTAATTTCGACACAAATTATAGTTCTATGAAAATGTTTGTACATCTTTTGAATCATAATGTATGTCTAAAGTATTTTACTGAATTTGAATTCTGCCAATACTGTTTAATTTTTCTTTATTTTTTATATATTACATGATTATTTTTTCTTTAATGTGACAATTATAATTTCTAAATACTTCTTTAATTATCACATTCACACATTCTTTTCCTTTTTTGTACCATTTAAATGTATTAAGAAGTGAAAACATTTACTCAAATATTGATGCTTATATTATTGCAAAACTTCATATACAACTCTAACATGTTAGCCGCCAGTAAAATTCGAATTTGTTTTACAACCCACGTTTTCGATGGAATACCTAGCTGGTCTCAACTCATCTCCAAAAATACTAAAACAGAAGATATGGTTAAATTCTCTTTTAGAATTTTCGTTTGGTTACAACTGAAAACTTTTCCATGTCTTCTTCGGAATATTCACTCCTAATTTAAAGGATCGTATTTAATAGTGAGGCATCATATGCGATACCAACAAATGTTGAAAGACTTTTTTTTAATGACAGAACATGACACTGGATTCAATTTTTCAAAATTATAACACAAAAACTCGTTTCGATATTCAGGTTAGCAAGAATATAAGAATAAACATTATTATTTAACCCAAATGTGCGCGAAATATTCAACACACATTCCTTCTCCAGTATCTCCAGATACGTTGCTTTGGTATCCTGTAATGCTTTATAATTAGATATTCAACATCTATCGAAATATTCAAGACATAAGTAAATTGTTCTGTACTGATACGTAATAAGGATGTTTTAAAAACATATGAGTTTTTCCAATGATTTTTTCGGTTTATCTTAACATTTATTTTAGCTGTTTTACAAAAAACGGTGATTTAAAATCTTGCACAGCAAGTTCATTAGAACTTATATGCACATTTCAAGCACCTGGCAGTTAAAGTGCTTCAAACGATTTTTAATGTAGTTTTTCGAAAACTCAAAACATTTCTGTGAAAAGGAAGTTCAATTTCGAATTTATAGCAGCGCTTAAGCGCCATTTGATCAATAATGGCTACACATTTTTCAAAGTAAATTGCCATTTAGGACGAGGTTTTACTGTTCTTGAATATTTTTAAAATAGAAATTTCGAATCAACTATTAGGAAACTGAAAAAAATCAAAAATATGTACTCTGGGCAGCGATAGATGGCAGCTGGCAAGAGTATTTTTCAAGTTCGTATATCTAACCACGAATAAAGGAAATAGAAAACTAATACGTGACAGTTTGTGCCATTCTGTAGCACCACTAGTTGTTTCATACATTTAAACGCCGAACATTTTTAAATCTCCCTTTATTCACAATGTGCTTAATAAATTCAGTAATGTGCAAAGTAAAGAAATGAATATTCGAAACAACTACCGCCATTTGAAACGTGTTTAAAAGTATTTTAGAACTCCGTCAGTTAACTTAAATCCAGTTACTATCGCAGTGAAAGAAACATACGTAAACTATGTCAAATACGTTTTACGTATTGCGAAACAGTATGGGAAGTGCAATGCAATGGAAATATGTTTTTCTGTCACTTGCAAAACTAGTATTATCAAAAATTAACTCTTAGTAATATTTTTCTATTATTACTGTCACAACAATATTAATCGTTATCAAGATTAAAGCTTACTTTCCAACATACACTTTTACCCGTTTACATGCGCATTCTCTTCAAATGTTTAATTTCCATTTCATGCAACACTATTGGCAGTAAAAATTTAAAATATACTGTGTGATGGAAAGTATCCGGATACGTGGCTGAAAATGACTTACAGATTCGTGGCACTCGTAATCGGCATTGCAGGGTTTCAATAGGTATTAACACACCCTTAATCTTGACGACAGCTTCCACCCTCGCAGGAATACTTTAAATCACGTGCTTGAAGGTTTCCTTTCGAAATGGTAGCACATTCTTTATGGAGGGCTGCACTGAGGAGAGGTATCAAATGCAGGTCGGTGAGGCCTGGCACAAAGACGGCATTCAAATACATTTCAAAGGTGTTCGGAAGGATTCAAGGACTCTGTGCAAGACAGTTCATTGCCGGGAAGTTATTGTCATATAAAATGTTCGACACAGACCGTTCAGTATGACCAGCTAGTTGATCGTGTTGACAGATTGAAACGCCATCCCCAAATTACTCGTCAACAGTGGGAAGCAAGAAGATGTTTATTAAAACATCAACATAGGCCTTTGCCGTGATAGTGCCACACAAAACAACAAGGGGTGCAAGCCCCCTCCATGAAAAACAAGACCACGTTATTGTGACGTAGCTAATATTTTTTCAACATTTTCTATTACGAAGAATTGTTGGAGTCCGCTAGGCGTTCTAGTGATAGTAACAATTTTGGCAAGGTCGACCTCGCAGGCCGCGCGAGTACTGCCAAACTGAGCAGCAACTGAGAAGCGGCGTCATTGTTCCAGCGATCCAACGACATCATTCGGCCAACGGCATCACTTGGCCAACGGTACCATCCGGTCAACGGTGTCATTCGGCCAACGGTATCATTCGGCCAACGGCATCATTCGATCTACGGCATCATTCGATCAACTGCATCATTCGACCAACGGCATTATTTGATCAACGGCATCATTCCGGCAACGGTATCATTCGGCCAATGGCATCGTTCGATCAACGGCATCATTCGATCAACTGCATCATTCGATCAACGGCATCATTTGATCAACGGCATCATTCGATCAACGGCATTATTTGATCAACGGCATCATTGCGGCAACGGTATCATTCCGCCAACGGCATCGTTCGATAGGTGAAACTAATTTGCATTCGACTCATGTTATCCCCTTAGGTTCACGGTAGGTATGTATTCTTTCTCATGAGGCTTCCCACACGCCGCGGCTGCCGTTTCCTTTCCGTGGTCTGGACCCCGTCGCCTCCACAACTCCGCCTTGCGAACCTCTGCTTCCTCCATCATCTCCTCCGCCATCGCCTCCCCTTCTCCACTGCCTCCATCATCTCTGCCATTGTCTCTCCTTCTTCAGTCCCTCCATCATCTCCTCTGCTATCACCTTTCTTTCTCCACTGCCTCCATCATCTCCACCATCACCTCCCCTTCTCCCCTGCTTCAATCATTTCTGCTACTGTTTCCCCTTCTTCATTGCCTCCATCATTTCCTCTGCTATCGCCTCCCCTTCTCCCCTGCCTCAATCACCACCGACATCACCTCCCCTTTTCCACTGACTACATCATCTCCTCTCTCGCCTACCCTCATTAATTTCCTTCATCATCTCCTCTATCGTCTCTCTTCCCCATTGTCTCCATCATTTCCTCCGCTATCGCCTCCCCTTCTCCCCTATCTCCTCCGCCGTCGCCTCCCCTTCTCCACTGCCTCCATCATTTCCTCCGCCATTGCCTCTCCTTCTCCACTGATTGCATCAACTCCTCTGCCATCGCTTCCCTTATCGCTCCACCGCCACCTCCATCACTTGTGGCGCGGACGCCTCCAGCCCCTCGTAGATTTTGAGCGAGGGGCAGCGCGGAGCAACGGCCGGATGCGATGGCGTCGGCGACGAGGAGGGGGGGGAGAGCGCGGAGGGGCGGCGGCTAGTGAAGCGGGACGAGGGCGAGTGAGGAGGGGTGGGGAAGGGTGGGGAAGGGTGGGGCAGCGGGGGCTCCGCCGCTCGCGGTCACCCGAAAGGTCATCTCCATTGTGCCTGCCACGCCGCGCTTCCCCCGACCCCACACGCCCGCCGGCGGTCTATTATGGTTCTTCCCAACGCTGAAAAGGGCCTTCAATCAACTTGCGGATGCCTGAGATAGGCCGTCCTTCAATCCCTCACCCCGCGGGCCTCGCCCCTCCCACCGCCCACCCGCCCGCAGCGGGCGGAGGGGCGATGGCGGGCGACGGCAGGCCAGGCGCCGCGCCGCTGTTTCAGGGCGAGACGTACAGAATGAGAGGGGCAACGATAACGTTGTGGCAGGCAACGGTGATACGGGCATTCAGAACAAATGGCAGGCTAGCCGTGAGCCGCAAGGTGGGTTCAAGGCGACAAGAGGCGAGCACCGCGCGGAGAAAGGTGAGCGGGGAAAGGGGCAGGCGTTTCCAGGAAAATTGGTGGCTGCGGAAGGGGAGCTACGGTGTGGGGCACTTGCTCTTAGATGTGATGGGAATAACAGGAAGACGCTGACGGTCGAGGCAGCGAGTCTGGAGGGATGACGGCAGCGACAGCGAGGGAGGAAGGAACAAGGCAGGGAACAACAATAGCGTAGGAACCAGCAGAAAAGGTGGTCTGTAACGTGAAGGGAGAAGCAGATCTTTTATGTAAAAGGAAAATCGTTGAGTAGAGCAGAAAAATCGAAAACATGGTTCCCGAAATAGGTAAAGGGGAATAAGGAAAAGAAGAAAAGCATAAATGCAAAAAGACTCAGATATTTTCGGAAAAAATTGTAATTAAATTGATATAACTCTAAAAATTAGATTAATAAATATATTGATACTGCAATGTTGGTGATAGAAACAATGATAGACAAATCAATTTTTTAAAATTTCCGTCAATGCGAAAACGATGAATAAGTACTCCGAAGGAAAAATAAAGTGTATCCTGAAGGCAATAAACTATTGTTTGATGGATGAAAATGTTATAACTTCATTTAGCCAGAATTCACTTCATAGAAATAGAGATATCTGCAATCACATATTCAATTGAGTGTCGTTTATAAAAAAATATTGTAAATTATTTGTAAAAAAACATTATAATGTGGATACATAACGCATAATATACTGTGAAAGGGTCAGTGATCATTGTAAGGGAAAAAAGTAAGGGAGGATTCCACAGACGAACGAAAAGCAATGATACGAAAGGGTGAACTTTTGAAAAGACAGGGAGTTTCTTTTCAAATGTTAATTTCTTCAATTCATAAAGTTAGTTGAATATAAAAGTTTTTCGAAGTTCGGGAAGAGTGGAATAGTGAAGATAGTGATTTCAAATTCTTCAAAAGTTTGTATTTTTTTAGTATTGTAACATTTGTCGCTTTAGAATACTACGCATATTTTTATTTAATATTAAGAAAGATACCAAACAGTTATAAAGAAAACGCAGTCTTTTACTTTACATTCAATGCAATTCCTGTTATTTTCCTTTCTGATCTTATAAAATCTCTCTTTCTCTCTCTGTCTCAGTCTGTCTGTCTGTGTCTGCCTGCCTGTCTGATGTCTTATTCTTTCAACTTCCATTACGTATGTCATAAAATAATCTTATACTTAAAAATTATATGACATTCGACAGAGTTTATTAACAAGTACGACATAAAATAAATTCATGTGTTTCGCAGTAAGCTTGCCTCCGAAAAATTATTGAAAGCATCAATTAATAATAAAAAGTTAACGGCAACTTACGCGTTAAAACACACTGGACTTTCGAAGTTTATTTGAAGTTGATCCTATTAAGTATGCTATTCTGATTAACATACAGACTGGCAAGAACACATCGGCAAGTTGTGTAATCACAAGTTGGCATCGGATAGTACGCTACATAGAAAATATGTCACAGTTTTACAATGTCTCTAGTATTTTAAAAGTTAACATATTTGCATTTACACACCTCCACTAGAAAATACGCATTCTAAGAAGAAAAATCAAATAAAGACTGCTTTCGTCGGGATGTTTTTCTTCTCATAACATTACGAAAATAAGTTTTTGTCTTTTTAATTGGTGACTTAATATTAATTTATTTTCTTCGGAAGCATTCTAAAATTTCTCCTGATATAATTTGGACAATATGACCCGATAGGAGACGCTTGGACACCCTTGGAAGAGCGAACGTGGAGAAGAAGGGGAAAGGTTGGAAGAGAAAGAGGAGGCAAAAGAAAGGAGGGGGAGGACCGACAAGCGCCGGTCAGCCACCCCCACACCAGGCCGTCGGCCCGCACGCATTCGATATTCTACGCGCGGATCAGCGGGGAAAGTTAACCGCGCGGCTCAGCCGCAACCCCTCCTCCGGCCACCCCCGCCCCCGACACCCCCCTATCATCCCACCCCGCCCACGACTCCGAACCCCCACCTCTACTTGGTGCCGGCCGCGCCGGCTCCAGGCCCGCCCCCTCATGCGACTCCTCTACCGACGCATCTCCGACTTCAGCCACGCCCCTGATTCCGCCTCACCCCCCGACTCTGACCCCTCTCCGCCTCTGACCCCGCCCGCCTCGCGACCCGACCGCCCTCCCGACTCCGACCCGTCCCCCGAACTTCGACCCGCCCCCGACCTGCCGACCCGCCCCCGACTCCGACCCCAGCTCCCGACTCCGACCCGCGCCCGACTCCGACCCGCCCCCGCTCCGACCCCGCCCGCCGACTCCGTACCCCGCCCCGACTCCGACCCTGCCGCTGGAACTCGACCCCGCCCCCCACTCGCGACCCGCCCCGACCCCACTCTTACCCCGCCCCCGACTTTTACCCCACCCCACTCCGACCGACCGCCTCCGACTTCCGACACCGCGACTCCGCAGCTGCCCCGACTCTGACCGGCCCCCAATCTGACCCCGTGACCCGTACTCTGTATTCCGCCCTGACTTCCTGACCGCCGCCCAAGTCTCTCACACCGACCCGACTCTGACGCCGCTTCCGAAGCTGCTCCGCCCAGGTTCTGATCGCCACCGCTCTCTGACCCCACCATCCCGTCTCTAACCCCGACTCTGACTCCACTCCGTCCACCCCGACACTACCTTCACCCCCGACACCGAACCCACCCCCCGACACCAACCCCCCACAGTCTGACCGTCACCCGTCTCCCTCTGAGACCCTGTCTCTGACCCCACCCTCCGAATGTCAGCCCCTCCTCGTCACTGACTTCGCCCCGACTCTGACTTCACTCCGACTCTGACACCGACCTGAAGTCTGTCTTGATACACTGATCTAAAGACATTGGCACCACCTTTTACCTCCTGCCCCCTTTCCGGCGCCTGCTTTCGAACTCACTCCTCCACCTCCCAACTCCGCATGCCTACCTGTACCAACCCACTTGCCCACATACCAATTGACCACCAGATCTTTCCTCATCGATTACACCATTTGTCGCGTCCTCCACTTCCACAACCAACTCCATCTCCGACTTCGTCCCATCCCGTCCCAGTCAATTTGGCCAACATCACCGGCGGACCATCTCCATGCCAGTGCTCGACAACCGGTCCCACTCCTACCACTCCGACATCTACCTCCAGCCCCGACCCCTACCTCAGCCTCCACATCACCTTAAGACATTGCCCCTCCCTCTCCGCCGCGCCACCACCACCTCGCCTCCTCCCCCTCCAGGCAGCCGTCACATGACTAGGACAAGCGCCTTCCCGAAGACGCGAAATGAACCCTCGCTTCGTTGTGGGCGCGTCTTTGAAAACTGCTCTCGCCCCCCTCCACCTCCGCGATTCGAAATTGAACAGCAACACGAAGTGGGGGCGCGTTTCCCTTTCTCGCTTTGTCACCGCCGGGCTCAGATAAAAACTATTTGGAAGTGATACGCGCGTTAACGATCCTCGTCAAGAAGGATGGTGTCCCACAAACGGAAAAACGTATGATATTTTTGTTCATTATCTAACTGGCAACTATAAACTGTGTTCAGCTGATTGAACGTTCTGTGGCGCCATTCAGCCAATGGTACACGGTAAAAATAGTACTCCAGGTTAAGAAAAGGAAACGATTTCAAAAAGAAGTTCCAGATCTCATGCCGCAAAGTAGGTCACATACGTAGTTCTAGTTTGCCGAATCATTAGTAAAGCTTACCTGTAATGCTGTTACATAAATTCGTGAGCAAGTAGCTAAACAAAATAAGTTGGAAATTTTACTAAAACAATTATTTTAAGGCATTCATTTATTTTATTATTATATTATTATATTATTATATTATTATATTATTATATTATTATATTATTATTTTATTATATTATTATATCATTATATCATTATATCATTATATCATTATATTATTATATTATTATATATTTACAAGACCGCATTTCTTAATCATGTCTCAATTATCGTCTCGGCGCATAACCGATGTCTCGAAGCAAAATGATAAAATAAATAATCCCTTACCAAACTAATAAACTATGAACAGAAACATGGCGTCAAAAAATATAATCAGACCTACCCTTCATCGTAATTTTTAAAGATTTACACAACATGTAGAATCAGTTTGTGCCTAATAAACAAATGTATTAATAACTATAATTTAGAAATAACCAGGAAAAAAATAGCTTGCAAAACATATTAAAAAAGAACCAAAAAGGCTTAACGAAAACATGTTTTCTTCCTACATTTACAAAATACATAACGAAATTCTTTCGGGGTAATCCCTTTTTTTATTCCAACACACACATTTTTTTGTCCCTCTTAAAAGTGACTTTCATTTGAATTTCCGCGCAACGTAACCACAAATTCATAGATATACTTCCCCAATGACCTAACGGAGGTTGACAAATGTGTTTTTTGGTCCATTGGTTCGGCTTTAAGAGGAGCAGGCGCGTAGCTTCTCAGTGGGAGGACAGCGATGGGGTGGGAAGAGGGGGTTCTCGGGATGGGGAGAGAGTTGTTTAATTATGCTCCTCTGCATTAATGCAGACAGTCGGAAACAGAGGGATTAGAGGGTGCAAAAAACTAGAATGTTAAACTGTCAAGTTTGCTTTCCCCAAAGGAAGGGGGATTATGCAATATTAGCGCGGGAGATGGCGTTTACTTAGAGGTGTATACATTCAGATATGGCAGAGCAAACAGAACACTCAAACAACTCTCTTTAAGCCTTCGCTGTTTTTGAAGCTGGCCAGCCTTCCTCTCCCGCAAACCTCGTCCACGGATAAGGGGATCGGTATCCTTTAGTGATAAGAAAAAATCGCTTCCTCAGACTTTCAACAACTTTTCAAGTAATCTTTTGAGGAGTTTTGTTATAAGAAAATCTGGAGATGTTTTCAACACTCAAAGCCGCAGTGAACGTCGACGACAAAAATTAATGTAGATGTATTTATTGACCGAGAGATATTGATTATGTAGATTACGAAAATTGTTTTGAAAATAGAGTGATTTATCTCCCCTAAAAGTAATTTTTTCTCTCATTTCACTAAGTGTCATAAGTTGTTGATAAGACTCAGATATCATTATTTGACACTTGAATTATATAAATGACTTATCACAAATGCAGAAATAGGTTTCAATCATGTATAATACTTTTACATACATACGTGATATTTTCATCTCTTCTTTGAAGACAAACAGAAAGAAAAACATACAAATAAGTGTTAATGAAAATTTTAGCAGTAAAAATAATATAAAAAGTATATCTTTCCCAGTTTCCTTTTTCTGAAAGATAAATACATTAAAATTTAAAGAGCGCTACTCGTTTCAAATGGAACAACATTAAAAATTGTGTGAAGTTTACGGATTTATTTCCATTATCATTCAAGTAATCTACAACATTGCTACGTTCAGTAAGTAGTTGACGCATTTTATGAGACTTCTCGTGCCCAGACTTCTCGAGCTCCAAAAACATATTTGTAGCAAAGGCAAAGAATGTAGAAAAAATGTGAGTTACATAAGCAGAGCTTCACAATCACAAAGAACATCGAGGAAAATAAGTGAGGAATTATGTAAAGATATTTAATATTATATTTATAAGTATAATGATCATAAAATAATATTATAATTTAAATTTGTGAGTGTCCGTGAATATTTGAGCTAAATTTCTAATAATAATAATAATAATAATAATAATAAACAGTGAACTCAACTTGTTAATCAACTCTCATGATGGGGATAATAGTAGTAATAATATGAACGATTTGACGTATTCTCTTAGGGTTTATGTTTTTTTTGAAAATTTAAGTTTTGTTCGTAAACACACATCCTCCCATTATTCAGCACCCAAAAGGCATTTAACTCATGACTGTACAACATATGTCTGAGAATAAGCGTACTCGGACTTACCTTACCCCTTACTCGTACAAACTTACTCGGCCTTGTAAGGAGGCAAAGAATAATACGTCAGACAATGACAATTTGGTAAGACATCTCGGGACTGTTACACTTATCCAATTTTCAATACCGCCCTCCTGATTTGTTGACAATTCATGCTGCTCTGGTGTTTGGCATGTTTTGACGCAGTCATGTTTGCTGAAGAGTAGTGCAGGATGTAGTCTTCCAATCAGGTTACGATCTTAAAAATTTCAAGTATGTAACTTTCTTATATAAGATTTCTCACCACAAATTAATTGCCAAAACGCTATAATGTTTGATCTCTCTACATTCCCTAGCAGTTTATAACATTTATTCTCAGACATCTGTACATAATTAGTATATACAAAGGGGTCCCAAAACGTATAAACCTTCGCCATTGAATGTATTTGGACTGAGGGAATGTGATTCATGCTATCTATTTCAGTTGAATGTTTTATT
This sequence comes from Gryllus bimaculatus, assembly GCA_017312745.1. Classification (NCBI taxonomy): domain Eukaryota; kingdom Metazoa; phylum Arthropoda; class Insecta; order Orthoptera; family Gryllidae; genus Gryllus; species Gryllus bimaculatus. The sequence goes on from BOPP01000046.1 coordinate 2,580,421, forward strand.
ACATGTTCTTTCAACTACGTGTATTCAAAGTGACCCTATTAGCAGTTAAACAAAGTCGACGCCACATAACTGCTGACCGCGTGTATACAATTTTTTGGATCCCACTGTAGTGATGTTAAATTATCTAATGATAAACTACTAATTTCTTACTAAAATTTGACTTATTAGATTATTCACCGGGCATGATATACACTGAAGTACGTGGCTGATGATGCATGTTGCCCAGGGTCGTTGGAAGGGGAAAGATTGTAACGGAACGCTATACCGGTGGCCTAATGCCGATGCTGGTGGTGGTCCCGCGAGGTAGACGCGGGAGCTGTGACGAAATGGTGCAAAGTGGAGCCATCCAACAGCTATTCACGTAACAACAGTCCCTTTAGAAGACACAAGAGCGGCGATGGTGTACCCAAGTTGGCGGGTTCAAACCCGATCGAAGCCGTAGATTTTTAAGGGCGAAAAAATCCTTCGTACGCCTTCCTTCGGAGGGGAAGTAAAGCCGGCTGTCCCATGTTCGTAGATTTACTTGCATGTAAAAGATCCTCAAGCCTAAATGACGCCTCTGAGCTTAATTCAAGTCGCCTGTTTCTCGCCCAAGATATGCCTCCTTTCACCGCTAGTTGGTGAAAGGAGCGTAGCGAAATTTGCGTGGTCAGACGGAAAAGCAGGCCTAATGGACTGAGTCTCGCCACGTAAAATAAGGCATTCAATTCAAAATTCAAAAATTCAAATTTAGAAGAGTTAAGTTTAACATCAGATGTTACGAAAGAACGATTTGAAAATTTTAAAAAATGTATGTAAAACCTCTTAATTTTTATATATGAAAACGTAACAAGCATTTACGTCCTGCAGAATATTTTCATTTAGGTTCATTTCTTACAGTTCAGCCACCACATGAAAAACTTGCGGTCAAATAAAGTGGAAAAGTTTTTAGATTTTTTTTTACATTCTGATGTTTAAATTAAATTGTTTTCTGCCACTCATTTCAGTGTAATTTGTTCTTACACGTTAAGGAAAAAATATTTCCTCGAGATGGGATTTGAATTCCGCCTATATTCACGAAGTAAGAGTCGTTCCTCTCAGATTTTGTGTTATACAGAGTATGTTTTATACCTTAAATGCGTTTTTTTGGATATTATATACATCATGACATAATTCTTTCACTCATCCTAGAAAAGAAGCTGCCTCATTCGAAATATAATAGCATCATATTGAATGGTTTTTAAGATGTAGTTCCACTCCTTCTGCAATCTTTTCTGTTAAAAAAAATGACTAATTTTGGACTAGTACTGTTTTCCCTCAACTATTGAATTATAATAAAGTGAGCAAATGTGCGTGTGTAATTTTCAAAAGAAAGAAAAAAATCCACTTTAGCGCTCGATACGGTGAGTGCATCAATTTGAGAGAAAGCAGTCGATCACTGTCCTGTAGCTTTTGTACGCCAGCCAGGTAGCCTATGCTCTGACGCATGCTCACATTTTGTATGTGAGTAAGAGCGCTGAATATAGTAGTACTAGCCGTAGTACCGTGCATCTCTTCTATTGTGTAAGGGGAAATTTTCAAATAATGTAATAAATTCTTTAAAATGTGTTATTTCTGAAGAGTAAAGATTGTAACATTTTTTTAATTTTATTATTATATTTAGAACGACAAAACACAGAAAGGTAAGTTAATATGCATAAATGTGATAATATGCAAATCCAGCAATGTAATATTGAAAACAACAGAAATGATAACAAAAGTAATGAAGCAAATTTTAGCGCACACTGAAGTAAATTAAAATGTTTCATTAAAGCGTAGTGTAAATGCAAGCAAGATATTGAAAGATGCTAACCTGTTGAAATGTATCTAGCAAAATATCACCAAACATTCGCAAATATTGGTGTTATTCGCAGAGAAAAAGAGTTGTAAAATACTTTTTTCTCCACTTCCTGCCATGTACAATACACATTACAAATACAAACGTGATGGAGGTTTTCACATGTGAGTATATCAGGCAAGTGCTGATATTATTATTATTATTATTATTATTATTATTATTATTATTATTATTATTATTATTGAGGAATGTAGTTTACAAGATTTGGTCAGAGTAGAAACAATTAAATAATTAATTTCCCTACGTTTCGGAATATTCGGAAACGTTTCATTCGATCATCAGGGCTAGTGTACAGAAAACAATTTATGAAGACATCAATATGAATAAACAAAACACAATAATATGATATGCAAAAAATTATATAAAATGTACTCGCCTAAATATAGAAACAGTAGAAATGTTTAAAGAGCTCTTGTGCTGTGGCATTAAAGTTTAAAATGCCGTTCAAATTATCTAGTACGAAAACGTCTGTGCCATTCTTTAGCATCAATAGTTTCGAATTGCGATAATTTTACCAAAGAGTTTTCACAAATTTGCTAAAGTATTCGTTGGTTACAAATTGCAATATTACGAAATTAGGTATACCTTAAAAATAATAAGAGAAATAATGTGTTTTAAAAGCAGATATTAATTAGAAATAAAATTATTAAAAACCTAATCTCAGTTGTCTTGCACACTGCAACAAAGTTAACAAAGTGTTTGTTCCTTTTCTCTAATAATGGAATATCTTGAAAATTCAGAGTTTGCTCGGATCAAGTAAAGTGATTAATTTCTTCTTGAAATCTGTACATGAAAGTGGTTCGTATCCTCTCTACAAACCCACCCACTACTTCCAGAGAAGCACGTACAAGTTTGAGAACCATCGACGTTCATCATCATCAATCATTTCATAATTGCCAGGAAAGCCGGTTGCAGTTGCCTGCATTGTGAAGAACTAGGCACAACTTATTTCTGAATAGAAAGTAACAGTGAGAAGTAAATTACTGTCCTTAATGACTCAGTTATGAATATGGAACAATAAAATTTCAATAATTACGCAAAAAGTGCAGTTTTTCGATATAAAATGTTATGGAAATCGAAGAAATGTGCATTTATTCAACAAATGTAAGACGGTTCTTATCTACGCTAAAACTACTATACATTGTGTCCAAACGTAAGTATAGTGTTCATTATTAGAATTTTCACACAAAATGCAATTTCGATTTTGAGTAGTGTATGAAGAGACTAAAAGTATAGAAAAGTAATTTTTACAGTTATCAAATTGGTCTCTAAATACTAAAAAAATTGATCACGGTCTTTATAAATTTTACAGATAATCAAAGAGGTACAAAAATAAACCGTATAAAGTAAAAGATCGAGAAAAGTTGTAGAACATTTTTGTAACACAAATTTGCTTTGGATTACAATGTTTATATCTACGAAGGATTTATCGTATGTTTATGATTACTGAATAATTTAAATCTTAATATACAATTTCCAAGTTATTCCATTATTAGTGTACAAACACTTTGTAAACTATGTTGCCGTGGGCAAGACAATTGTCCTTCGTTTTTATTATAATTTTATTTCTAATTAATATCTGGTTGATGAATTAATCTACAATTTTCTTCAAGTTCTGCTTTAAATAATATACAAACCTCAAGGAGCAATATATCAAAATGTGAAATAAAATAATGAACGGGAGTGGAAGTAAAAAGTCTTTCTACCTCCGACGTTAGAAAAACTATATCTGAAGCAAAATAAATTGGCTGAATTTTATTGAAACAAAAATTCAGTAGCTTCCTTGTAATATACTATTTTTAATGAGAAAATTTTAATTGTGAAGCAGTTTATAACGAATCAATAATTACTAGCATATGCACATTTCGTGTTCTTTAGCAATATAAACTAATCAGTAAGATGTACCTTGCCGTCAATATCACTTTTATTGCTTTACTATTTCATATATTATTTGAGAACCTTCGCCATTATTTAAATACAATGTTTAAAATTCAAATCATTCTTTTTTTGAGATTTGAAATAAATTTTATAAATCTATATAACGCTATCCGAGTTATGAGTGAAATATTTTGTATAATAAAATAAAAATATCACTTTATTTGTAAGAATTAAAGACAATAAATAAGAAGTTGTTTCTTAGTCAGTTAATATGATGATGAGAATTATTTAGTAATGTATGATTATCGCCTTTAATCTCACATAATTGACTCTCGTAATCAAGTACGAAGCGATGATATGAAATGAAATTCACTTTATAAATGTATTTATTTTAGGTCACTTTTCAACTAAATGGTCATTTGGCGACCTCTGTTAAATAAAAAATAGATCATATGTTACATTATTTTATATAAACAAGTTATATATTTATAACGTAATAAAAACAGTTTGAATTAGACAAATCATCAATTTTAAATTTATTTTACCCTCACATTAATAAAAGTTTTCATCATACTTAACGTGATTTTATGTAGGCAAGGATTACTTTTAATATAATAACAAAACTGGATTAAACTTAAGAACAGAATTAAATCTATTATAACCTTTCACTAGCAAAAGTTTTAATCATACATATATAGTTTCGATCAGACAAAGACTGGTTTTAATACATTTACAACAATTTGCTTAAAAAATATCAACAAAATTAAACAATTTACCCTTATTTCAAGAATAGTTATGTAACCATTTCATCAGATTCTTAGACATATTATTAAATGTTTGATTTAAACGCCGATTATATTGCCGAGATGGTTAAGGGCGGTAGTGCCGCACGATCTCGGACTAGAAGTCTGCGGGTTCGAGTCCCATCTCGGGTATAGGTGTATTTGTGTGCCGTACTTTCACCCCTCACTATTATCTTCATCATTATCATCACCTATACTCTCAGGGCTAACAACCTTGGTCCATACTCTCAGGGCTAACAACCTTGGGGGATACAAATTGGATTCAGCTAAAATGCTTATTCTCCCCCTCCAGAAAAGTACTAACACATTCTAAAGCAGGATGCACGCGTAGTCCGTGTAAGCCTATACGCGAACGCGACCGATGTTTTACCAACAACTAGTTTTTAGGTATCAAGCAATATTAAAGCATGAATTCGGACTACATTACGTATTGGAGGAAGTACTTTACTTCATCTTCATATTAGAACACGACTTATTCTCTCTTTCTCCACTGACTCTATGCGCATCACTTTCTATATTCTAAGTAGTACTTAAGAAATAAAAAGGTGTGGAAAGTGTTCATTTAACTTATTGGCAGAACTGTAAGTTTAGTTTGTAACTTAATGATCGGCGATATCTCCACGATCGTTATAGTTTTGGTGATTGGTTACTATTCTCTCTCTCCCTTCCCTTCATTAATTTGGTAGGATGTAGTAATTGAATTGTTCTGTATATTCTCTGCCAGTAACTCTCTGATAACGACTTCAGTGTTTCTCTGATTCCTTCCACAACAACCAATTTCCGTGTAATTGCCTGCGCCAAGTCTTGAGCCGCCAAGTATAATCTTTAGAAAGTTCTGAGAGGTGTAAACGAAACTCGCAGATGGCAGGAAGAGCTGTAATGTTAATACTGGTTTGCGTGTCTTTAGTGCAGAAATCGTTGTCTGATAGTGAGAGGCACTCAAATGTCACGGCATGGAACGACATAACTCATGTTCCAAATATTTCCTTATGGAGGCACGACGGGTTACGATCATTTTCTGCATCTTGAATTTGGACCTGACCTTTGCCCTTGAACCTATTAGATCTCCTCTATATTAATTACACCTGTACAACTGGACCTTCTAATTTGAGACTCCTTGTGCTATTGGACCTTCTGACATATTTGACTTGCTGCTCGATAGACTCCCTGTTACATTAAACCTGTCTGTGGACCTAACTGACCAAAAGTATCTCTTTTTGCTAGTTGCAAGAGTAGTAAAGAGTTTTTCGTATTATTTTCTCATCAGTACTATAAAATAAATTCTAAAATCCTGTAGTTCAGTTTTCTGATGCAAACAATTTTCTATTAGGGGAGGTAGAAAATTTCCACATAATCTATGTTGCTATCAACGCTTGTAGAAAACCTTTATTCATAGTGTGTATAACTATCTACAGTAAAAAGTGTGTAGATACTCGGAAGCTCAAAAGAACGTTTGCAAATTCTTCTTCTTCGTCTTCTTCTTCTTCTTCTCCTCCTTTGCCACACGTTAGATACAGGATATGCAGTTTATGACTGAACATTTTCCTGTTTCAGGTTTTTCCATACGTGTACTGAAGTTTAATTACGACGAGGAGACATAAATATGCATGGTGAAATGGGATAATATATGCTATTATGAAATTTGACACAACTGCAAGTCATGGATTTCATCAAGCACACTACTGATTACTAGCTTCAGTGATATTCAATTATTCTTCAAGGTAGTTTTTATTAAGGCACTAACAGAAGGCAACGTTTGGTTTCTTCTTTACATTCATTTTCAAAATTACCTTTTGTTTTTGACATTTTAAATACACAGTTTACTAAATTCACACATCTTTATTTCATTTTATTGTATACGAGACCAAGCGGTACGATATTTTTCAAAAAATGACGCCTGTTAAGTACAGTTGCAGAAGAGATTAGTAATGCAATTTTGTAGAAGAAACACTTCAGACATCCATTGAGGGAAAAGTTAAATACATTCCAATACCGACCGTATAATTCCCCATCCAAATGAAACCATCACTACAACTACCAATTTCCGTGTAATTGCGTGAAGAGACGCCAAGTATAATCTTTAGAAAGTTCTGAAAGGTATAAACGAAACTCGCAGATGGCAGGAAGAGCTCTAATGATAATACTAATTTTCGAGCCAATCGTGCAGAAATCGTTTTCTGATAGTGAAAGGCACTCAAATGTCACGGCATGGAACGACATCACAACTCCTGTTCCAACTACAGAAATACATCAAGTTACCATACGAGGTATATCTCATTCACGTACTGCACCTCAAAAGCACTTCTGGAAAATTCCCCAACGGGGATCTACAGGATACGCCCCGGACGTGTGTTTATTGAAATTACGAGCAGATCCATCCAACCAAGGAATCACTCACGAAGATTTAGTTAAGAGATTTCTTCGTTGCATACGTGTGACAATTTTGAATTTGAAATCTTCGCAAACTAAACCACCAAGTTCGCCGTTAGGTCCTCCTCGACATGGTCGCCTAGCACTTCTGCCAACATCTGAGCCCGCAGCCGTTCCTTTAAAACTAAAAGACATTCGTTTTGCAGGCGATCGCAACACGTTTTGTCATCCCGAGTGGATACCAGGCACGAAAGATTCTTTCTTCATTAAGATTCTAGCTGATCATCGCGGAGCAGGGAAATGTTTTAGTATTCCCGGTGGACAAGAGGGGGTTTATTTGAGCCTAGAGCTAGGAGCAATGGATATTCACGAATCCGGGACGAATATTATCCCTTCCCATGGAATACAAAATTACTTGTATCCACACAGCCAAGATGATACGGCCGTTCTCGTGAGAAGGACACCACGCAGTATGCAATCTATTGTAAGGTCCTTTACTCCAGAACTCTGGATGGCATTGTTAGGGTCACTCACTGTATTTGCTACATTATTGCGCTTAGTGGGAAATCATGCAGCAATTCTGGACTCGTTCAGAGCTTTTATATCCGGAGGGTTTGATGTCCAACACCGACCACTACCCAACTTTCTCTTCATAATGCTGTCGGCGTTCGGTATGATCATGGTCAATGCCTTTCTCGGCGTGTTCATGAGCTTCTTGGCTGCACCGGTCGAGCCAACGCAGGTACAAACATTGCAAGAGGTCGAAGCTCGTGTCAAGAGAGTGTACGTGCTGGAGAGGGCAAAGGAAGTTATTTTCGGGCTTGATGCGAACGACGTCGTAAACAAGATATTAGCGAAATCTGTACCGTGGAGCGGCCAAGAAGGAGCATTTGACGATCTTATTTCATCCGACGAGGCGGCTATGATATTTGACGGGAGTCTTCTGGAAAAGCTCGTGCATCTGCCGCAATACGTAGACCGTAATGGGCACCCGCAGCTGCACATCGTAAGGCAACGGATTTTGAAGAATTCGCCCATTGCCTACCCTGTGCGAACAGGATGGCCACTGGCTGATAACGTGAGCATATCCGTTCTGCACTTGGTCGAAGCCGGATTCTACTTGAAAGCAACCAGGTAGGCCTTACCACTACTTAAATAAGGATATCAAATTTGAAATTCCATTATCATCATATTACTAAGATGCACGTATTGCATTAAAAAAAACTATTTATTTTCCATGAAATTATGTGGCATTATTTTTTCTTTATGTTACAGAGACAAACGAGATAAAATATTTTCTATTGTCAACTCTTATTGAAAACCACCCACATATATTGCGAAGATATACTAATTTAAAAATCATAGTCAATACTGTAAATTATAAAATCTAGTGTTTAAATTTGGTTATAACCTAATTCAAACTATTTGGCAAAAATAACAAGAACTTTTAACTAAATAACTTTTATAAACTGTTATTTTTTAATAAAATTATTTTTTAAAGTTCTCGTATTTAATGTTTATTTGCTTCATTCCGAATGTATTAAGTTCCGTAATATCTTCATTTTGGTCTCAAAAACCAAATTTTTAATTTACAACATTCAGTTTGCTGATTAATTTACTAAAGTCTCTTTTAGTACTTTGTTAAATAGAGTAGGGCAACAGAAAATCTAAGTAATGATTACATAGACACACACAAAATTGCCAGATCCAAAGAATTTACACATGTTTCTCTATGTATGTCGACGTCCTGAATCGAAATTCGAAGTCAGAATTGGGCCACCACCGTCCAGTCTTTTTGTTATTACCACCGTAAAATTGCAGTATGTCAATTTTCTTCTTTTCCTCTTTCTTCTTCTCTTACTACTTTTACTTCTATTTATAGCACTGTTTCTACTTTTTCTACACCCCTTCCTTCTCTTTCTTTTCCATTTTCTTCTGCTCCTAACCTTTGAACGCTCGCGTGATTTAATGTCACATGGGTGATCGCGGGGCGGTATTTTTGCCGCCGACGAACATCCTTTTGTTTTTTCAATATTACAACTTCTCATGATCGTCAGTCATATGGAATTTATTAAATAACATCAACTTTGCATTATAGTATATTAAAGTTTTTTGTTGAAACAATTTTAATTCTTGCCCAGAAAAAAATTCGGGAGATAATCTACAAAATCAGTCTTCCACTATAGCTACACAAACACTGATGATAAATGCACACAATATAATATTGGCAAAATGAAAATAAAATTAAAAATATAATGAAGTATGTAGGTAAAAATATAACGCGTAAGATGAAAATGGTAAACAGGGGGAGAGAGAATGAGGAAGTTGCTAAATATGAAATAATAAAACGAGAGTTGTAAGATTTTGGAATCTATACTACCAAAATCCACTAAAATCAGCGACATATTACACGTAATAAACAACCATTTCTTTTAATTTTCACAATAATGAGCATAAGCGAATTATTATGACACTTTTATTGCAAACGTATATGAAAAACATTCTTATATATTCATCACTCTAGTGAGAAAACTGGAACAGGCGCGATCGCGTGGCCGTCTTTATGATGCATAGAGCAAAGACTGACAACATTGGTCACTGTTGCGCGAATTTGGCGCTAACATGAGTGAGTCTTGGATAAGACGCTACCGCTATCTTGTGTCTCAATAGACAACTAGAGAATACCAGGCTTTCCGCCATGCTGAGTTCAAACATTAACGCGCAGCGCCGTTTTATTTTCAAAGGCGGCAGTTATGCCCCCCGCGTGTTTGCTCGAAGGCTAATCACTCTTAAAAAATGAATTAAAAAGGTCTGTTAATAACTGAAGGGCCAAATAGTATAAACATTATTAACTTTCTAGCTCTCCTCTGATTCCCAGGTATTATTATTATTATTATTATTATTATTATTATTACTATTAATATTATTCACAGTGTCTACTGCTCGATATGTCAAACACACACAGGAATGATGACCAGGTGTGTGGTTGCTTTACTGAAGGTTCATGATGGCTTCTGACAATACGGCATGTATTCAAAATTACGACTTTTTGCATATACACATTCCTGGCACCAAGTGAAGACACTCCAGTGCCCGAAGTGTAATTTTCGGGATCACTCCTGTAGCTGATATTATTTATAGGCACAGTTGTCACTTTACTGAAGTTCCACTGAGTTGCGATTCATGGGCGAAATCGGTAACTTCTGGATCTTCTCTTGATATTTTTCCGATATGTTGCGGGTATTGGGTATTGATATATCGATAAAAAAACTGCTGATGGTTTTTATCAATGTACGTTATATCGGGTCTATTGCCGCCGACATGTCTGTCAGTGATAATGAAACGATCCAGTAGAGTGTGTGCTCACATACTTTCAAGCACATTCTGAGGCACATATTATAATACGGCACGGAAGTGGCGAGTAAGTCCGTTTTCAATGCCAATAATTGGTGTACCTGCTTTGCCACTTCATCATGCCTCTTTTTGTATTCAACTGTGCGTGGCTGCTACATCCACTTGTCACGGGTTGGATAGTTTCGCTGCAGCCTCACATCTTCTACACGAGTCGGAATGAATGGTAGAATCTCTCAAGAATGTGTTTTCTGTAGTCAATGTTGGTACCACTTGGTTCTGGATACTATCATGAAGGCTTTGTCTCCGGAAAGAGATCCCCGTGCTGGAGCCATGCGTGCGACGCAGAAATGTCCACTTCTGTTTACTCAGCTCGTGCGGGTACCTTCCATGCAGTGCCTTCGCTTTCCATAAGGTTATCTTCTCTTCGTTTCAATGATTGGTTGAACAGGCGGATCAAGCTTTTTCAAGTTCAGAGGACTATAGTTTTATCAACTGCGCTCACTGCTTGCTGAACTCTCCTACATTGTTCCAAAAGTATCTTCTGAGTGAATCAATTTGAGAGCTGTGTAGATTTTATGAGATCTACAATACCTCGCCCTCCATGCGACCTTGGAAGGGTAAAAGCTCAGTACTTGAATGGGGATGATGTTTTCGGTGTTGAGTCATAGCGTTCGAATTGTTCTCTGGAGTTGTCGAGTCGGTATTGCTCCATTTAATAACGCCAAAGGAGTATGTCAGCACTGGAATAACAAATGAATTGATGGCCTGCACAAGGTTTCTAGCAGAGAGTTGAGTTATTATTATTATTATTATTATTATTATTATTACTACTAATCAAAATAATAATAATGATAATAAAAATAATTATATAACAATAACAATAATAATAACAATAATAATAATAATAATAATAATAATAATAATAATAATAATAATTCAAGCAACGTGTTCTAGGGACGAGATGTTCGACCAGAAGGTGAAGGGCAGCTGGGTGGAGTGGGAGGCGGCGGAGCAGGCGGTGGAGGCGCTGACGGCGCGTGCTCTGCTGGAGCCGGCGGCGGTGCTGGCGGCGGGCGCGCTGGCCTCCGCTGTGGCTTTCGCCGCGGAGCTCCTGGGACGCTGCAGGCGCTTTTCGCGTCGCTCCCCGCGCCTCTTCAAGACCAGGCGCCGATAATGCGGCAGCTAACAGGAAGACGCTCCGTTTATGGAAGAGTGCATGTAAATAATAACTCGTTTTGCAGGAGAGAGGATTTCCTCTGAGGGAAGACACTTATTTCAAGCTAAATTTTTAAACGTATTCATATATGATATCCTCTGCATATCCTCTGTGGGAAGACACTTATTTCAAGCGAAGTTTTTAAAGGTATTCAAACAAGATATTCTCTGAATATTCTCTGTGGGAAGACACTTATTTCAAGCTAAATGTATAAACGTATTCATACAAGATGTCCTCTGGATATCCTCTGTGGGAAGTCACTTATTTCAAGCTAAATTTCTGAACGTATTCATACAAGATGTTCTCTGGATATTATCGGTGGGAAGATACTTATTTCAATCTAAATTTCTAAACGAATTCATACAAGATATTCTCTGGATATTCTCTGTGGGAAGACACTTATTTCAAGCTAAGCTTCTAAACGTATTCATACAATATCTTCTGTGGGAAGACATTTCAAGCTTAATTTCTAAACGTATTCATACAAGATATCCTCAGGATTTTTTCTGTGGGAAGACACTTATTTCAAGCTAAATTTCTAAACGTATTCATACAATAAAGACTATTTTCTAAATATATATTTCTTCATTTAGCTCAAAATTGATAATTGACTTGTGTCACTTTTCTATAAGCGGAGAGAAATGGTGCAGATAACAGGACAACTCATTTTGGCCGTACAAATATAGACATCAGTGGGTTTTACACAGAATGTAAGAAATGTTTTCTTTTTGATTTTTCTTGTTTTCTTCCCCAAATTGCTGAGGGACGAGTGTTGTACCATTAAGATAAGATGATTTTCTACAACTTTTTAAAAATCTATGTTTGTTTGGGGTATATTGGATTGGCATCAAATACACACCCTATGGGTTTCAATTTTTAGAATCCACGGCATGTTAAACAATGAAAATCCTAGAAGTTTTGGAAACCACCGGCAGAATTCTCTTCGCAATTCGTACTCGTAATTTTGAAAGCAGCGACAGTGACAATGAAAGACGTATGTCATCTGTAGTAACAAGTTCCACAACGCTTCAATTGTTATCAAAAATAAGAAGGACCATAAGCAATCATACCCAGTATTTGGGAATTGGAGAATAATAAAAGAATAGTGAAAGTTATTATTCATTTTGGCTTAATTTTCTCACCTAAAATGTGCACATATTCTATTAATTTGTTTTGTAAATAAGAGAGATTGAAAACTTCAGTTCAGAAGTGTTAATCTATTCTTTATTTTTTAATAATGTAGATCCGTAACTTCATCTCAAAAATGGAGGTGCCAAAACAACACATACTTTTTCGCATGTTTGAAAATGGTTACATAATTTTAAAATATTTTAATTTCTGTAAAATAAAACAAACAGTTATAACTTAAAAATGTCTAATTCAAATGAAGCTCTGTCTTTCTTATCTGCATTTATTTCGAATGTCTCGAACAGTAGTCATTTTTTACTGTTAGACATGCAACGAACATGAATAAATGTAACTATTACAGTGTTTACAAAATATAATACACAAAAACAAGAATAATTTCACAGAATCTGACTTTGAAACAAGCATTCAATTTGTTTAAATATCATAATCACTGGTTAAAATATCATCAGCCTCACAGCCTCAGCTAGGCCTGTGTGGCCTTTAGAGAATTTTTATTAGCGATTTTGGGTTCTCCTCAGCCGTCCTCGTGAGACTACCTCGTAAATTTTAATGAGTCTTGAAGACTTATTGCTAATTTCAACATTCTTCCAAATCACCGAATATCAGGAAAGCAATTTTTTTCAATAGATAGGAGGTTTGAGGGATATGCTTGGCAGTTCCACCATGTTAGGTCGTATAGTCTTCATGTGGCTTCCACATACTGTTTATTTTTCCTTGGTATAAGCATTATCTAATTAGGGTGTAATGTAATTTTAAAGCAGAAAATAAATTTTAATAATGGATTTTCAGTTCTGCTGAAATAAGTCGGTTAAGAGATTTTGTCAGGAAGGATGTTCCTGGTTCTTCAAGTAACGAAGATAGAATCTTCAAAACCAGTTATTCGCACTTTGCAGAATTATATTTAATTACCATTATTAGTTTCATTGATTGATCTTCTGATATAGTTGTGTGTATGTTCTGTTTTATAAATTTATTTTGTGTGCGTTGATTTTCATTCAGTTTTTGAATTCTCTTCCTCCTTACTACTATTTTTTATTTTAAAGAAAAATATTACTACATAACTATTATATTTAAACTATATAAATTTTATCTATTGTATTAAAACCGCTTTAGAATACAGAAGAGTGAGTAATTAATGAAAAAAGGATCTCTGAGGTTTAAAACATGGGAGTCTAACAGACCTACCTGTGGCCTGGGAAGTGAACATTGAAACTGGGGCTGTGAGGGTTAAAGTATGCAAGTGTGCTTGTTGGTTCGAAATTTAATTTATTACCTTCCTTTAATCTATTTCTTTTCCCAGGAATATTATCAACATCATACAATCATGATGATCAATAACAATGGGATGAATTCGAAGAATTTTGAAATCTGTGTTGCTATTTTGAGAACTGACTGACGTTTGAAACAAAGCGCGCGAAAAACAAATGTGCAATTCCGATATTTTTTTGCAATTTTCGAAAATGCAAAGTACGTCAAAAATAGTACTATCACCACTCTCTTGACAGTTATTTGATACATGCGTAGAAAAAATTAAAGACAAAATTCTAAACCGTTTCTCAGAAAATTGTTAAAAAGACTTATATAAATAAACACTCGTATATTTGAAAAATTGAAAATGAGTTTATTTATAGATCTGTTTCATATAAATCACAGAATCACATAAATTTTATTCAGGAGAAAAATCTGTCTTCTAAGCTTTAGGTGTAGGAAAACGTCGCAAAAACATTTTGCAATTTTCTAAAAATCAAGGTTATCAATGAACGTGAGTCCTGTACCATTGTCTTAACCGTCCTTCACTCTATTCCAACACAACATTTAATTAAAAACGTTGGAGTCATTTTTACTTCCCCCACCAAATTAAAATGTAAATTTTCAAATTCAAGAAGCCACATCGATTGAGGAATACCAATTTTGGAAAAAATCGTCTGCACGGTTTAACCGCCAGAGTTGTTCAGAGACGAAGACGTGTAGCCGTCAATCAAGTTTTCGGTTGACATTAAACATGGATTCTGGATACACCACGTGTTAGAGATTTTTTCTAAATGTAGCAACTGGATTTATGTACTTTTTCGTTTCTAGGACCCGGCATTAAGTGTTTTCTGCGGAAATATCAATTCTTTTCCCACAGCATTACATAATCTTCTCTTCTTAAGAAGCGCCGAGAATTCGATTCTTAAGAAGGGCGAGAAAGTAAAAATCAATACAACATTAATGCAATCGATAAAACATTAAAATCTGTTCAAATTTATCTTAATCAACTGCTAAACTAGGGCAGTGAAAGAAAATAAATGATGGATCAATGCGTGAGAGCAGTGGCCTGTGGGTAAAAATCACATATTTGATGCAAAGCCCGTATCAATGCCCTTATAAGTCTTTCTTTCTCTACACGAAGAACCAGATGTTTTAAAGGTAACACCAACCTTCCATATTGAAATTAGGTATTCATAGGAAGTGCTGCCATTAACGGGAACATTACAAGTACACGGTCAATTCAATAATATAATTATACATTAATTAGTTACGACTAACATAATTGATAAATGCCGTGTTATGATAGAAACATGGTAAATACACTGTAAATGCATTGACATTAATTGAGTAAACAATAAAAGAGTTCAAGAAGTTGGATTATCTGTTCTGAATAGCACATAGATCAATTCGTATTGCATGTTATGTGGTTGTGTTGAACGATGATGTTATCAGAGGCAACTTTGCAGGATTTCTAGTACTCGGAGTTGACGACAGATGTTGAGGGTAGTGGCGTCACGCTGGCGACTTGGTACCCTCGTACCGGAGGCAACGACAACATGGCTACCTTGAAATAGACATGCAATCATTTATGCACGGCCGTCCACCCGTATGCCATTGGAATTAATTACCAGACGTGTTTGCTGGCACGCACATTCACACACAGAGAGCCGTAGTAACTGCCCCGTACCTTGAATGTGATAATTTAGTACCAAACAATTCCATAGAATAACGCAATATAATGATAGGACTTATTCTCACATAGAATCACTGTAATTGCGTACATCAGATAGTCACGTAGATTAAGTGGATCATGTAGCAGTCAGTTGAAGTATTTAACGAAAAAAATATTGTACGCCTTGAAGCAATACACGTGTTGTAAAACACAGTTTGCAGTACATATAGTCATTGAACTTAACACGTGACTGAAGTTAGCTGTCGCCACATTGAAATAAACTTTTGAATGATGACAAAGCAAATTTTACATGTAATGTGGTTCGTAAATGACGAGTACGCTGTGTAACAGAATAAAAACTGAACTGTTAGTAATGGTTTGAAGTAATTACCAGTGAATGGCGTGACTTCAAGAAGACAACTGAAAGACAACTGGATGCCGACTGGAGACTACTGTTTGGCGGTGCGGCAACGAAAGCGGTAAGTACTTCGCGCCCCAACATGCAAACTGACCAATAGCGTTCGTATGTTTAAGAGTTACGTATCACAAGGATCATACATGCATTTGACCTAAATGAAATGGTAAGGCGTACCAACCTTGTTTCAGGAACACAGGATGTAATGAATATACAATATGTACTGAACTAAATACATTGAAGTAAGCGTGCTGTGTACGAACAATTAATAAGAATATCTTTCCCAATATTTAAAGTTCGTGTATGTCAATTCAATAATAAAAACAAATTGCTATGAATACTAAAATACAGTACATTTTATAATGTAACTAATTAAAATTTATATATCTTCTTTGCGTGAAACTGTTATGCTTCTCAAACATCAGTTCTCCATACTCCAAATTACAATTTGTAGAGCTTTCTGCCATTCAATTCACGTTCTCAAACATAAATCTACCAACGATGCGCGATGAGTAAATTTAGCCGTGCATTAATTTGTTAGTTTATGTTAACGTAAACGGTGACCGCCATTATCGCCTTCTGTTAGCAACGCAATTTAAAATAGATTGAATGATTAAAAACAATTAAACGTTCTTTTCAAGATTCGCGTGATAGACTCAAAGCACAGCGTTTCTGCCGAACATTTGTCGTGTTTCCCGAATCATTACGGAATTTTCTCTTCTTAGAAAGTTCTTAAGAGAGAAAGTAAACAACTTAATCCAAAAATAATATATTTTAGAAATACAAAATATATGAAATGAATGTAACATTTAAAAAATCGTGGAAATAATTCACATCAATTTAAATCTTTGCATTATACGTTGTGTTTGAAACGTATATAAATCACAACACCTCAATAGTCAACAATAACAAATGAAGCAAGGATAATGCTTATTCTACACTAATATATATAGACATAAGTGCGTTGACTTACAGCGCGATAATCTCGAAATCCACTGAATCAATACCGGTGAAACTCTTGTATTAGAGTCCTTCAAGGTTCTAGTGTATTAAAAGTTATGATTTACGACAATAAACCTTTATATATTTACAAAATAATTACTTTTCTGGACATTTTTCGCAGATCTTTATATCAGTTTCAAGAGGTCGTTAATGTCAATAGTTTATTATGTTATTCGCGCGGCACCAGAAGATGACGTCTAAGATCTACTGATTTCATTAATGCGCAGAATTGCATATTTACAGAATTGCCTATTTACACTGTCAATTGTTTTATCCGAAATTATTCGGACACTTTCTTTGCTATATTTATAAAAGTAACTCTGATATTATTTTTTTTGCGTCTAAGCATGAATATATAAAGTGTACCAGAGATATGAAATGATTGAAACAAATCTTTTTCTGAAGAGTGCCAAATATATAGAGTTCTAAATATTGACGTAAAAGGTGTAAATGCCCATGTTAAGTTGTAGTAAATTGATCATTAAGTTATGTATTTGCGAGTTGGACAAGGACATAGCGAGCGAAAACATATTATTAGTGATTTACTTATTATGCTGAAACTGTGACGGAGGAATGATTTTTTGCAGAGACCTGTTTTATTATAGTAGAGAGGGAAAGCGTTGGGTGGTAAGGAAATTAATATATAAATTGATGAAAGTTCGGAAAGAAATAAAAGTAAAACAGTAACAGTAAATGAGTATTGTGAGGATCTGAATGTGCATTAATGTTAGTTTTCAAGGTTGTTGAAAATATATATTATTTAGATAATAGAAAAAAGTTTTGTCAAGTCAGGATTCACTATGAACTCGGATATTTGGAGATATTATGGTTGTCTGAATATTTAATAGCCCCCTTTCTGTCAGGCACTATTTATTAAGGACCCTAAAACGCTAGCTCGAATTCAATTAAAATTACTTTAATTATATTTAAATATCAATCAAGAATGAGTTTCAAATTTAGCTTTATAAATACGTGTGAAGAAAATATATGAAAAAGAGCAAATTTTACAATGTGGCAATTGATTAAAAATATTTGAATAATATATCAAATGCCACAAAAATTATATAAATTAGTACATGTATTTTATTTTACTTTGTTTTTTATGTTATAAAATAAATAAAATGTGGAAGCGGTAAACCCAATAACAAAACAAATATTTTTTTTCTGAGTTCGGAAGACCAGGTACTTCCAGACGAAAGCAATACAGATAGGGACGTGGTAGGATGAAGGGAAGATATAGAATAGATAGAAAAAGGCTCTGCCGCAGGGCGCGAATAGATGTAATTCCTCTTTCTTGCTAATGAATTATTATAATACCTAAGAAGTCGGGGTTTTTCATCTAATAATGGCTGGCATAAAAAGCTACTACTTTGACGTTTCTGACTTTACCTTTGTTCACATTCATCATCATAAACTTCACTTTATTCACAAGAGTACCTTGGCGCCGTTCTTTTTATACTCATGTTCTTCAAGAGCTTTTTCTACTAAAAGGGCCGCTACACATATATAGTTCTTGTGGGTACTAAAAAGACTTTCTTATTGTGTAATTAATGAGTTTTGAAACGATCATAAACGCCAGCATATTTTTTTACAACCTAGATACACAATAATTAACTGTTCATACATCAACCATGAACACAAGTACCTATTTAATAGCAACAAAACAATGTAATTATATCTTACGTTACGTTTCACATTAAACATGTTGTAATTACTCGGATACCTAAAAAGTTGAGAATATATAAAGAGTAACTATGTGTAGGACCTCACATGTTTGTTTAGTACAAGAGCTTGAATGATTCTTAGGGTATAGTAGAGAAAATTGTCTACGTAATTGGGCAGTAAAGTTAGTGAAAACATTGTATCAGAAGTTATTTGTTTCTCAACACAGTGGAGCTTGAGAGTGATGTGATTTTGTCAATACATAACTCTTTCATTTTTGTGTCTCTTGTCGTATTAAATCACAGCGCATTGGAAGTTTAAGAGTAGCTCTTGTTTAACACAGTAACTAATATTTTGTGACGTAGAGGCGCTCTGAGGAATCACGACTGACGAAATAGTCTGTGTTTTGGAAATAAACGTCTTAAAATTGGCAATTTCGTAGGCTTTGTCATTAATCACCAGAGTGATGATCTACGATAATGAGAATCAGCTAACAACATGACGTGGTAACTTCATTTAACTACAAAGTACACAAACGAACCAACTAATGTACAAGTATAGTGAGTACCAAATGTGCAAGAAGAAGAACGACAACCTTCAAAACCTTAAATTATTTTAAATAAAATATATTGTACCATGTTTGATGAAAGTAAATTGTGATCACACAAGGAAAAAACATTAGTTGACGACTGACGAACACAACTAAAAGGTAACAAAAGCGTGCTTGCTGCAATCTATCTTTGGAACATCAACCAATCGACTTTCTTTACAAAGGACATACTATTCTTCAGAAAGTTTCTTCATTGTAGATTCCAACATCAAAATGCAGTTTATTGCAATAAGAAACTACAATGCATCTCACATAATACTATTAATTGTATCATTCTCTATTTGCACTAACTCTGCTGTTGTAGGCAAAATATTATTAAGTCGTAATGTAACAACAAATGCGCATCGTTATAGATTCCAGGCTCTGGAAGATATCTTGCACAGTATCACTACAGTTTCGAAAGGAAAACATGAAATTGTAGTACCTTTTTTGGGATTCAATTCACTGAAAATTGAATGTTTGCAAAAATTACATTATGCTATTTCAAATTCACCACCACTTGTACTCCAAATGTGTAAAAGCAAAGATATAGATAATTTCAGTGTTCTATTATTTCTTCCAAATATTGAAAAAGATCTTAATTCTCTAAAAACCATTTTCCAGAGACAAGTTCCCGAAATGTTGAATTGCTGGCATCCAAGAGCGACATATATACTAATAAAAGACCAGAATTATTCCGCAACCTATCTCGCTAAAGAAGTAATGAATTTTCTTTGGGAAACATTTAGAATTCAAAATGTACTCTGGATTGAAACGGAATGTTTTGATGAAAACATTTCAAGTGAATGCTCGGAAAATAAATACACTCAAACTATAATCTTCAACCCCTTCTCAGGCACTTTGGAATATCTTTCTAAGAAAGACATTGAAAATGTACAAAACATTTTCTTCAGCCGTTTCAGAAACATGCATCAATATGAACTTGACGTTGCTATTTATCCTGATCGTTTTTCGTACGATTCACGTAAGAAGGTGATACGTCGGGATATGAAAACTCTCTTAATTGTTGCTGCTAAAATGCAATTTACCATAAAACGACATGGAGCTGGGACACCTGAATTTGTGACACTGAATGAATCAACCATGAACGAGCTATACAGGCAAATGCAAAATTTTGAAATTGACCTTTTCTTCAACTACTGCCCTTTACGTCTTAGGTATAAAAATCGTGATATCATGGACATCGTGTCACCCGTTCACAAAGGTGATGTCTCCGTAATTGTGGGTCTTCGAAGAGGTATTATGCCTCCCTGGCAAGCACTTATTTATTCTTGCGAATCAGCCGTTTGGATAACTTTAATTGGAGTAATTGCTGCTTCCTCAGTTGCTTGGAACATCACCAAACGCTTTTGCGGACTAAACGCATTCTTATTGAGTGACATTACCGATATTCTACACTTTTATAGTTCTCGTGGATTGCCATTTATAGAGCGATATGTCACACTGCAACTCAGACTAAACATAGCAATCGGCTTATTGGCAGGAATTATCATTACAAGTTTGTTTCAAAGTATTATTGTCGACATTATGACTAACCCTCGCCAAATACATGACATGCAAACTGTTAAAGAAGTTGACGAAGCTGGGAAGGGTCTAGCATATACTCTTCACTCTCTTCTTGATTTGTTTCGCTATTCGGATGACACAAATATGCAAAATTTACACAGGAAAGCAGTGAGAATCCAGAGCAAAGATCTCATGCAAAGCACACTCCAAATGATACTGAGCGGAAAATTTTCTGCTCTTTATCTGGGAAATATGGCTAAAGTGCTGATGTTCGAATGTGCAGACGATGCCGATAAGATGTACATAATGAACCAGAAGTTTCAATCTTTTTTTGTTACCTATTGCGCACCATGGGGTACTCCATTTTATCACAGAATCTACAATATAACATCGTGGCTTTTCGAGAGCGGAATATTACCAAAATGGAGCAGTGAAGGCTTTGATCGGAGAATATTTATGAAGATTGTGAATGCTAAGGAGAAACTTCCTTTGAAATTTCAAGATGTTTCAGGATCATTCATAATGTTGGCAATTGGACTCACAGTGTCATCTGTTATATTTTTTATGGAAATGTACGTAAACAAAATTAAAGCAAATCAAAAATCAAATGTGAGGATTATGAAATTCATTACCCATTTTAAATCTAAAAACTCTCAAACCACCAAAAAGCTGCATTGATTTATATATCAAGAACTTGCGTATAAATACAGATTTACAATAAAATACCATAATTGAAAAATGGGATGAATTCTCGACGACCATTTCTGATAAACGCAATAATTCTACAAAGTTTGACAACTATCTCAACACTACATCTTACTGTTTTCCTAACATCAAGACAGAACAATATGAAACATTTGATGTTAAGTTTAAATATTAGAAGAAGTTTAGAATGGAAAACACTTACGTAAAAAGTTTACTGTTCAAGAAAAGTACGAATAATTTGAATACTTGGGATCTTTATATACTCGCTTAATCACTTAACCATCTCACTTTACTTGGCAAATTGAACTTCTTTCCTAAACAACCCTTTGAAATATCTCCACTACTTCTGGATGAAGAGAGTAAAACAACATTCATTGAGGTTGGGATCGAAAAAAAAGAGCTAAATGAGAAAATTAATAATGCGGATACCAGGATTTTTATGTTATGCAATATGTAAGAGCAATGGTCATTTATCTCTAAATTCACGACTGTTCAATCAATTCTCTACACAAAAGAAGATAATTCGCAATTAAGTTATTAATCCGCACAAGTTCAACCATATACTAAATATTATTATTGCGTGTAATTATTTTCAAAGAAAACAGAAAGAAGGAAGGAAGTCAATTGAAAATAGAAAAAAATGAGAAAAAAGAAATATACAAAACATTTTTTACAATCTTAAATATTACTACCGTCACAATGAAGACATGCAATTCGAAAGTATCTTTGAAATCGAAGATAGGTACTTGGACGTTCTATTTAACTGTCTAGAACGTCATTTCAAATGTGGAACAGTTGAAATACATGTCCTGTTCTGTTTTCATTTCATCAATTCTCCAGGTTATGGTGTAAAGGACTCAATTAATTTAAAAGCATTCACCGTCGTAATAAAATTATTAAATGAAATGCACTTCGGTCCTTTTAAGCGACAACGTGTTTTAGAGAGAAAAGAGAGGAGCAGATGAATAATATTAGGTTTCGAATCGACGCACTTCTGACGCACTTCAGCTTTTCGCACCGATGTTTCTACAAGGTATGCACTTGCTCTCATTCCTCATACTGACTGCCGTAATTCATCTGTTACGAGGACATGCCTTTGCGGGGAGGTCTGCTCTGCTTCCAATGCAGGTGAGTTTGTTTGTTTACTTTTGAATTGGGTAAACTCATGTAAAAACAGTTTATCCGTTTTTATTGACTTGACTAACCACAGGAAACTAAGGTGGCGCTTTCAGTCTCTACTACCTGTCGCGTAGCAGAATTTTTTGCAAACGATAGAAAAATAAAACAAAATCCTTTGTAAATGACAAACTCTTCCCAAAATAATGTATCTTTCCTAATTCCTTGCGAAACGTTTTAAGTTTCAAGAAATTTACAATGAAAGTAAATTTTGTTGGCTTTATTATCATTATATTTATAGAAAAGTTTATAACTGTGTTTACCTATAATGATAACTGTGTCGATAGCAGAGCACGGCGAGACTATTTTGCAATATCAGATTACGTGTTAATATGTTATCTCAGAAATAATTATTCATTCCCAGGTTTATCTAGAACTCTATAGCACCAAATAACACAAAATACATAAAGTTTAAAAGTTAAAGATAAAGCACTGCAAATAGTGAGTATTTAACTTAATTATTAAAGTATTCAATACCCTATTATTTAGTTCTACGAATTGCCTTGTAAAAATGGGTGGGAAATTGCAAATTTCAGAATATTTCTTCAGTAATTCCCACATTCAAATAAAGTCATTGAACGCTTTCAAACATAAAAGTAATAATCCATCATGTAAAAAGTTGTTTATAACTACATTTTAGTAGTTCATTACTTATTGAAACTCCCTAGAAATATTTCACTATAGTACATGTAAATGTTTCCGACTAAGGTCCGAATGAATGGAACACTACATCCGTAAACGGGTGTGATCACTAGACAAAGCTTAAGTCTATCAAATGTCAAGCTGAAAGACACTTAAGAGTAGAAGTCTTTCGTTTCCCTCAACCTTTTAGTGAAAAAGGGCATTTAAACGTCGGCACATACTGGACTCGGCGAGAGTATGGAACGCGACTGTCAGGCCACTTCCTGGAAATACTTCACAGTTTTTCTAGTTTACTTTGTGTAGGTACTACTTACTTTAACGAACTTACCTATAGTTTTACCATCATACACGTAATATTTACAACTGTGCTACATTAAAAACGTATAATCGTGAAATGAAACAAATGTTTTAATAAAGAAAGGTTCTCAACCATAATATTTCTGGCAGTGGTTGGTTGCAATCGACATGACATGAAAAGGATAATAAAAAGTTGCCCACCAGCTTTAAAATTACTTCAGACTTACAAATTACATTAACATTTTGGGGATATTTGGATTTAAATTAACATTCATTTTATTTTATATAAACTTGTTCTATTTTTTTTATTTGAGATTTTGAAATATATGTAGAATGCCAATTTAAGCTTATGATTAAACATTTTTTAATGTTGCTTGGTGGACTTTTCGAAATTCAATTTATTATCTAATCTATAAAGATGACATGTGCAGGGAGGAAAAATATTGGAATAACCTCAACAATATGTCGATCGCAAATTACTTTTTTAAGATTATTTTCTTGTGTAATTTAGCACACACGTCAAGATTAAGAGATATTAGTGCTGTTCTAAACACTGTTAGGATGGGGACAGGTGAACAAGAAATACATGCAAGTTTTTACTCGAAAATTAATTTGTATAAATGAATCGATGTATCACTCATAACTGTTAGATTAGAAGCCTTTGAGATAAAACTCGCAAAGATTTAGTTTTGCCGTTCCGTGATAAAACTGAAGTAAAATTGTGTTATGCCCTTTGGAAGATCAATGCGGTATTTTAATTTTTTTGAGAGGGGGTACTTAAGAATAAATACCCCAAACCATTTTTAAAATATTTGGAAAATTGCTGAACTTTTTTCTTAAATCTTTTGTCCTCGTGAAAAAAGTGTATTTACATGCATGGTATAGTTGTTTTTTTCATTGAAACCCTCACATTTAGAAAATTGGAACTATCTTTATATTCAAATCACTAGGCATTTTCATTTAGAAAGAAGTTTCAGTTCCCACTCAACCAAATTTTAAGACTTTTGCTTTAAATGAAAAGTTGTGAGCACCAGATGTTTTATCGCTTGCTATATCAGTTTAATAGCATAAACACAAAATTTTAATAAATTCTTAAAATTAATAAAGTGTACGATTATCTTTCATTTGTTCATTATTTAATATTTGGCTAATTGATTTATTCAAAGCCTTCGACATTTACTCATGTCGATAACATGCGAGTGTAATGCAGTTGATAGTGAACTTAATACTGCGAGTTTTCTTAAGGTCAAGAAAGATTTTATTTCAAAAATTTGTGAGTATGTAAACGTAATATCTATCACTCGTCTGACAGTTTTGTCCTTTCACAAAAAGAAATAAGTGATTATAATAATGTGGTCGATTACGTTTTCAAGGTAAAATGGGCAGCAAGATTTCTTTGCTGTATTTCCCTACAGCATACATGTACACTTCTTGTTAAATTACTTGGTTCAAAACTTTTTCATAATATATGTAAGAATATATTGAACTATAGGTTCAGAATAAATAGTTATTCTAAAGTTCCAAAATGTGTAAACCTCTCTTATTAAATTAGACTTCGAGACTTAAGACTGAACTATAACGCTTAACGATAAATACACTGAACATACTGTATTCGCACGGTATACGTACCTACACTTCGGTAAAACTAATGGCATTATGCATAGGTGTGAATGTACAGGTGCTAGTAATATCTTCTTTTTCAATATATCCATAACGCCTGTAAACGTTTCTTCCAGACTTTGGGTGGAGCCTCAAGTCGCCGTCCGTCCCTTTACGACCAGGCTGTGCTTAGAGCGGCCGTCGCGTTTCTGAGCGACGGCAGGGAACTTCGTGTGACGTCCTTCCACGTAGAGCAGCACTCCGAGCGTATGCTCGCCCTTCTGGATTCGTACGCAGCGCTGATAAGAGCGCTGCACGCGTCGACGCCAGCGGTGCCTCCGTTGCTGCTTCGGCGCTGCGCCACGTATTTCGCAGAGAGTTCGCCCGTTCTTTTGCTGCTCCCGCCAATGTCACCATCGTCACCGTCAACACACGTAGTGCCATCGTCTTTGTCGATCAACACTTCAACATCGTCATCGTCGCTATCGTCATCATTGCCATCGTCTTTATCGTTCAACACATCAACATTGTTATCGTCACCATCGTCATCACCACCGTCTTCTTTGTTCAACATATCAACGTCGTCATCATCATCGTCTCCATCGGTATCGACGCCACCACATTTAACATTGTCGTCTTCGTCGTCATCGGCGGCATCACCATCGTCACGCTGGATTTTGTCACGATCACATTTCCCTGAATTGTCCCATCCGCAGTCAGCACTGCTTCATCATTTGCAACCGTTCCCTACAAAGTTATTCTCCCATTCTGAAACCAATAGGAGGTCCTCGGTTGGAGTGCAAGAACTGGCATCGCTCAAGCCGAACTGTATCGTACCACGCACTCGTTTTCTAGTGATTTCTGCCCAGCATGAACGTTCCTCTTTCTATTCGTGTGCATCATTTCTTAACGCGTATACGCAACAGTTGAATGTAGTTAAAGTGCAAAATGGCCGCGACGTAAATTTTTCAACTGCATATTTCCGAAACCCTGCGGAGCCCAAAAATGTCGATAGACCCATAGAACTTGAAGGAACCGGTGACTCAATAAACTCCAGTCGAGCTTTTCAAAAGATTGACAAACGTAGGAGAAGACAGCGCCACTCACAAGCTATACCTCCTGAACACGTTCTTCAAACTTTGTGGAGAAAATTTCGCATACAAAATGCAGTATTCGTAGAAGTTAACAATGAATTCACTAGTAAACTGACGATTTATGATCCCTTCCAGCACAAGATGCATTATGTTACGTTTGCTGATCTACTGGCTTTCAAATTTCTAATAAGGAAGCGCTTTCAGAACTTGCATGGATTCAGAATCAATGTTACTATCTTCAAGTCTCGCTACGCTGACTGGAACGGAACCCACGTGATCAAGCGCGATGGATATTTTTTATCGACACTCGCTCGCGTTATGAACTTTACCCCTGCTATCCAAGGTATCGTAAACCCTTCGGAGAAAGCCTGGTTCCGAGGAGAGTCTGAAAAGCGCTTGAGAGACGTCGCCAAAGCGACTGAAAGGTTGTGCGGAAACGCCGTTTATCTCGGACTCTTGGAGAATACTTCGCTTGAAGTGGCGTCACCCGTCTTTCACATAGATTACGCCAGAATCATCGTGAGGCAGGGTCCAGATGTGTCAGCATTTCAATCGTTTATACGATCTGTTATTATGCATTGGATTTTATGCTTAGGAACTGTATTTGGAACAGGAGTTGCATTCTTTTGCTCAAAACGCTTCCGATGTTCAAGGACATCGACGGGAGTCTTTCGGTCATTAATGAGTGATATTTTCAAAGTATTGGGCTACTTCATAGGCGTGCCGTCACAAGGTACAAAGCACGTTGCATACCCCACAGGTATTATCTTAGCCATTTGCTTTGTATGCAGTATTGTGTTTGCCAGTGTATTTCGAGGAGCTCTGATGCATTCCGCCACGCAAACTGCTCGAAGCAGACAGGGTTACACTGTAGAGCAATTAGACACAAGAGGGTTCAAGATGTTCTATGTTTTCGAACCACTAAAATATTTTATTTCAGAGGCTGAGAACAAAGTTTTACAGAGTCTTGGTAAGAAGGCTGTTAATTTTAATTCTAGTTCACCTAGTATAGGTAGTCAAGAACTTTATTTTCAAATGTTTCGCTATGTGCTTCATACACAAAATACGGCGGCTCTAGTATCAAAGAACACGTTGGATTCTTTTGTGAAGAAGAATCCTGCAGAAGCTCAGCAATTACAAATCATTCCCGACATTAGTGATGCTTTGTTTCTCTTATATGTCATCCCTAAAGGATCGCCATATCAACCTAGATTGTACAATATTGCGTCTTATCTACACGAAGGTGGGTTACTTAACATATGGGGAGGTAGCAGATTACTAGTCACTCAGTCCTTGGGTATTAGCAAAGTAAGTGAAAACCCAGATGAATCTGTAGTCGATTTGTATGTGGCAATAAAATTACTGCAATATGGATTAGGTACTGCTTCGATTTTATTTATGTACGAGAAATTAAAAGAAAATGCATTAAATAAATGTGTTTGTAAAATGGGAAAATCTTAATGTAATATGTAAATAGTTTTGATGTATTACTGAGAAATCTGCTTGTTTAATAACACATTTAAATTAACAGAAAAATCAACGACAATTTACTAAATGAAATTTTATTGAAATATTGTCAAGGAAAAGATCTGAAGTTAATACTCGCAGGTAATGAATGAGAAACCAAATCAATATCTGTAGAGCAGCGCACAAAAATTAGGTATTTCTAAGAAAGACATTACTGTGGATCAATAGCTAAGGCGAAAATTAGAAAAAAAGGCAAAAAACCTTTCCCAGATCCAGATGGATTACAGAATTATGTGTCAACGCTGGAGAAATGAAGCTGTACTTAAATTTCGAAATTCAGATGCAAAAGGTGCTTCTCGAAGGTTCTTGGAAAAGACGTGTCTTATGTCTAAAGATTTAGTAATATTTGAACAAAATGAAATTGCAGCTGTCAACAATCGTTTCTTTGCTTATGTGTTGTTATTATGTTTGTGGAACCTACAATTTACAGTTATCAATTCAAATGGAAATTCAGAATCAACATACGCATTTTCATAACGAGTACCTGCATCGTGTCATGGGAGTTCTCTTCGAAAAAACACGTACTAGTACAATATCTGTATTTCTTATCTGTGAATATCAGGGAGCATATTTATACGAAGTTGAAAGTGTTATTCAAAATATAAATGTTCCTTTTGTCATCACTTCTTGCTTTTCAAGCTGCCAGACTGTCCTACGGAATTATACAATTCGTGAAGACGAAGGTGATGAAAAAACGGGATTCTTCATTGCCGCAGAAAATTATTCTTATTTTATGAATTTTACTAAAATGAACAACGATAAAATCATGCAAAATTGGTATTCAAGATCAAGTTATTTGCTGCTGTTTGCAAAGAATCTTAAATCGAAGACGAAAATGCGTTTATTTCAGCAGTTATGGAATAAATACGCAATTCATCGAATCATATATATTTGTCTTCAAAATCAACAAGAAATCTTCACATACCAACCATTCATTCTTACTGGGAATAATACAAGAGGAAAGTTGCTTTTAATCGACTCTCAAAGGTTACTTCACTTCCATAGAGTCATTTCTACACAATTTCGTAACATGGAAGGCTATCCGGTTCGCGTTAATCGAATTATTTCCAAAGACAGTGACGCTCTACGTACAGGAAGTGAAAATGTGAACGTGAATATGGTCGAAAATCTTTCAAAAAGAATGAATTTTACGACAAAAGTGTTGAACCATAATTCAGATTTTGATGTGTCTCATTATGAAAGCACAGTGTTCAATCGTGAAGTAGAATTAGCTGTGAATGCCTGGATTCTTAATTATCGAGGTCTCAGAACTGTCGAATATACCTCCCCTGTGTTTAGATTCGGTTATTTCGTCGTAACAGTGCGCAAGGGACCGCTTCATGGTACATGGCAAGCTCTACGTCAGGAAACGGATTTAACGGAATTAATAACTCTGATTTCTTGCCTCCTTCTTCTTTGTGTATGTTGGCATTGCTTCAAAGTGCTCGACATGGGACATAATTTGCTTCAACACATCGGAAAGTTTTCCAAGAACGCCAGTGAAATCTTACAAATTATTTCAAGTTGTCCAGTTCGAAAAATATACAAATTAGCGGGAACATCTCTTCGCGTCATAGCTTGTTCTTGCTTTCTGAGCAGCATCGTTTTCTCAGGAATTTTACAAGGATTCATGGTTGATGTGATGACAAACAGGAGGTACGGGAAATCTTTTCAGACTCTCGATGAGCTAAATGCAAGCTCGCATACTTTGTACACGTGGAAAGATGTGTATATTGATACTTTTAACTACAGCGAGGATCCTGTGTTCAAGAGTTTGTCCACTCGGATAAAACTCTTTCCATATCAGAGTAGCTTTCTGTTACTTAATTACATTTCAAACCATACCGACTCGGCTGCTCTTACAACGCGATCAGATTTAAAACTTTACGAGGTTAGATATAATTCTAGATTTCAGAGGCTTCACATATTATCTGAAGCAGTACGCATGTTTTTGGTAAGTTACCCGCAACCTTATGGTTCTCCTTATGTCCCAATGATAAATAATCTAACGGGAAATCTGTTCGAATTTGGTTTGATGGGAAAATGGTATTGGGACACTTTTCCTCAATATTTTCAGTATTACAGACGTGCGCCAAAAGAGAAAAAGCCATTTGTCTTGTCCGATTTAAACATGGCATTTTTCGTTCTTTCCGGCGGGTACATCATAGGATTAATGATTTTTGTGGTAGAAAATTCGTGGGAAAGATTTACAATAAACAAAATGATTCAAAAACAGTTCATTATGTGAAATATATATGAAGTCTCTTTAATGTATGAACAGTATTTAATATATTCGTTTCATTTCGATTTTGATTCCAGTTTTTTTCTATTTGTTTAATCACTAGCTACTTTTGGGCTTTCCTCGTCCAGCACTTGGAATCAGGAAATACGTGGCAAAGATGCCATGGGTGTGGAATAAATTTATTAACTGTAAATGTGTGAAAGAACCTAAAAATAAAGAATTTTATTATAGATTGGTGATAGATTCATGTCTACGCACAATATTTTTAATAAATAAGTAAAAAGAAGGTACGCGTGTAGATGTTAACTTTATTCATGCTTGTACAAAGGGCAAGTGAAAATGTATTAAGGAATATTGTTCTTAGTTTCGTGATAATTGTCCCTCAAGCCATTGAAATATTCTACAAATGCAAAATATCTGCAGTAATCAAATAAATAAATAAGTTGCCAGTATTCAAAGCACTGCTGAAAGCAATGGAATCTCCTGTTTCTCAGTAGATAAGTATTTTGTAATTAACACCTTACATGAATTAGTACTACATTAATTCTGCTTTGTAATGTGTACATATGTATATGTGAGATTTATTTCCCTGGTTATGGGATTACTTTCTGAGAGCTATAGGAAAAACTTTGCCAGTATTGAATAAAACACTAAGACAAAAATCATTGCACTCTTATAGGAGTTCATCTTTGTAACGTTAAATTAAAAACGATACAGCAAAATGAACTGTTTGAGATCTGTGTATCCAGAGGATGCATAAGTCTTTAAATATCAGTGTTACAACAACACGTGGGTATTTTCTGCCCTACGTTTTGTGCACCAATAAGCAATGATACGGCCGGGTAAGAAATAAATATGTAATATTTGCAATAATAAAATGTTGCGCATGCATACCTCTGTTGTAGGGTAAAGCCTTACATATTAGAAATATATGTGTTAGATGTTTACTGACATTCCATATTGTATTCATAACCATGTAGATCCACAAAAATAAAATATTTATTCACTTTTTAGCGTTTTATTAATCCGCATTGCGCCAGAAAAAACATCAACCGGCATTTTCGTGAAGCGTGTCATACAAATGAGTAAATAAATGGACAAATACCTATTTTTCACAGTTATTTTCCTTCTAATTCCCAAGCGCCAGGGCGAAGGGCGGCGACGCGACGGTAATAAATCCACACCGCCATTAGTCCCCGTCCTCGCGTCGCCTCGGGTCGCGTGGCGTCGGGACGCGCGGCGAAGCGAAGCAACGCCTGCGGCGGAGGCGGCGGTGGCGTCTGTGACGACGGACGACGACGGCGGTGACGAAGACGTCGGTGCAGACGATGTCAACCGTCGTGGTAATGTTGGTGAAGTGGATGAAGTTGGCACTGGAGGCTGGCTGTAGAGGGGACAGTGGTGCGGCGGCGAGGACATCGACGGGGGTAGCAGCGGGGATGGTGGTGGGATGGCGGGGGACGGCGGGGGACGGGGGGACGGGGCGGGGACGGGGGGCAGTGGGAGGACGAGGGGATAAGGCGGGGGGACGAGAGGGGACGGTGTGGGGTGGGGAGGACGGTGGAGAGACGGTGACGGTGGGGGCGGTGGGGGAAGGTGGAGGGACGGTGGGGGGACGGTGGAGAAACGGCGGGAGGACGGCGGTGGGAAGAGTGGCGTGACGGAAGTGGGGTGGTCAGCAAAGGGACGGTGGGCGACTGCGAACAATATGATGTCCAGGTCGGCGTGAGGGAGGCTGCGGGACGGTGACGGTAATTGGTGGGCGGTGGGCAATGTGGGTGAGAGCGTCGTGTAGTTTGAGGAGGCAGGGCCGGTTGGGGGTAGCTGAGAAGATGTGGGGGCAATTGTGGTGGTTGGGTGATGGCATAGGCGCGTTGGCGCAGGTGACGGGGGCAGGGGGGGTGGTGGTGTAGTCGGGGGAAGCACGGGTGGGTGCGTGGGGTCGAGGTTGGCAATGGTTGTGTGGGGGGCTGGGATGTGCGGGGTTGGTTGTTGTTGGTGTGTGAGCGCCGGGGGGGGGGGGGCTGGGAGGTCGTTTGTCGCGAGGCTGTCGCAGTTGGCGAACATTTTTGTGACGCGCGCTTGCGGGAGTGCCCGATGGCTAGTGCGCGCATGCTGGGACTGTTCTACCGACGCCCCCCCCCCGCTCACCCTTCCTGCTGCCACAGCAACGCACCTTCCTCACTGCCCTCTGCGGCACCGTGTAAGCGTTCTCTTCCTTTTCCTCAGGAGCGAAAATTGAAAATATTCCCTCTGTTCTACCTCTTGCATTCCCAGTAGCCGCTCTTCATTCCCTTTGCTTTCCACGTATTTTCTTTCTTCCAGGTTCCCCCCAACTCCTTCCAGTATTTCTTAAATTCTTCCGTTTTCTTCAATTTTCAATGTTACCTTTCTCACTCAACACTTTCTTTCATTTTTAACTTTCCTACTTTCTTCACCAGTTCACGACATCAGTTTTTAAACCATTATATTACCCTTCCATACCCACTTGCACCCATTGTTACCACATGAATTTACATGTAAAGGCCCATTTACAATTCAAACATAAACAAAACATGGCGTTAACATAAAAGTTAGGACTACATCTATAAACGGGCTCATTCACAATGCGGTCGCATAAGCATAACACGTAAGACGTTAACCTAAAAGCTTACAAGCTTCTGTGCTTACGCTTAAGTAAGACATACGAAATGACAATCACAGTACGTTAACTGAAGATCGAGAATCGAAATATGACCGAAGTCGATAAAAGAACTAACGCCATATGGGCCATGAACACAGTTGATACCTCGAAATCGATTCTCACGGCCAACTAATGGTAAAATAAAATGTCTCACAGCCAATAGAAACTCTTATTTTGCTTACGTTAATGTCAGACATTGTGAATACTTCAGTCTATGACTTATGTTAATGTTTACGTATATGCGTTATGCATCCGTTTACGTTTGCATTTTGCATGGGCCTTAATTTGATCTCTTTTGTATCGTTTGATATCTTTCTGCCTTCTTCACTGTTATTTTTCGGCAGCATTTAAACAGCATTTTCTTTCAGTGTCTATTCTCTTCCAACAATATCTTGCCATTCTCTCATTGTTCCGTTATATCTAACATTCTTGCGTTTCTACCAATCTCATCATATTCTCTCCATGTTTCCAATCTCTTCTGGTTTTTAATGTAGAAGGAAAGATTGCACGCAGTTCGTAGCCCTTTCGTTAGAGTACTGTTCCGGCATTTGCCTGGTGTTGATCGGAGACATCACGGAAAACTACTGGTCAGTGTAGTCGGCTGACAGAAATCTCTTCAGACAGCAGCTGAATTTGACCTAGCTGACACGCTGGTGTCGAAAATCCTGATTTAAAGGATTCTTCCTGAAAGGACAGACCTCAGACCTCCCGGTCAGAGGCACTGCAGCAACATCAGTTGATGCCCTGAGCAACGTTTGCCAGTAAGAGAAAGAACATTAATGTTATGGAATTCAATGAAGAACTTCTATTCATTTTAAGGAACCAAAAATATGATTTCATCATTGGATAATACGTAGACAATAATAATGAATGAAAATTTTATTTTAGAAACACCAATAATACAAAATTACTCTTCCTATATATGTTTAAAGTGGTTCAAGATAAAATTTCTATTTAGTATGAATAGTTGAAAAAATTATAAGGTTCCTGATGATTGGTCTGTTTCTTCTTATATTTTAAGAATATATATTTACTATTAAAAAAAAACAAGTTTTTAAATTAATTGATTTCTTCATCATAACTATGAAACAAAATAGGTAATTTAGCAAAAACTCGAAATCACAAAAACGTGATCAAAAGCTGTCCATTCATAGTAATTATAACTGC
Source organism: Gryllus bimaculatus (assembly GCA_017312745.1). NCBI lineage: Eukaryota > Metazoa > Arthropoda > Insecta > Orthoptera > Gryllidae > Gryllus > Gryllus bimaculatus. Next base: position 2,614,317 of record BOPP01000046.1, read on the forward strand.
AAAAATTTCAAACGAATTTTCTAGCTTTTTAAACGTATAAAATATTCCAACTAAAATATGGCCATGCGATACGTCTCTCTATTAAAAATATACCATTGCAATTAAAATAGAAATGGCTATTTATGTTTCTTTTGTCTCAAATATCTTCAAAACTTAAAGTAACAATGGTTACCATTTATAAACAGCACACTGGAGATATTATTCTTTCACACCATACCCATCTTAGTCGTTGGTATCTTCTACTCATTTTTTTGCACCATCATTATCTTATTTGGGTAGTTCCATGGTATCTTGAAGGGAGAGAGAAATCCAACTTCTCAGAGCTCTCATTTCGGCTCAACCCGCAAAGCCTACCTACAGTCAGGGCAATGCGCGTCCCATCAGCCCAAGCACTTCACATTTCCTTCAGAGCTCTCAGCTCCACATCCACAATGTGCAGACCCACGTCATGCTGGGTCCCCATTCTTGGTAGGTTTGGCTGTTGCCTTCTCTCAGGGTCACTTCCCTATTGTTGAGATTATTATTCTTCTGTTTAAAATTTTCTTTCGTCTCCTGAAATTACTACTGGCATCTAGCAACTATTCAACTGCATTCTACCGGGAGGTTCATGGGTGGAGTAGTACTTTTCGCGTCGCTTCGGCTGAGTTAACAGATTCAAATAGAAACGTTACAAGAGAAATTTTCAGATAATGATTCATAATCATAGGCTATTTATCTGCTTCAAAAAGATTGTTTGCAATTAAAATTGACTATATATTTCTCGCATCATTTCTGGCTATATGTAAGTATTGATTTTTAAAATTCTACAGATAAAGACGTCATACTGAGCTATTTTGTACATCTACGGCATACAGCAAGTAATCTATTTAAAATGGTGGCCATTAACACTGTAATTTTAAGTTTTGAAAATAATTGAGAAACAAAATACAGAAATAGGCATTTCCGTTTTTGATTGCATTGGTATACTTTTAACAGAGAGGCCTATCGCATTGCCAAATTCAGTTGGAACAACATTAACACTGAACTCATTACCTACCCCTCATACCTATATATTGGATGCTAACTTACAAGACATGTCACTGTCAGTTGTTTCACAGAGCCGCTCGCAGACAAACAAACGAAATGCATCGAAATTTTCATGTTGCACGAAACACCAACCTTGGGGAGTAAAAATCGGGATTCAGCTAAAATGCCGATCCTCCCCCACAAAGTTACTCATACCTGCTGAAGCGGGGTGCATGCGTGGTCCGGAGTATACGCAAAAAATTTTTAAAAAAATTTAAAAAATCCACGACAGCAGCATTGAGTGGTGTTACCCAAGTACAGGTAGACAAAATATATCGTCCTACTTTGAACCGGAGTGTATGTGTCCTGCTCCCCCACAAATGGCTGTCCGGTTGCCGGCCCAGTCTTTCCCCTCACCCCCTAACACCCCGCTCCGCCACGCGCCTCCCCCCACCTCCTCACTCACTCCCGCGCCCAGCTGCGCCCAGAGCCCTCTGCGAGTGACGCCCGCGGGCTCGTTAGATGTAACGAACACGACATTTCCCTGGCCGCGGTTGCTTTTTCAATAACGGATTTCGTCTTTTTTTCGGATGGGACGTTTCGCGTCAGGCCGCTATTTTATGATACACGCTTTGTTGGAAAATGCGATACGGCGGCCGTCCTTTGCTTGTCTGCGATAGCATTGCAGCAGTTGTGTGATGCTATTTTAATTGACGCGTAGTTTTTAATTCCCTTCTGTTAGTTAACTTTGTTACGCTTGGATGTAGGTGTAATGTACTTTATAATATAATTTCGGAACTTGAAAACAAAGATCAATATAAACACCATTATTAAGTACGTTTAAACTACGTTTATACGTTTCCGCGACAGAAGTAAATGGAATGTTCGCACTGCGAGACACCGCGCAGTGCTTATTAAAATTCTACGCAACTTTGCCTACAACTTCTTTCAAACAGCCAATTATATCCATTATCTACGAATGGTCGTGAACATCTCGTCAGCTACAAAAAAGAAAACGAAAAGAAAAAAAATAATCTTCATGCTAATGCATCAATATTCATTAACCGAATTAGACGTAGCATACCTGAAAAAGAAAACTCATTAGTTAAATAGGCATTGGTAGAAGTATGAATGAGATTTTTAAAGGTGAAAGTGATAAAAACTTTGTTAATGCAATTCGTGTTTTTCGACTAGTTGTTCCGACTTTAATGAAGCATTGTCATGAAATTTGGGGGAAAAGTTCTTTTTGGAACAACTGGCGTATTTTCTGTCATGAAACACATTCTTTTCGACCCTTAGTGAATCACATTAGTAAACTAATGGAAGTATTTTGAGCCAGTATTGCATTGCAAAAATGCGAATCGCCGTCTAGTTATTTGTTTCTCTTAAAATAATATTTTTATGACTTTCACCTATCACTCTTGAATTTCCAATAATATCATAAATACTTTAATTTTTGTGAATTTTATGTTACATCATACATCTTACAAATTGTTAATGAGAAAAATATCCCTTTCAACTGACTGTGCAGCCTTAACTATAATGTTTCCTCAACAGGATATATTTTTATCTTCGGCAAGTTCTAAAACTTTCTGGTATTACATTGCTAACCGTCAACAGTAACTTATCCTTCTACAGATATGGATCCTGGAATTGATTGTCCATCTTAACAATCACATTATTTGTTTCCAAATTCTCCCATATTAGATTTTCCAGATTTTTTATGTCCCCTCTTGTTTTTGTGGCCTGAACGTATTATTTTTCTGAAGTTTTCCTTGTATCTATAATTCTTTCTCGTCTATTGTTCGACCTGTTTTATCGCTTTCTCTTCCACTTTCTTTTTTGTATCTCTGTGATCAGCGTATCGTGAGCTACCAAGTAGTCGCGTGTATTGTACGCCATTATTAACTGTATACAACAGTACAATTTTAAAATTAAATTATAGAACGAATATAATTTTAAAATGTTTAAATATTATTTTGAGATTTTATTAAAACATATATTTTGGATATATTGGTACTTTGTAGTACATTGTATTTTTATTAGTTTGTCACATACGTTAAATAGGAAGATAATAATGTCAATTTCATTATTATTATTATTATTATTATTATTATTATTATTATTATTATTATTATTACTATTATTTGTTTCGCTAATTGACCCATGAAGGCGTAACGCAATACGAGCATCCCACTGGGGTTCAGTCATGATTATCGGGGTAGGTGCACATTACTTTTCTAGCGGGGGATCAACATTAAATTCTAGTACCATTTTTACACCTCAAGGTTGTAAGCACTGCGGGTGGAGCGAAATGATTATGATGAGGAAATAGACACACAAACACGCAGGACACCTATTATTATTATTATTATTATTATTATTATTATTATTATTATTATTATTATTATCATTATTATTATTATTATTATTATTATCATTATTATTATTTTTAAGATGGAAGTGACAGGTGAGGATGAGGGGTGAAAGGACTTGGATGATGGTGAGAAGTTGGGAAGTGGGGTAGTGGGAGCTGGGTGCTGTTCGTGGGATATTTGCAATCATCCCTACATTCGCCTTATGACCGAAGGAAACCACGAAAAAAAACGATCAATGATTATTTTTGCACAGGATATTGTCTAACGAGATTCAATTCCGTAAACTCATACAACTCCGTACAACTATTTAACCTACCAGCAAACGCGTTTGCGTAAATTTTATAATATCAAATTTATTGAATTGGATATCGATTAATTGTTGGCAAAGACGGCTGCGTTCTTTGCAGATATCTTTAATAATGCACTCCTGCAGCTAGTATTTAGTTTGCGTGAAATATTCAGTTTGTGTAACGCTCTATTCGGGATACGTGTATAGTGTCGTAAACTTAACGCCGAGCGCCTGCTGTTGTTCTAAAATTGTGATATAATTTTGTCTAAACAAAATTTTATATCTTTCATGTTTTTCTCCATAGAAATAATTAATGTGCATTACATTCAGCATATTCTTCAAGAAATATCCAATAGTGGGGAAAATTATGAATTGACTAAATTTGTTCAAAGCATTGTCACCCCGACCGAGATTCAAACTTGGGTCTCCTGGTTTACGCCCAGATCTTCTGGTTTATGAATTGAATACTGATACTGATATGAAAACATAGACGAGCTTTAGCATGGTACTGGATCCGAACAAGATCCTAAATGTACTACTGGTATTAAATACAAATGTTTATCAACAATCCATATATTTTAGTTGGTAAATACGAGTGCTCAGAACTCAGATTTCGAAATACTAAATGCTCAGCTACGTGACAGAGCGTAGAAAGCAGTTTCAAAAACACGCTCATAATATAATGAAAGTAATACCCGGTTTGAGACGAGACAATTATTGCAAATATACTTCGCGATGGAAAATTATGATATTTCTACAATTATAATTCATAACTTGGAAATTGTAATATTCTGAAATAATACAATGCACCCTAAAATTGCAATGTTTAACAATTTATTGGTTTTATTCAAGAGTCTTGGAATGACGTAAAATTCACGACACGTGCCCGACGGCTAGAAAATTTCATCCGCTCCTGCATGTTTATTTTGAAAAATTAACGGAACATTTCTTTCCACTAAGGTGGCTTCAACCATGCCACGCAAAATCACGATATCTTCCTTTCCGTGAAACGTGATATTTCCCGAGCTGGCTGCTTCTTTCCGTATGTATCTGTTTGTGCTGAAGTCGTAGGCTTCCGCGACCAGAGTCATGTGGGTGATCTGGGCTGTCCGGGTGACGCCGCGTCGAAGGCTGAGTTGCCGACGTTTCGACCATCCTGTCGTGGTCTTCCTCAGGGCTGGCAGGTCCTCATGGGCTCATACCAGCCCTGAGGAAGACCACGACAGGATGGTCGAAACGTCGGCAACTCAGCCTTCGACGCGGCGTCACCCGGACAGCCCAGATCACCCATCTGCTTGAGCTGCTTCCATTCCGCCGCCAGTCTTTGGTCCTGTTTGGCTACGCGGCGCCGTGATGCGCTCGCGTGAAAGACGATACCGCGTCGCGGGAAGCTCTCGAGGGTGCAGGCGCGTTCCCGCCCCCGCGCTGGGCTCCTCTCGCCGCCACCGCACCCCACGCCCCGCTCCAGTCCCCGCCATCCGACTCTCCAGCACCCGCCTCCACGCCAATGCCCGCGACGGGCTTCTGTCTCCCCGTCCCTCAGCTCACCATCATGTGGCTTCTAACTCTTCATTACTTCCGGAGTACACTTTCGACGTTCATCTGGTCAGTGAGTCGCCGTTCAGTTGTAGTGGTGGACGGACGTGTTTTTCGTGGTGCTGGAAATTAGTTGTGCAATGAAATGATGTGCAGCCTGGAGCAATATACCGAGCGGTGGGCGCAGAGGCAGGCGTCCGTTACCTGCACTGTATTGGATATGCATGACCCCTCCGTGGACATTTATCTATGTAAATCCTCCATCCAACATCTTGTCAGAAACACCCCTTCATAACCACCCCCGTTACAAGCTCACGTCTGCACTTTCTCCGCTACAATACCCCCACTACAAGTTTCCTGCTTCAGGCTTTTTCTACAAGTTCCTCACTACAAGCATCCCGCTGCAAAGCACTGCTCTTCAAGCTCCCGATTGTAATCTTCACACAACAAGCAGCGTCTACAAGCACCCATCTACAACCACTCAGCTTCAATCTTGTTCTTCTGTTACTCGCCACAAGCTTCCCTCTGCAAGCTTCCCGTCTCGCTACAAGCCTCCCGTTACAAGCACCATGCTACAAGTATTCCTCAACAAGCGGTCCACTTCACTCTACCTCTACTAGTTCTACGCTACAGGATTTTAGCTACCTGGTCCCCTTTCAAACCCACCGCTAAAAGCTCCCGGCTATAAGCTCCCTCTACAAGCTATCCGCTATAAGCTCTGCCATCCGAGCTCCCGGTACAAACTCCTCTCTACAGTCTTCTATTGTCCAATTACTCCCACCTCTCCCACCTCGCCACTGACCTGATCTTCCCTGACCGCTCCAGCCCTCCGCTGCCCGTCTCTTGGTTTCTTCTGTCCTCGGCATCCTGCATGCTGCCGTCCCCTTCCTTGCCCCCTTTCCCATTCCCTTCTAGTAGTTCTCCGCCGCCGCCCTCTTCCCTTCACGCTCCCTTCCATCATCGTTTCCGCTCAGCTGTACTAGTGTGTCACTCCACCACCACCGCGTGTCCCGCTGCCATGTTCCAGGCCGTCTAGCCCCCCTTCTCCATTGTCGCTTTGCTTTCCCCTCCCCCCGCATGTCTCTGCGTTCTTCCTTATCTGCAGCTGTTCACCCCTCCGCGGTGAGTGCCCTGCGACTGCCGTTCTTCTTCCAACAGTGGTTAATAATTCATCCTGGCGAGGTCGCCACCAGGTCAATGGTTTGGGAGGGCAGAGTGGGGGAGGTGGGGTGGAAGAATCGCGAAATGGAGGAAAAAGAATAAGGAAAGGGCTAGGGGCCTCACAGAATCAAAGATATCATATTAAGAAACCCCTACTTATTAAAGTTACAACATTGGTTTTGAAAACATAATAAAAAATAGGTTTATAGCATTGTCAGGGAACAGAGTGCGGCGTGTTAAGTAACACTTTTAGCAATCACTTTTTATGACAAATACAAATATTTTACATGATTTTTAACCTTCTAGTGATGGTTAGAAGTGATTCATTTCAATATTTTAGTCTGCCAATGTACTTTTTTTTCAATTTTCAAAAATGCAGAGATTGACATTTTTAGAAACATACTTTGCTTTTTTCGGGAAAACTTCAAGTTCTTTGTATATACTACGATCTCCCGCGGTGTGTGTGAACCCACGCACACTTTTCTCATTGCACATTTTTGCACTAACCCGGCTTTTAAGAGGTATTCAGAGGTTCCACTGTATGCGGTCGGAACTTCACACAACACACAGTTGTTTTCTGTAAGTGAGGGTGTAGCATCCCCACAATGGCATATGGCCCATATTTCTATTTGACTGCAGAGAAAAAATTGAAAAAAAATATTTTAAATAATAATTTCAGGAATATGGAAATGGTGTATAAGATAGACAAAAACAAAATATCTAGGTCCGATTTAAATCTTAACTAACACGGTATAATTGAATTCTTCGAGATACACTTAAAAAAATGAAAAATAACAAAAAAACGAAACACATATAAAATTAGCACTGCAAGAATATAAATACACGGATACGCAAGAGAAAAGTAATGTGAAACCCTATGAAGAAATACACACACTTGCATACATGTTATATACAATGTCCCTAAAGAGCCTTTCTAATTGTAACAGTGCAGTATAAAGTTTGTGCAAAAGTGCAATATAATAGGCTTGTATTTAGAGCATCTCCGTACACGAAAGCTTCCTGATATTTCAACTGTCTCTGATGAAATGGACTGATTCCGCATAGTGAATAGTCAAAGCGGTACGTTAAGGTCGATCAAGATATCAAACCCACTACGCTGATCTTTATGCCTCGTGCTGGCGGTGTCACACACTACGCAAATCTGTTTTGATCTTCATTGGAGTGGACAAGAAAGTATTTTACGAATGTGAATATGTCAACGGTAACAATATTTCACGCAAAATTACGCAAGAACCCTACATAATTTGGAAAAAGTTTACAGGATTTGATTTAAAAAGATTCTTTGAGAAACAAATTCCATTACAAAAAATATCTATCTTCAATATTATAGTAGAAGATAAAAGGGCGAAATAATTTTGAAGTTTTGCAATTTTCAAAAATTTAGAGTTGAAGGAGACATACACTATTAGGCATAGAAATTATTATAATGCTACAGGAAAAAACTGGGATATTCGGACAGAAAATTATATTATTTAGTGGGCTTTAATACCAAAAAAGTGAGAAAATCGTGTTCCAAAATGTGATAAATTACTCCCTCTACCACTTTTCACAGTCAATATCATCATTTCCTGGGTCTTTGATACCGCTTAAAAAAGTGTTAAAACACATGGTCAATATAACAAATAGCCGATTAACTGTAAATCCCCTGTCTTATTTTGTTATTCAAGCATATATACATTCAGGTTCGAGGCAACCAACTATTTAACAAACAATTCCACAAAAATCAAAACAAGTCCACAAAATCAAAATATAATTGTTGACATTAAAAGGAGAAGATCAAACTTTTGGGTATATATTTTTGTATTTCTATTAAGTAATTGAATGAATCAATGCAACCTTCAGATTAATTAAGAACATAATATGTACAAAATCTTGTTTCACTATGTTATTAATATTCTATTTTTAACAAATTATCATAATTCTTTGATTTGATTAAAACTTGTTTATCGAGGCAACTTCGGAGTGCATTTTTTATAGGTAAATTTATAACTTGTGCTTTGAAAGTTAATAGTAAACACACGTTTTAAAATATTACAGTTACCCCGCTTGTACATCTCCGGATATAGAAGTTTACAAGAAATTGAAAAAAACTGGTTTAATTTTTTCTTAATTATTAAATAAGATTGAATTATGTGATGGACCATGTCGCAACGATTCATGTGCGAAAAAGAGAGCATCGTAATTCTCTGCGTTTCACCAATGCGACTATAGATGCATGAAAATCAACATGACTAGTTTCTTTTAGATTAAGAATATTCTAGTAGTAAGCGGCTAATAATTGAGCTAATTAATCTTTCTTGTTGAGAGAAATTAAATTTGCTAGAGATCATATCTTCAGGTGGCTTTATATTAGAAATTTAAGAATTGCATTGCTGTGTATGAAAAAACAAAAGAAGCAATTCTCCATCAGGAGTCCAATGCGCGTTAAATGACACCTTTTCTCGTTTAGTGGACCAAAAGTGGCTTCACCGTGAGTCACGAACGGGCAGGCCGACGGACGAATACTGATTACTCGATTACTACGTAAGGATGATACAAAATCATGTGATTTACGAGAACATATTAAACATTTTTCTTTTTTTTCGTTTTAGAATTGAAAATAGAACCTCACATTTAATGTATTCACTACCATTGATCAGTTAAATTGGGAGCTCAATTGCTTCGTTTAATCCTCTCACTGTGAAAAAATAGCAGTTCATCTAATGGATTTCCTTAGAATGAACTTGAAAACACGGATTTTTTACCAGATAGGTTTCGAAATATTCTGTAAATTATCAGCTACCACCCCAATTAAGTATTTGTCTACAGACATAAATACCCGCAGGTGAGGTATTGCTACAGAACATCAAGCGAATAACTTCTTCAAAGAGATATTTTTCAAATGTTCATTAACCAGATCACTACTGAGGTAGATAACTTCTAATAATTAAATACGGTAAATTAAAGATGTCTGGTATAAAAAATATATTATGCTTAAGATCGTTTCAAACACGTAGCGATCCTCCTCAAAGCTAAAATGAAAATTACAGAAATAAAATTACATTAATATATGGATTTTAAAAATGAAGAATAAGTTTTTACAAAATGGTATGTACAAAATGTTTTGTATGCCAAATGTGTAAGCAAACTGGGTTGTTTATTCCTTGCAGCTTCAGGGGCGAAAACAAAGTTCTGCGGTTTTTAGAGAGTGTGTCTTGTTTAAGAACAAAGCGTCGGTCGGCAGCGGGTGGGGGCGGGAAGAGAGGTGGGGTGCGGGCGACGGGTCACGAGACGCGCGGGTGCTGGTGTAGGCGTGAGGAAGGGTCGGCCGAGCGAAGGCGACTGGAGTTAGAGGTGTACACTTTGTCCTAATTTTAACAGAGGTGCCGAGAGTTCAGGGATTTGCTGGTTAAGACCAAGCATGTTCTGTTTTTTGAGGATGTTGTGTATATGTAGGGATTCTAATTTTGGGACAGAATGTATCGGAACAGAATGAAATGTATGCTCCACAATTGAAACGATCTTTAGCATAATATATTTTTTGATACCAGACAACATCTTTAATTTACCGAATTTACAAATGTTCATTTTTAAATTTTAAAATCAAAATTTTGACAAGTATAAATTAATAACAAACAATATTGCAATGAGTGAACGCGATAAACAAAATTAATAAAATTGGTAGTTGCATACCTGAACGAAATCAGCCACACAGAGCCAGTGTTCACGGTTTCGCCACCCTCGTCTTACCCCGGCCACCAGCGCAGTCCTAGACACCATCATTCACCCTAAACCCTTTACTCGTCACTCCATCCTCACTCCATCTCACCCTCCCACGACACGCGTCGCCAGCGACTTAAAAAATCCGATTTTTCAGAGTAGATCTCCCAGTTTACATCCTGGCGACTGGGAAGCGCGGGGCGGGGAGGGGCAAAGCGGGTGGTGGGGACAGGGGCGGGGCGGACGCGGCGGGCAGGTGGGCGGGGCGCGGGTGGTAGAACTGGGCGTGGTCGGGTGGTCGGGGCGGGACGGGGTTGATGCGATGCTGTGCGGCGCGAGGAGGGGGTGGAGGAGACGGGGCGGGTGGGAATGGGCGGGATTGTGACAGGGCGGGGATTTGCGTAATATCTCTTCCCCGGGAGTGAACGCGCGCGATATAAAACTAAAATAAAATAGGCAGTTGAATACCTCACCGAAATACCGCACACACAGCCAGTGCTCACGGTTTGGCCCCCTCGTCTTACCCGGCCACCAGCGCAGTCCTAAACACGCATCATCCACCCTAAACCCTTTACTCTTCACTCCATCCTCACTCCATCTCACCCTCCCACGACACGCGTCGCGCAGCGACTTAAGAAATCCGATTTTTTCAGAGTAGATCTCCCAGTATACCAGCCTGACGACTGGCGTAGCGCGGGCGGGGACTGAGGGGCGGGGAGGGGCGGGGAGGGGCGGGCAGGCCGGGGTGCGAGGGGGCGGGGCTGGTGGTGGGGTGGTGTCGGGCGGGGGTGTGGTGGAGAGGGGCGGGCGGTGGTGCGGGGCGGGTCGGGGCGAGCGATGGGGGCGGGGCGGGGAGAGGGCGGGCGCTGGAGTGGGGTGGTGCGGGGTGGAGCCGGGGTGAAGCGGGGCGGGGCGCGGATTGCGTAGTATCTCTTCCGCGGGCGTGAACGCGCGCGGGTGGGGCCCTGTGGCCGTGGATTTATGGCGCGTTCTGCCGCTCGGATTTACACTGGGCTCCGGGCCCGGATCGAGGCAACAAGAAAGGCAACAAGCGACGCGGCAACAAACACGAGAAAACACTAAATTTAATCTTTTATTTCGCTGCGCGGTTATGATACGCGGCTTGAATTTCGCGCTCGGCCCGAAGAAGTGGGAGTGAGGTGGCCGTGCGGTGCGGTGAATCGATAAGAGATAGAATGCCGGTAGTGAATCGTAAACACACAGCTTAGAAACGTAAAAGGAAGATTGGTGGATATACTCGGTTTTTAGAGCCAATGTGTTTTGCTGTTCGCGTGTTTGTTATAATCAGTGAGATTCTGTAATTATCAATCATGTTTTATAAATACATTCCTATATTCCGGTTAGATTTTGTTACCATGGGTGCATTGCGTGTTTTAGCTTTGATGTGGATTGAAAGAGGAATATTCATTTCACATTCATAAATTTCACCACACAGTAATTTTCTTGATTATGATGTATTTTTAACTCTGTTGGTTTTCGTTGGATAATATTGAGATGTATTTCAAGGATTGTTTGGTATGAAAATATAAATAACGCCCATTTATTGACATTAAATCTGGAATGGAAACTAGGTCAGATCATTTTTTTTACCAACAGACATAATGGAAGCCATGTTCTTCGTTAGTGAAAATAAAACGTTAAACTTAGTATGCCAATTTCAGTGCTTAAATGTGTTCGAGGCAGAAATGTACATCAGATTCCGAACGATGAGTACCAGAGTTAATGGTAATAAACAATCGTTATTACGAAATAACCAATTCAACGGAATATAAAACTTTAATATTTCATCAGAAGTAATATTTCCCGGAAGTATACGACAACCAATTATGTCCCGGTTTGGTACCTTATATTGTACGATAAAAGAGAAAAAGGACGTTCAGCGGGATAATATGTTGAAGTACAAAAATTAGCCATAAACAAAAGAAATAGAAAGGTTTCATTTTAAATTTTTGGCGTCTTGCTAGACAGGACGAAGTTAGACTTGGGCAGCGACTAAAGTACAGAACGAGTTTAGACTTCGGCTTAAAAAGACTTGGAGACTGATTTCACACTACCCCATAAACATGTGGAAGATTGGTTTTCGTAATAGATGTTAGATTAGTAAAGGAATTCGTAATGAAATATTTTTAAATCATCCAAACCCAAGAATTAAACTTGTTTAAATAATTAATTAAATTTGATAAGTAGAAGGAAGTACTATAGCGATAGAATGTGACACTACAGCGTAATTTGTTAATTGTTGTTTGAAACACTACCTAATTGCGGTGTGATAGAAAAGCGTGCTAGAAAAAGTGTGATAGAAAAGCATTTTCTTCGTATTTTGTGTCTGAGCGTCTGCGCTTATTCATATTATGTGATCGATTTTAAAATGAAGTTGCATTAAAAATACAAATACCTTGTCTTTTTTTACAAATTTAATTTTCGAAAATTTATTCTTTGTAATTTCGACCCTTTCGTCACCTCAAATTCCGATTGCAGAACGGAATTAAGAACGCTTTGGAATCTGAGACGAAATAATAAATTGTCAGTTTGAAGTTTTATTTGGCAATTACTTATAAAAAATGGTTCGATTATAATCTGCTGCAATTTCTTTTTGGACAAAAGTTATTACTTTTTGTAATCATCCTTCCATAAGGCAGCATATTTCAGTTTCAGTCAACAAGCTTCTGATTATTTCTAGACGAGGAATGGCAATAATATTTACGGTAACAATACTCTAGAAATTCGTCATGAACTTTCTCCACTAGGAAAAAAGCACGGAAATGCGTGGTTTACCAAAAATGTTCCTCAGTGTAATCATGTTAAATGCAAAGTTTGGATATTATCAGTAATGATTTGAAGAAAAAATGTTAATTGTTTTAATTGTTAACAATTTAGGAAACATTTTAAATGTTTAACAACGTCAGCAGTACAATAAGGAATTCATGAGCATGACTTTGCTAATCTCATTGATAACAGGTACGTGTATACACTCTCACCTAGGCCGCTCCCACTGTCCCTGTTACCTTAGGCTAGATAAAAACGTAAACTTTTATGGTTTCTGACACTTTCATTTAAAGGATAATGTTTCTTTTCAGGGGAGTTGATCCGTCGACATTTTGTGAATCAGGATGCAGAAGAGGGGTGATAGAAATGGAATGTGGTGACTTACCAGCTCCGCATCCAGCTTTGTATCTTGTCTCAGACTCGTCGCTATTTGGGTTTATACATAATAAGTCTATCGAACTAGAGTATCTTCACGGTACATCTCTTCCCTTCGGAGAAAAATCCTCCATGCGCGATAGCAGGTGGATCAAGCGATCGCCATCCATTTTTACCAACCATAGGAGTTCGAAAGCCGGGGGAAGTTGAACGGAAGCCCTAGCAGTATTCATCACACTTTGTCGCTGTATAGTGCAGTCTATCCTCTGAGCTTAAACCCGTCTTATCTCATCCCGACACTTCATCCTTTGTCATCCCTGCATATACCAACTTCAATTTGTTTCTTCAAAACCAAACATAAACTAAGCACCTCTATAAAATCCGTCCATTTACAAGAGTAGTCCGCCTAATTCTCTTCTGTCCGTAAAACTGTTTCAGTAATCTGACACATATTCTCATAAACCGAAAGGTTTTACGTCAAATTCCGACTCAACACCGTTTCACTTCCATCCTGTCCGATATGTCCACTCCGTCTCACCCCATCCTCTGCTCATCAAGTTCAAACCACGTCTGTTCTCTCCTCTCCGTGTGCTTATTTTGCATACACTTTTCTGTAAGGAGGGTGTCGGAAAATATTTGAAGGCGATGCTATTTAAGAACTTTTAAGAGACACATTTAATTTATTTTGTTTGCGGTAATAACTTTTTAATTTACATATTATTTGAATTTTAAATTTAATTTATAAATAGTTTAAAAATATAACCTGTAAAGAAAATTATTTATCATTCTGCTAGAACACAGGGCAGTTTACCAAGAACAGCTGCAAATTTTAAAATAAAAAGAATCCGCAAAGAACTATGTTTTGCTCTGTATAATTTCCTTGAGACATATTTCAATCTGCTTTTAGGGGACCGACTAATTAAGAAAATGTGAAAAAAGTGTTGTTTGGGCACAGATAATGAGCAGCCGAAAAGAGGGTGGGGCAATACCGAAAAGGTATCATAGACTAAAGAGATTAGAAAACTAACTTTTCTTCGATTAAGACAAAACGTCCTATGAATGTCGCAACATATGAAATAATTATATGCGTCGTCATTGCCAACAATATTATTTATTACAAGAGCAGCTTTCGATGGCTTGGCCATCACCATCAGTAGTCTGCTGTATGGAAGCCACAAAAACGACAACCTAAAATGATGGCAAAGCCATCGAAAACTGCTCTTGTAATAAATAATATTGTTGGCAATGACGACGCCTATAATTATTTCATTAGAAATGCCAACGATAACGCACCACAACACCTATATGCAACATATGAAATTGGACGGCGAGAAAGGGAGGTGGACACTGTCATCCAATTAGGAGCTTCAATACCCAACATTTAAGTCTTAGGAAAGCTAGAGATTGGATGAGTGATCCCCTCTCCTGTCAGCCCATGACCTTGAAGATACTTCGTGTTTTATTCAAAATTCAAGTACACTGTCAGAAAGTGTGGGTCATTTGCAGCATGACAAGTTTCGTCCATGCTGTCCGTCTGAAGCCACACGACCCCCAACCGTTCCCTTCTGAGTTGAACCTGAGTTTGTCTCTGCACCGAGACGCAGCGAGCAGCCTCGCCACTACAAACCCGAACCGCCCCCTCGGCCCCGCTACGTCTAGCCGCGCCCAGCCGCGCCCAGCTGCGCCTAGCCCTGCGCCCCACCTTTCCCCACCTCTCCCCGCCTCGCACCAATAGCCCCGCCTCGCACCAATAGACCCACCTCGCACCAATTAGCCCCATCTCGCACATAGCCCCGGCCCGCCTCGACCCGCCCCGCCCGCCCCCGCCCCGGCCCCCCCGCCCCGCCCGCCCCGCCTCGCCCGCGCCTCGCCCGCCTCGCCCCGCCTCGCCCGCTCGCCCCGCCTCGCCCCTCCTCGCCCGCCTCGCCCGCCTCGCCCCGCCTCGCCCGCTCGCCCCGCTCGCCGCCTCGCCCCGCCTCGCCCGCCTCGCCCCGCCTCGCCCCGCCTCGCCCCGCCTCGCCCCGCCTCGCCCGCCTCGCCCCGCACCCGGCTCTCCCCGCCTCGCCCCGCTCGCCCCGCCTCGCCCGCCTCCCGCCTCGCCCCGCCTCGCCCCGCCTCCCCGCCTCGCCCCGCCCCGCCTCGCCCCGCCCGCTCGCCTCGCCCCGCCTCGCCCCCCGCCCCGCCCGCCTCGCCCCGCCTCGCCCCGCTCGCCCCGGCCCTCGCCCCGCCTCGCCCCGCCCCGCCCCGCCTCGCCCCGCTCTCTCCGCTCACTCCACTTCATCCAGCTACTTCACGTTCTCTCGCCTGGTCCCGCCTCGCATCGCCCCCCCCCTGATCTACCCCCAGCCTGGTCCCCACCCACCGCCTGCATCCCGTCTCCCCCCGCTCCACCTACCCGCATCTTCCGGCTCCGCCCCGCTCTGTCGTCCCAGCCCCGCTCCGCCCTCTCCCCACCGCCACCCGCCTGCGCGCTCCCGTCTCCGCCTGCACTCGCGCGCGCCCGCGGTCGCGCGTCTGAGCGCGGCGCCGTGACCCGGAAAACAATTTCCTGTGTTGTCGGCTGCAGAAGCTCGTTACGCGACCGCGCGGGGCGCGCAGGCGAGCCGAGCGACGCGCGTTTCATCGGAGAGATCAGGCGGAAACGCATCGGCTCTCACCCGCCCGCAGACTGGCCCGCTCATCCCCCGGCCCCGACGCTAAGGCTTCCGCTCACTCGCCCCTTCGGCCACCGAACCGGCCGTGCGCTAACTCGCCTTCTAATGCGCCCACCACGTTAGGTATTCCGCTCTCCCACTCGCTCGGCCGCTCGCTCATCTGCCTACGAATCTCCTTGCCACGTTCAGTAGAGCCAATGCTGGCCTCTCGCCCTCAATCACTTACTCGAGTGCTGATTCAATTTGGTACTCCGTTCACCTACCTATAATTCACCCGCTAATCATCCTATCTCCTTGGGTATCACGCCCACCTAGCCGGTCGTCCGCTCACCCATCTACTCACAAATCCGCCTACGACGCGAGTCACCCGCCCTCTCCCCCTCACCCATCAGCTCGGATTTTTCACTTATCCGCGCATTGGTTAATAATCTGCTAACATATCCAACAACCACGTTAGTTAGTCGACGGTAGATCGGCCCCTGATCTCGGCATTCAGCGGGGGAATATCACCAGCATCTTCAGAGGAACGCAACATCGACTCCTCACTTACGGGGCTACTGATCTTAGCCAGGCGTCACTAACAATTAACCGACTAGTTTGTTACCCCTCACCAGCCGCCTCTTCCACTCTTTCAGTTGCACATTAACACGCCTTAATTTCTTAATTTCGTTTCTTCTCTTGCTCATTCATCTACCATTCGTTCGCTCCTCCGCCCACGATGTTAGGTCTCACCCTGAACAGTCTCCTCGTCCACCTGCGCACCGGCAAACGAACTCGCTTGGAAAAACTCTTAATTATTCCCTCAGACGCGCATTCGTCCACCCATTCACACTTAACTCAACTGCTAGTACCCTCGCGTTAGGTATCCCGCTCGCTCTCCATCTGATCCGTTTCCTCATCCACCCACGAATTACGGCACCGTTAGCCCACATGCTTAACCACACTCCTCGAAGAGACGGAGGTTAAGCACTACGAGGCACCGCGGGTCCCTGGATACTAAGTTAGGATAAATTGGGATTGGGATAAAATACGGTAACATTCTTACAAAATTGTGTTCAATGTGAATTACTCCTTGAACTCAAGAAAAACGTTCAAAGGGAATTAATCTGTGTTCATTACCGAAGAAGGGTTTGGAACCTTGTTACAAGTTCAAGCAAAAAGAAGTTCTTTATTTGTAATATCTATAAGATGAAAATATATTTTAAAATATCCAAAATTATCTCTGAGAAGGCAATGGGGAAGAATAATGTTCCCCCACAAAGAATTGGATGATACGTTTTCTTCTTTCACCCTACTTAATAAAATATATTTTCTTTCGTCTTGAGAAGGAACGTACTACAACCTACGTACTGAAATGCAGGTATGATTTACAATATTAGCAAATTTCAACGAATACCTTGAATTCCTACGCTTCGATGAAATAATTGATGAGCAATACTTTCGCATTCTTCTTATTAATAGCACAAATATTTCCATTTGATGATAACCGTCCCTCAAAGAATTAAATTGTTGCCGCCAACAACTTAACAAGCCTCTTGCTCCACAAATCCTCCGCGCAGTACTAAATCCCCAAACATATTTCGAGACATTTGTGCGTCGGTGGCGCTCGACGTGGACGAGAATCAAAAGGAAAAATACGCAGTAAGCTCCGCGGAGCAGTTTTAGCGCTAACGAGCTCGAAAGTTTTAAAACTACGGAGCTCTTTTGTTTCGCGTTGCATCGGGCTCGCTCGCGCCCTCCCTCTGGCGGCGCGTCGTAAAGTCTGTCTCTTTCACGCGTGAACGCGCTGCTCGCAACGCGCCGCTGCTGGCGAAAGACTCAGTGCCGTTTCCATCGACATATCTGAGGCAGTCACCGTTGACATGTCTCCCGTTTCATCATTTTAATACATTTATATTGGGTTAGTGTCGCATATGGAGGGAGTGCTTAGGAACTAACCTTTACCCATATATGAAATTACACGGCCGATCAGATGGCCGAGATCCTTGGGGCAGTAGTGCCGTATCAATCTCGGTCGAGAAGATCACGGGTTTGAGACCCGCCACGAGCATGGGTGTATTCGTGTAAGTCTATATGCCGTCGTTTCATCCTTCATTATCATCATCTCATCATCCTTACTCCCAGAGCTAACAACCTTGGGGGATAAAAATCTGGATTCAGCTAAAATGCGGATCCCCTCCAGATAAAGGTACTTGGACCTGCTGAAGTAGGGTGTACGCATGGTCCGAGTTGGCCTATACGCGAAGAAAAAATGAATTTACATTCTATCACTTACCCCACCTGCTAGCTCTACCTGCCCTTTTTGATGTGATCAAATTTATTGACTACTAGTAATTCCGTGCTCGTCAATTGCTAAGGTTATTAGTCCCGAAAGTAGAGTGCATTTTTTCGCGGAAAATGGCGGTGATCTTTCACTTCTTTATGGTGAGATCCGGGGACGATCTACAAGTTGTTAGCGGGGTTTTCCACAACCACGTAACTCCAACCAGTGTTGCAGTCCCCCAGCCAGGATAAGCTCTAACTCCCAACCTATCTCCCGGCATGTGTGGTAGTGTACGGGGTAGAATAGGACAAGGAATGGAAGGAAAAGTTCGCAAGAGGTCCGTGGTTTATTTGTAAGATACTGCTCCAGAATTCGCCTGTTGTTGATCGGAGAAACAACAGGAAACTACAGATCATAGCTTCCGGCCGTTAGAATTCTCCTGTATACAGTGGCTGATCTCGACCTAGGTATGTAGCTATTGTCAAAAATTCTAACTCGAAAGAGACTCAATCTCAAGAATCACGTGCTCAGAGTCAATACAGTGGCATTAGTTGATGCCCTGAGCAACCTCTCCCTATCGGTGTGATCAGATAGTTAAGTAAATATGTAATAAATAATTAAATAGTCTTTAAAATGTAATCGAGACTGAAATGTCTAGTTCTGCTTTGTTCATTGCAATAAGTGTTTCAATACGATATTAATAAACCTTTTCTAGGAAAATTTTGTTCACTTAAAATACATTCAAATATAACTTTAGCGTTCTAATAAATAAAATTATCATACATCTACACTTATCACTCTCTCTCTTCTACTTTTTCTCTCTCTCTCTTCTGCTTTCTCTCTTCTCTGCTTTCGATTTCTCTCTTTTGTTTTCTCTCTCTCTTCTGCTTTCTCCCTCTCTCTCTCTCTCTGGCTCTTGGATCTCTCTCTCACTCCCTCCACTTCTCTCCCTCTCTAGCTTTTCTCACTCTCTCTCTCTCTCTACCTCTATAGCTCTCTCTGCCCTCTATTACTCTTTCTCGCCCTCTCTCTCCCTCTCTCTCTCTCTCACACACACACACCCACACACACACTCATACTCCCCTCCTCGCACACAAGTGTTACTACAAGCTGGCTTTCAAAATTCCGTCGGTCAATAGTGCTTTCGCTTACAGTTCGCCACGTACCGTACGCTACAAGAGCATTAAAACTGAGTTATTCCATCTCGTAGTAACAGCGGCGCTATACAACACTCCCGGTGCTCTTGCACTTGGACCGTTTCACTGAGTACCAGCAACACTGCTAAACACACGGTTCACGTACCAGATGAAATGTTAAAAGGAGCGCTTTCCTGCCTAAGCTCGCCTTTGCAATGCGTGCGGATCAAAAATGCACGATCTGCAGCAACGCTCTCTGACAAACCGCCGAACGCCAGCACTGGGGGACGTTTCGCCATCAACAGCGGTCCGACCACCCAGAGTCCACGGAAGTTACTTTTAAATCAACGTGCCTTCGCAAGGAAAACACATGGTCTCGGACATTCCTGGTATTCCCGTACCCCGAGTGTAGCATTTTTTTCTTCTCTTTGTTTGGCAAGAGTTCGTTTTCAATTTTTTTCTACTGAGATTTGATTCATTATATATATTGGAGCTAATGGAATGTGTTTTAAAACAAGACATGTGCTAGAATTCATTGGGGTTTCGTAAGTAATTTACGACTCCATCTCCTTTCTATTTCTTTTTGAAGGATTCAAACAGCTTCATTGTAAGTATTTTCTTTCATCTTCTCTGAAACAGCTGCTTCTATTTCAAAAAATGGAAAATTAATAACCATTTCTGAAAGATTTTGCTTATCGTGTAAGAAAATATCTTCCTCAATATCGACTAGGAACATGAGCTTGTTTTATTATTTTCCATATTATATTTTAGAATGTTTCCCAAATGATGCACATCTTTCCATAACTAAATATGAAATTATATAAAATTATATTAAATTATACTCATTTTACATGGTTAGATGTGAAGGCATTCTTCAGGAAAATTTAATATTATTTCAGTTTCATAAAAACATATTATTTGCAGCTGAAAAAGTAAAATACCAATGAGCAATCAGAACGTGAATCGTTGCTTCAAAAAACTTTGGCAACAAACTGTTTCGGAAACATATATACTACCCAACAATAATGTAAAATGAAAATCAACCCTAAATGCTATCTTGGAAGCAACATCAGAAGGGTAAAATGTCCTGATTTATGAGTTCAATCGAAATATTTGCACTAAAGAATTTTCACAAACTCAAAAGCCACCAGTGTAGTCCAGCACGTGCCAGATCAACATTTTGCTGAAGAGTGGCAAGTTTGAATCCGTACGTTTCTATTGGCTTCCGTTTTCGTTGTACCGTGGGAAGTCTCGCGTTTTGCTAATCCAAGAGCACAGACACTAATAGTTGTATTACTGCCCTGTGTGTTTTTCGAGAAATACTCCACTGCATTTCGATGAAATCGTGATAATTTTGCTCTTCTAATTTCCTTTAAAATTTTATTTCACAATTTCTCAGAAATCTCTGCTTCTGTCCCAAACACTGTTAGGTGTTATCAGTGTGTATTGTTTCATACGTGAATGTCATCACATGACGTGCTCTTCGACCAATCACAATCTCAACCACATACTTTATACATATTTCTCACACATATTCCGTCCGTCTGTCTGTCTGTCTGTCTGTCTGTCTGTCTGTCTGTCTCTCTCTCTCTCTCTCTCTCTCTCTCTCTCTATCTATCTATCTATCTCTATCTCTCTCTCATACACACATACACTTACACATATAAGTGCATTCTTTTACACATTTACTTCATGCTCCTGGTCTTACAACTACTCCTTTACACATACACTCAACGCATATTTACAGTACTATACTCTCGCATTTGCTAATATACGATATAACACACTTCAAATTATGTGATTTTTATCATAAAGAGTTTCCGGTTTCCGAAACTAGTAGTCTTACAGAATTGCTCAGACTTTCTCGATTTAGGTTTCCATTTACTTTGGACTGGGCTACCTATGACCACACTGGGCTACTTACTACATACTCTTGATGTCTGCCAACTATCGTCACCAAAATTACTTCCTTTTTATTTTCTCAATTTTTCGGTTTCCGAATAGTAAAAGAGAAATATTACTTCAAGAATATTAACGACGAGTAAAACCTTGTCCTAAATGGAAATTTTCATCATAAAATCTGGAGCCGTTTCTAAAAATATGACGATTGTACTTTAGTGTAAATGAGAAATTTGAACCTTTTTTGTCACAGAAATTGTTTGAGTTTTTGATAAACGTCATTTGAAGCACTTCCTCTTATAAGTGCAATAATGTATACGAACTGCTAGATACCGCAAAAAATTAATTTTATGTCATCTTAAACAGTCCAATTAGCACTATCCGTAAGAAGACATTGAAGAAAAAATTTGAGATTTCTTGAAATGCAGAATTTTGAGTTCATTTCCACAATAAGCTCGAGTTTTTGAGAAATATTATCTAATATTATTTAGAGCACATGTACTTATAAATACATTACTGTGAACAAATTGCCGCTAACGTAAATATAAACGACGTAAGAGACAAGTAAAAAAATACATTTTTGTAATATTTGAAAAAAAGGCAGAATAGAGCAATGTTTCATTCATATTATCTTTTAGAGTGCATTCAGAATCATCCCTATCAGAGGTTTGGGGAAAAAATGGAACCTTTTTGAGAAAATCTTATTTTTTAAATATTTTAAAATTGCAGATATTTCACGCAATTCTTCTTGAAAACTAATAAAGGTTTCATAAAAGTGTACATAACCTTATTGAACAATCAATTTCATTTCAAGGAAAAATATGTGTTCAATTTGGTAGTTGTAGGAGACGTCAAAAAATAATTCAAACTTATAAATTTTCGAAAATTCAGAATAAACCCTGACCTATGTCACCTTTATAAGAGTATTTTAGTCTACTCTTACAAGAAATTTAAAGAAAACATTTGAACTTTCTTGAGAAAATTTTGAAAATGTCCGGGTTTCATGTAAAGTACCCCCAAAATTAAAGGAATCTTATTTCAAAAACTTAAAGCATTGAATGGAGCCAGATTGACTGAGAAGTATCCATTTGGAAAAAGGTCTAGGTATGGTTTAGGGGCTAGTAGTGTTCACAGAGGGACGGACAGTCGTTTTACCATCAATTGATTTTTCGGTATCACGGGTCCACAAAACATGGATTCGGGATACACCATGTATTAGAGGATTTTGTGTGTTCATTTAGCCACTAGATGTATCCACTTTTTCATTATGAGAGACCAATAATTAATTTTTTCTGTCGAAAATTGTTTCTGTCGTTTTATCGCGCAGCATTACATAACTTTCTCTATACTACATATATTACTTGCTATATACATACGTATGTGAGAAAGTAGTGAATTGCGAACTCATACTGATTTCAAATTCTCATGTTTCCTCTCTCTCATTGTCTTTTCTCTTACTCACTCTCTCTCTCTGTAACTCTCTCTCTGTAACTCTCTCTCTGTATCTCTCTTTCTCTCTCTCTCTCTGTTGCTCTCTCTCTATCTATCTCTATCTATCTATCTCTATCTATCTATCTCTATCTATCTATCTCTATCTATCTATCTCTATCTCTTTCTCTGTCAGTTTGCTTTTTTCGGTTTCTCTGTTTCATTTACAATGTATTAATTCTTCCAAAAAGTATTCTCTCTAGTAAATTCAGTAAAGACTAAAAAATTAAATCATTATAATCCTCATATTAATATTTTATTTCCAAATCCGTTTTCAATGATGTCCAATATAATGTTATCTTCCCTTCTTCGTGAATTTTTCTTCAATGATCTATCTCGTCAAAAATTAAAACATCAACTACTTTACTTTCCAGCATGCATGCCTGCAGAATATAGTAGGTGCCCATATACGAATTGAACGCAATGAATAGAAGCCATGTTTCTGCTTTTCAAAAGCGAGCGCTCCAACAGATACGAACTTCATTTCATTTATAAGCGTAATAAAAATAAAACGTTTAATTTCATTTTGTTGCTTGAGAAATTATTTCGTTTGAAATGCAAATTGACGAAATCCATTAATTCTATTGGTCGTGCTACATTTCTGGATATTTCGAGCGCTGTTGAAATCGTTTGTTAGTCAAATCCCCGCGGATGCCATTCGAAGAGGAAAGAAAGAATTTCGATGATAAATTTTCATTAGCGGCGTCATATTTCCTCTGTTGGAAAACGCTGCCTTCCGGTCGTGTCTTTGTGGCGGGAATTTGCACACGAGCCGCGCCGTCTCCCAGATTGAGGTAATCATTCTTCATTTGCCCTGTGGAAAAGGGCTCGCTCGGTGCTGGGGGCTGAGCAAAAGGGCCGCAAGAGTCACGAGGGCTCAAACGCTCGTCGCTCGAAAGTGAGCTCGTAAATGGACTCTGGGTTTGAGAGTGCCAGGGAAAATACTTGCAAAATGAGCGCTTGTAAAAAAATGTCGCGTCATTGGGAAGTCTCGAGATCTCAGGATTTGCTGTTTTTTAGATGGTGAATAGTAGTTTAATTGATTGCTCAAACATCAAACATTTTGAATTTTTTTGTGATAAAAGAAGACGTAATTAGTTTCTAAAGAAGAATTTTCTTAGCTAAAAGATTCAAAAACAATTTAAAGTGTTATTGTGATTCAGATGGAAATATTCAAACTAACTAAACAGAGTGCTTTTGAATATTTTAAATCTTCAAAAGTGTGAAATATGTGCTCCATATCATTTTGAAAGAGGAAAAAATCACGAATCTATAACTGATGAACGAAAATTGCATACATCCTTTTGTGTATGTTATTTTACCATGTATGGAAATATACGAATATTTATTAAATTATGGTTTCTCTACAAGAGATAAGCGCTTTGATTTCAAATTCTTTCACAATGTATATATTTACGTCAAAACTCAAACACAAAATTATGACAACATATTTCGTCAAAGTATTGCTCCCAAAATGTATTTGTTTTTGAAAACAGGTAAATAGAACGTGTATCACATTTTCAGTATTTAAAAGAACTCATATCCAATGAAAAATATACGAATATTCAGAAAACAATTATTATTTTTAACTTATATTTTTCAGAAAAACCGGACTTCTAGAGATATTCTACAAGATGGCGGTCTCAACTTTACAGTACAAGGAGTAAATCTTGACTAAAAGATCTAAATCAAAAACTAATAACCAGAAACTGTACTTGTTGTTGAAACGTTGCTTTAAACGGTGCAAAAATCAGACGTGAAGCAAAGAAAATCTTATGGGAGAATCAATAAACGAAAAAAGAACGGGAAATTGTAGAGTATATCCTTCTCATGTTGCTATGGAAAGGATTAATCGATAATCTACAGAAGAAAAAACGTTCGAGGAGAGAGAGAAAGGAAGAGCTTGTAAGGTAGATTCGAATTTTAGTCCTAATCCTCCCAAGTCAGAAACGCATGAAGGACAGTGCTGAAAAACATATATTTGATAGGCCTTGGTTGAGATGGAAAACTTCACGCAAAATACGAATACGTCATGAAATGTAGAGTTCGTAGTTCCAGACGATTTAATTTTTTTCACAAAATGCACAATCGCTACGATGAAAATACTATAAAGATACCAGACAAAAAACTCACTACGTCCTATATTATACCATGTCAAGATTTAACGCACGGAACACAACCATAAAAAATATTTTCACGTATTCCAAACTTCATTCCGTTTTCTTTTTATCGTCATCACGACGAAACGCGACATACAACATCATTTTTACCCCTTCCAACCCTGCACTAGCTTTGCGAAACATATTTATCTCCTATATTCCGAAAAATGAATGAAAGAACTCTACAACTGTTGCGAACCAGCTTTATTTACGCTCTGGAATCGCATGACATTTATGAAGATTTGTACCAGTGATGCACGCCCAGTCAGTGGCCAGCAGCAAGCGTTAAAAGCCTGTGTGAAAACGAGGATTAAAAAGAATTCGTGATGTGTATCTTGTTACAGGGACAGCGTTAGTCGACGACGGTGTGTGCTGTGTGGGAGACATGTGTTTCTCACTTCTTTGAAAAAAGTTGCTTTCAACTAAAGATGGCAATTCCTACTTTTTACATCGTTGTGTTTATTGGTAACAGCCCTCGTATTATCCTCAGGGTTATTGGCTCTAAGGGCCTAGGGCATGGATGTTGTGTACGTGTTGTCCTTACGTGTTATTCCCACTGTTCCCCCTACAGTTAAAACAATGTTCGCTATATGATCATGATGTTAAAAAGTGACTTTAAAAAAGAACACGTTCCTATCTGCCTGACAGTTCAAATCCATACAATCAAGTAGCTTAGCTTCTTAGCGTTTTTAGCGCGCCGCGGTGTGAAGAGAAATTATTAGGGTATTTTGTTCATTTAAGAGATTAGGTCTATAAATAAAGCCACGAAAACTTTTTTAAATGTGATTTTTTCTCACACGCTTGTAAGTGCCAAAATAGCAAAACCATTTTTTCGATAATTATGTTGTGGAAAGATAAAAGGAAATGTTTCCCATCAAAAAACAACAGATTTGTCTAATCTCACTTTATTTGTCACAAATAAAGAACCGGAGGAGATGTAACTGTTAGAGACGAATGGATTTCATAGAAACAGGAAGATTATCCGATTTCTATATAAGATATTGTTTACTTAGTACTTAATTTTACCACTAAATTTACACTTCCACCGTTTTGTGTGTGATGTTAACATTTTCCTCCGTCGTGTGTCTCTGTGACAAGGATGACACATCCACACTCCAGTACGTCAAATCCCAGAGGATCTGGGATTTAGAACGACGATCGGGGTGGCAACGGCGGCACGTGACCCGGAATATGAAGGTCTGTGCGTGGACAAGAACGGCGACGAGGAAATGGCGCGGGAGAAGAGGGGGAATTGATTGACCGATTGATTGACAATTACGTGGCTCTTACTATGGGTACACCAAGAGACGAATTTTGGGAGAGGAAATTCAAAATGCTTTCGTCAAATATAGATATTACAGATTTTGTACAACGTCACAAGCTGAACTCAGCTGGTACTGCAATACGATTTTATTCCTTTTAATAATATTACGAAAATAGTTTTGCTTGAAAGTTTCGTGTGAAATTAAAATTAATTATTGCTGAAAAACATTTAGAGGGACATACTCCCCCATGGATCCTCGCCTGCTGTACATAGGTATTTCCGGGCACGTCAACTGCTATGGATATTATTCCCATCAATAAGACATGTTTTTTATCAGGCATCGTTGTTCCTCCGGCGGCTTTGTTACATCCAGGCGTCTTCCACGGGCAAGGACTACGCCCAAGTGAGGACAAGTTCTAAGCTTCCGAGTAGTCTTCCGAGATGTGTGTATACAAATAGTAAGAGTGTGAGCGTAAGTGGTAAGGACAAAGAAAAGGAAGGCAAGATCGCGCGCGATCCCGTTTGTTAGGGTACTGTTTCAGTATTCCCCTGGTGTTGATCGGAGAAGCCACAGAAAAGCACCGAGCAGAACAGCCGTCTACTAGAATTCCCCTCCACACAGTGACTGAAATCAGCCTGGCTTTGTAGATAGAAAAATCCTGTCACCGTCGAGAGTGGAAACGTAGGACCTCCCGGTCAGGGGCAGTGAAGCGACATTTGATGTTCTGAGCTTGTATGCTGGGGAAGGACGAAGTGGCGCAAAGTGGTAATGCTGTCGTATAGGAGATGAAGGAGACAGTGGTCGAGAGATAGACGGGAGCAACGAGGAGTGCGAGGTGGAGTGGAGAAGGAGCGAAATTGGTGACGGGGACGAGGAGGCGTAGAGGTGGAGGTGGTGGTCGTGGACGGTCGGGAATGGAGATCGATGGGAAAGCGGAAACAGAGATGCAGATAGATGGAGATGGAGATAAAAATAGGGGTGGAGGAGTTGGGGGCGGAGGTGGAAGTAGAGGCGGTGATGGTGGTGGTTGAAATGAAGGAGGAGAAGGCGGATGTAACAGAGGTAACGGTGAGGGTTGGTGTATGGATAGATTGATGCATGTTCTCAAGCAACTAAACAGCAAAGGTCATGAATCCCATTAGTGTAACGTCTGGAGGTGGCGATAATGGTCTCCAACGGAGGGTTCGATCAAGCGCCGACCTACACGCCATCCAGCGGTAAAACTCTTCTTCAACCCCCTCCCCGGTTCATGCTTGCCTCCCGACATATCCGTTTGTATAGTACATGTACTGTATTTGTAAGTAAGGGGTGTGGATAAGACATGGAAGGGAAAGAAAAGACAGCGCGCTATCCGTGGCCCGTTTGTTTGTGTTCTGCTCCGGCATGCGTCTGGTATTGGTTAGAAAATCTACGGAAAACTACTGATGAGAGCAGCCGGCTTCTAGAATTCACGTGGAGCTGATGAAAGAGGAGGACGCTGGAGGAGGAAAGAGGAAGAACGAAAGAGGAGGAAGCTGTAGGAAGAAAGAGGAGGAAGCTGGAGGAGGAAAGAGGAGGAAAGAGGAGGAAGCTGGAGGAGGAAAGAGGAGAGACGAAAGGGGAGGATGCTGGAGGAGGAACGAGGAAGAACGAAAGAGGAGGAAGCTGGAGGAGGAAAGAGTAAGAAGCTGGAGGAGGAAAGAGGAGGGACGAAAGGGGACGAAGCTGGAGGAGGAAGCTGGAGGAGGAAAGAGGAGGGACGAAAGGGGAGGATGCTAGAGGAGGAACGAGGAAGAACGAAACAGGAGGAATCTGGAAGAGGAAAGAGGAAGAAGCTGGAGGAGGAAAGGGGAGGGACGAAAGAGGAGGAAGCTGGAGGAGAAAAGAGTAAGAAGCTGGAGGAGGAAAGAGGAGGGACGAAAAAAGAGGAAGCTGGAGGAGGAAAGAGGAGGGGCGAAAGAGGAAGCTGGAGGAGGAAAGAGGAGGAAGCTGGAGGAGGAGGAGGTGGCTAGGCGCAGTAGGGGAAGGGGGAAGGGGGAGCGGTGATAGCATTAAGAATGTATCGCGTTCGATGCCGCTCGTCGAGGGGGAAGGAGAGGGGGCGGTGCCGCGAGAAGAGATGTGAGCGGTTGGGGGCGAAATAAATAACGTATGGGAAGACGTAGCGCGTTCAAAATTGAGCGACCGGAACGCGCTACTGGAAAGCAAGACGAGTGGCCCTCCCTTTGACAGTGTCCTCTTCTGGGTCGTTGAGAACGTTCCTATCATGCTCACTGCCCTCTCATGTTTTTTTACGCTGAATTTTGGTTTTTACTAACAACACATTTACAGGGTACCTTTCAAAACGGCCTTTTTGGCGGTTTTCGAAAACATCTGCATTGTACACTTGTCTTTATAAATCCTATTCTGTGTCATACATGTTTGTTGTAATTCTGTAACAGCAAGTACTTTTACAATGTGCAGTTTAAAATAAGGTATTTTTACAACTGCTTTCCGCTTTTGAATAGATACGTTACTATGTACTACACGGTGGAATTTTTGTGCCAGGGTAACTGTACAATACAAAAAAAAACTGTACTCGGCATTTTCTTGCATATACAAGGGAGGAAATATATTTGTGCTTTCATTAAAAGCAATAACCTTTGCCTTAAGAACGTGGAAACTACAATTTTTATTCTAGACGGTATGGCTTTCATGTATAGTATAGTGAAAAAATCACAATGACAAATTACTGTGTAAAAATGTATAATAATTTATAGTATTACAATTTACTTCGGTGGGTTTGTGGAAACAAAGATGGATATATTACCATACGTGTTCTCATATGTTTGAAACAAGTAAGAAGTAAGAAACTAGTAAGTACGCTTGCCAATAGCATGTTCGATATGTTTATTCAAAAAACCTATCGCTCTCGGAGACGTCAGTCAAAAGCGGAGAGAAAAGTATCACATGTCGCTGCAGGACTGTGAGGTAGGAATCTACTGTAATCTCTTTGATGAAGAGTACGTTCTTAACCGACGGATTTTTTTACTCTATTTAGAGAAATAGGTAGGCAGAGGCTGTCGATGTTTCTGAACAATTAGTATAGGCAAAGTGATGATTTACATATATGAATACAGATATTCGTATATCTAATTCGTAACTCGTATATGAAGGCAGTTGATGTCATAAACTTTCCGAAAGGATCATTGCGGGAATGCTCCAGGTGCATTGCCAAACTATACATAACTCTCTAGACTGGTTGTTAGTATGATTTTCGAAGCACCTCGAAAACGTCTGAAAATAGCTTTTGATGTATTTTAAACAGAGAGTTTCAAGTAAAGTTCGATACCTACTTCCAATTTGATCCACATCTAAAGCAATATTCTTAAGTACTTCAAAAAACACTCGTTTTAGCTACAAAATAAGGACTAATTATAGTTTTTTCTAATATTTCAATTTCAATTTGGAGTTTGGCAAATTGCGTTAATTGGAAAAGATAATGGTCGTCAATAGCATCAGTTAACTAAATGAGTGATCTTTAAATATTAATGTTTCTTCTTACTGCAATTTTAAGTTTAATGAATAAAAATTATTGCTTGAAAAACATTGCTTTGGTGTAAGTCAATGTTTAAATTTATTAGAAAGTTAAATTCGGAATAAATTATTTGTGGGTAACAGCGTTTCGTATTATTGGCTGCTTATAGTTTCAAAACTATTGTTGGCAGTCCCTACCTTTGCCTAGAAAATCTCCATTCATTCTTTTGCTGTATCATATCTCTTCTATTTTTATAACATAAATTATGTTTTGATATCTTTCTAAATATTATGTGCAATCTGATTAAATATGATTATCGATTACTCTTATCAATAATAATTTCACTCAATATTATGCAATATTCCTACAGAATCATTGTCATTCCACAGCCATATCTGACAAAAATTAATGGAAGTTGTGATAGAGCTTTTTGATATATGTTAAGTAAAAACGTTGAATTGATAAAATAACTTATTTTCTTCTTCACTTATCTTTAGCTATAAAATAGCACTGCTATTAGAAACCCAACAAACATTACTTAATTAAAACTAGGATTATTTGAATGGGTGATAACCAGAACGATATAAGTGACATTTTATAAATTCTGAGAAAAAAACTGTTTATTTTAGACTATATTTCAATTGAAATGCATTTTCGTGGTTTAACTGAACAATTGAAATGGCGTGGTTATAATGAAAAAACAAATACCACGACTTTACAATGATATAGACTTAAATATATATTTCACAATTTATAAAATGTCACTTACACCGTTCTGGTTTTCACCCATTCATTCGTGGTAATTTTAAACGTGTTTTGAGGTTGCAGTCCATTTCGAAATATTTGTCGCGTTCCTACCCTTCATAAATTCTTGACACCCCTGCACAGACTCCTTTTTTTCACATTCATTCGTTTCGCTTCCGTATCCTTTTCAAAGCGGCCGTGCGGGGCGAAGTAGTCTCATTCGCACTAAGGGTTGCGCGGTTCGAATCTTCGACGGCCCCTACGGCTCAGCTCTCCCCCGGTCTCGCTCTTCCCCTCTTCCGCTGGCGCAGCGAAGGAGGAGAAGAAGAAGGACGTCGCGTTGAAAATTTAATATTCCGGCTAACACCTGACCGCTTCGTTCGCCGCAAATGCCGCTTCTCACGATTTGCTGAATCACGAAGAGAACTATCGGCAAATGAAAGATAGAAGGGAAACGATAATTAAATGGAATGTAAGCACTCCAAACGAAGTCTTAATGGAATGGAGACTGCTATTCAAAGTTAATTTAGCGGCGGACGAGATGAAATATTTTTGATAGTTTTATTCAAGAGGATTATGGAATTTGGGGTGAATATACAAATTAGTTTTTATTTTTTCTTCATTTTTTATTTAAAGCATTATATTTTATAAACTGATTGGACTCTCATATTTTTTCAAGAAAATGTATACATCGGCTTGAACGTAAAGAAAGAGTAAAAAATAAATATATCTTTGCAATTTGAAATGTACTTCTAACTGAATAATAAACATTTTAAAAATCAATATGGACTGTGAACTATTATCAAACATAGTCGAAAAAACTGTAACAATTTGACAGATACAAATTAAAAGAATTGTATGTGCTCGTGGATTAATGAAGTAGAATACAATTTTTTTTAAGTCAAAACAAAAATGTATGAATAAATGTCCAATGTATTTTCTTATTCCCCAAAAAAGGAATTAAAATTTTTGGTTTACTATATTTCTGAAATGTTAGACATAAGTTGAATGAATTTGTGTCCATTGATTAGAGGTAAAATGAAATAGATGTGCTATGATATCATATCGTTCATTGATATAAATAATATGAAATGATAATGTGAAACGAAATGTAATAATAAAACAGAAGAAATACTACAAAACATATCAAAGTGCGCAGCAGATAATGTATTTGCATAAATTATAAATACAACAGTAAGAATATTTCATGTTCTTTTCATTAAACTTCTGAGCTTTTCTTTCGCTAGTAATTATAAAAGTAAATTCTAATAAAAACGCAAATATGAATGTTCGTCTCAAAATATTCCATGAATATTAAAAGAACTGTATATTGCATTCCGGAAAATCTTGAAAATGACTTTCAAATTCAAGACAATATTATTAGGAAATTAAATAAAAACACGCAAATTTAGAAACCTGTGTACTGGAATGTTATAAAGGGAAGTGTTATATTGGCTTGCTGTATTAAAATACCATATCTACATTATAACATTTTAGAATTTACGAATATTTACTAAAGATATTCCATGCTATTGAACTGTTTTAACACGCGTCTTTTAAAATAAAATACGAATTAATTATCTACATCATCCACAGGTTAAATATCTCACATGGTGGGAAAATCAAGTTTTTAGATTTTACTGTAAACTTTTTTGGTGAAAATCAAGAAAATAATTTCCGATCTTTTTGGTGATTATTTTCCATAATCGGCAAACATGAAGCACCGGTAGAATCAGTATTAAGTTTGGTAGATATAATGCCATACATCCACAGGTATTCCAGTCAGAATTAGCTTGTAAACTAAAATTTTCTAAATTTTTCTAGTTCAATTTCTCTTCGAGATATAAAGATACAAATTCATAGATCTTTACATCCCCCCTTTTGTTAAGAAAATCTTAGTTATTTTTTACATTCTCGCCTTTACTTTGAGGTAAGAGAGAGTATTTTAAATGTGCGTCGGAAAAAGGCATAATTTTGACAGAAAAACTAAAATATCCAGTCCCTGGTAAAGCAAAAGTAAAAAATCTTGTTCCTATATATAGTAAATTACTTCCTCTAACACGTTGCGTTATAAAAACCCATCTTTAGTGGGTTATTGAAACATTGATGTCAGCAAAATATCTCTCTGTTCTTCTGTCCGTCCGTATGTCCCTCTGCTGTTTTCACTGCAGTGCCGCTGACCAGAGGGTCGTTGGTTCGAGTCCCGACAGTGGTAAGGTTTTCGACCCTACCTTGTCAGCTAGATCGAATTCAGTCGAGGAGAATTCTAGCAGCCGGCTGCTCTGAATGGCAGTTTTCCGTAGTTTCTCCGACCATCACCCGGCAATCGACCCAAACAAACGGGACACCGACCGCGCGTAATCTTTTTTTCGTCTTCCTCGTCCAGTCTTCCCATCTTACACACACTTACACTAACATAAATTACACATTCCGGAAGGCCGAGCTTAGAGCCTGCCCCGGCCGGGGCGGCGACTTGCTGGTGGGTGATACCTGGGGGGGGAGACGCTCTAGCTGACGGTAGGTCGGCGTCGGATCTCGCGATGCAGTGGGGGAATATCACCGCTACTTCTCGAGCAAAATCATGCACCACACCTCTCTTCCCTGTGCGTTGAAAGTATACAAAATTAAATAGTTCATTAATACAATATTTTTCCTAATACTCACAAGGTAACAATATTTCATTACCATTTTTGTTCAATATATCACTTCTGCTAAAGTCAAATCCTGGATATAGAATTGTAAGTTATTTACACAACGTTTTAATAATGTATCACTTTGAGAAAATTAGGAAAACCTAAGGATAAGAGGTAACGTAACAATACAACATACTCCTACAATGAGTACACTTTCCTTATTGTTATTTCAAATTTTGGAAAAAAAACTTCTATATTGCAACAATTTTCAAAAATTAATTCCATATATTCTAAATAAAAAAAATCTCGAGGTCTTTTAACTAGCTATGTATCTTTCATTCTCGCTTTTTATTATGAATTTTCCCATTTCTATTCTCAATGGACATTCGTGATATAATTGGTGCATTTTCTCTCTTTTTATTTGCCTCACAATGTCCGTAAATTTGACATTTAAAAAAAATGCAATTGATAGAACAATTGCGGAACTGTGGTTGTCGGAAACCTTCCTGATGCTGTATAAATATTGCTTTCCCGCCAGTGCAGTGGTTTGAATGCGACGTACGGAGAATTATCTGCCGCTCAGTAAACAGACCCATGTAATAATAGCTACAAATGTTTTATACTTGTTTTTGGTAAACCACGGATATAAATTTAATGGAATTTGTGGAAAACACTACAGATTTTAGCAATGCATGATTTCTTTTAACACTGTTGACTCTCGTTTCATTGCAATGCTACGAATTACTCACTGTATCATTTGCAGTAGTTCCATCAGCACGATGATAATCCTTTCACAAATCCGTTGCAGCATAAAACACATTTACTTTTTACTATTCATTATACTCGGAGAGAGCGAGAGAGAGAGAAAGAGAGCGAGAGAGAGCGAGAGAGAGAG
>BOPP01000046.1:2658632-2688841 GCA_017312745.1 Gryllus bimaculatus
TCGAAAAAACACACGAAAACTATATATTTCAGTACAGGTCGTGTTACACCAAAAGCGGGGTTTCAGGAGATACTTATTAGGGAACTACGGCGTTTTGGGAATCAATGGTAGAAACGGTAGAAGAAATGTGCGAAACTCATTTTTTTAAAACAAATAATGTTTTATAGGCAGAGAGTGTTTTTGTTGCCAACTAAAAGTTAAAGAAAAAATAGTGATCCCAGCGTATTACTACGGCTAATATTTTCAGAAACTAGAAAAGAAAGTTTCAGAAAAGCGTACGCTAATTCGTAAGAAAGTTCTTTTCACTTGGCGGCTCTTTCTTTCAAGATCACGTAACAGAATTAATGCAGCCAAAAAACTAGTAGGCGTTAAGAAAAATTATCTTCCCGTTTAAAATTTCTATTCAAACGATGCGCATCTATTGGAGAAATTTTTATAGATACATAAACAAAAAAGGGGTAACAAAGAATCATATTACGCCACTTAAAGACGAAAACGGGAAATTATGCCTACTAACCAAATAAAGAAAAACCGAATCCATTTTTAGTGCATACTGTCCAATCAGTATTTCGGGTTAGATCGATTTACTCCCAGTACTTCGGAACAAATGAGGAGAAACAAATTTCAAGTAACAACCACGACTCATAGGACAAACAGAATTTCCGCCCCATGTAGAAGGTTAATAATCCAATGGTTTACGGTGGTTCCGCTTGAGAATACAAATTGGGAGGGGAACCCCGATGATTACATACTTGACGCGATTATTTTGAAATAAGGCATAAAATAATTGTTAGCGTGCCTAACGATTGGAAAAGGGCCTATAGCTGGTTCCAATATTTAAAACTCGGAAGTCGTCTTGCATCTTTCCAATTACAGACCAGTAAACCTAACGTCAGTGATTTCCAGAACAAATGGAACATCTGGTAAGCTGAGGTTCTTCGTCGGAATGGGACAAACTTAGGGGTTTATACGAAGGCAACATGGATTTCGAAAAATCCTCTCGTGTAAAGCCACGTTATTTGAACGTGTCCAAGCATATTGCTGAAACTTTAGATTCGGGTAAGAGGAACAGACGCAGTTGTTTATAGATTTTTTCCACAAGCATTCATCTTGTTTCACACGATATAACTACTTTACGAAAAAATAGCATCTACGGAGTTGATAATTCGCTAATTAGCATGGATACGGGAATTCCTGATAACATCGGGTTCAACAAGTTCGAGTTGGACATGAAACATTCAGAGGAAAACCCCTAATTACGTCCGGCGTTCCCCCAGGGAGTGTCTTAGACCGCGTGTTTGTTTTCTGGGGCATTCATCACGATCTGCCATTTGGATTAAGTCAGTAAACTGCGTTATTGCGGACGACTGGCGTAATTTATCGGCGGAAATAGAGTTCGGATGAAGAATTTCTCACACTGTCAAACCCGGATCTTAATAACATTCATTCCTGGCTACCATTAATAAAATGAGAATAATGCTGGTAAAAAGTAAATCACTAAGCCTTTTCGAAATCAGCAAAGAAGGTTTCTGTTAGAAACCAAATGAGTGCGTAGTATTCATTCCAAAGTATCGAGTTGATAAGTATCTGAGTTGTCAATATTACGCAAGACTTGGAGGGAGGAACCGTTACTATCTATTGCCCGAAGCGATTGAGTCACTACACATTATGTATAGAGACACTAAAGGAACATGAGAGAAGCGAAAATGGAGGTACACATCCTTTAAATTGGCGATGTAATTGTAGATACGCACAGCTGGATGGACATCAAACAGATAGGTCAGATTGAAGATTAGAAAAAAATTTCAAAAGAAAGCAATCAAATTCATTAAATAAGGCGACCTCTCGAAAGTAGTTTCAAATCCACCAAAACCTTTAAGGTCCTCTCCAGGGTGCGAAGAAAAAAAGCACAGATTGCTGCCTCATTCAAGGCGATACCCAGTAAGTCACCTGCATGGGCAGAATAACGGAAAAGAACTTAAAACTCCCCCCTGCGGAGGTTGCGGTTACCGAATGTGAGAGAGGGAAGGATGTGGCGGTGGAAGGAAGATGGGGATGACGGTGAGAGAAGCATTATCTTCGAGAGGGTGATGCTGTTGGCTGTGGTAGTGGTAAGAAGAGAGCTGTTGTGTTAGACTTAATGGTGTATGAAACAAGTTGACTGGCGTTTGTAGTGGGGGCACCTTTAGTAGAAGGCTTAAGTGGAAAAAGGGGTGTTGTAAAGAAGACGGTGGTGGTGATGACGGTGAAGGAGTATTGCCTACAGAGTGAGGGGGTTATATCGCGAATTTTTTGTTGTGGAAACACCGTTTTCAGGATCCTCAAAGCGAAGTATATGAAGAAGACGAAGTCAGTCGAAGTTGTGATGGTGTCGGAAGCATTAGCGGTGGAGTGGGGATTTTTATCAGAGAATGAACATAAAGATGCATGTAAAATAGTGAGGTGGACAATCAGTTGCAGTTGAGGCAGTGGTGGGAGTGGTCTGAGGGATTTGGGAACAAGCAAGGACGGAGGTAATGACGATTACAGAAATGACGTGGTGGTGGCAAGTAAGAGGAAAAAATTAGATAGGTCGGAAGTGTAGGGGTAGGATGTGGTGATCTCAGAATTCGATGTGGCCGTGGGAGCATTTCTTTTGGAGTAATTTTTCGTAATGGACGAAGTGGAGATGAAAAGCTAACGTTAGACACGCTGACAGTATCGACAGATTGAATGCGGCACTGTCTGTAGCAGTAGCGGACATGGAATGAAGGCGGCGAAAGATCTGTTGATTGATCGATTATTAAAGGTTTTCGGACAAGTCAACTGGCAAGTTCATTACTCCCGTAAGTGTAGTGCATGGTTGCTGGGGATGGCGAAGATCTTCTCCTGCTGAATGGCGAAATCCGACCCCGACCTAAGTCCTCTAGCGGGAATTTTACCCAGTCAGGTATTTTCTACCTGCGTAGCATCGCCCCTGCCAGGACAAGCTCTAAGCTCCCGACTGGATGCATGTCATGTCTGGTAGTGTGGTGCATGCAAGTGTAAATGTGGGTAAGTAAGGACATAGAAATGGACAAGGAATGGGAATAAAAGATCGCGCGCGGTTCATGGCCTGTCTGTTAGGGTTCTGCTCCGACATTTGCCTGATGTTGATAGGAGAAAAAACGTAAAATTCCGATCAGAACAGCCGGTCGCTAGAATTGTCCTGCAGAGAGCGGCTAAATTAGACCTGAATAATTGCCTGTTTATATCGAAAATCCAGCTGCTTGAAGGGACTGGAAACCTAGGGACTAGAACCTCACGGCCAGAGGCACTGCAGTGAGATCAGTTGATACTCTGATCCACCTTTGCCTGTACGATGATGGTGGGAAGGTGTATTGTATGAAAGTGAAGTAACATAAAGTATGTAATTATTAATGAGGGAATCACTGGCAGGAATGGCGGCGGCCCTGTAGGGGGAGTGGGGGTAGACGTGGTTTAGTAACGCAACATATTTGTGTAAAAATTTCTAAACATTGTAAAACGCTAACTCAAACTGATACCTAAGACGCAAAAGAATTTCACGAACGCAAGTCGTGGAACAGTTTTGGGTTTAATATACATTTTAAGTTAATCCTGTAGGGTAATAATGGAAATTAAAGAATCTTATTTAGAAAAACTGACAAATTTTACGAGACTTCATACCTTGCGTTTTGCAACCCACAACACCAATAACACAAATATACGTCAGTATTGAGGGCCCTTAATAACATACCATTTCCTTCAGAACAATCACGTGCTTGTTATGATGTGTAATAATGGAATTCCAAAAGTTCTGCATTCCGGTGTGAAAAACACTTCACCTGAACAAAAAGCGTCGTGAACGGCAGTCAACGACCCTTGCAGAGTGACGCATCCAATCACGACTAAAGCCCGGTCCGCATATGCCGGCGCTAACGCCGCCGATAAAACGGCAGGAAATTTCGAAATCCAGCGCGATCACATTGATGCGACTCATCAGGGTGAAATTCGAACCCCGCCTCCCCCTCCCCCTCCCCTCCACCGGCCAGCGGATACTCATAAACGGTAATTTTCGATAAAGGAGGGGGTTGGGGGTCGCTAAACGCCACGGCAATTAAAAGTCCTGATTAAAACATAAACCTTTTGATATTCATACCGTTTCACAAGATCATTTCATCGCCCCATTACCACCCCTCCTCACCCTGTTTGCCACCCCTGCCCTCATGTGGCGAACGCGTGGCACGAAATCGATCGTCAAAAAGGGGCGGCGCCCTGGAACGCGTCATCAAAATAAAGCTCCGTCATTTGCACAAGTTAGCATTCTATAATTCGATAATGGAAGTCCGATGTTTGCATTGCACGGGCCGTGCACGGGGAGGGAAGGAGAGGGGGTCGGCTTGTGCACGCGGGGGGCGGGGGGGCTAAATGGCGGCTTAGGAGCGGCTTTGGCGATTGCTCGGGAATTGATTGGCTAATGGCCCTGGGCATGAACTAAAGGGGGGGGGGCGTACCCGCCCGAAAAACCCAGCTGAGCCGCCCCCGCTCCAGCTCCCGTCTCCTCCGCTTCCGAACCCGCTCCTGCTGTTTCCGCCAGGCCTCCTACTCTTCCCTTTGCCACTGCTTCCGAGCTTCCTCCATTGCGCGTCGACCCTCTTCGACACCTCTCCACTCCGCCCACTTCATCCTTCCTGACCATGTCTTTCCCTGACGGCTCCCTGCCTGCCCGTCGACCAGCCTCTCCTCTTCCCACCTCTCCTACACCCAGGACTTCTTCTCCTCTCCCCTATTCTCTCCTTACTCCCAGCATCATCCGCCACGCATCTCGACCGCCTCCTCTGCTCATTCCGTCTCTCCACTCACGCACTGTGCCCGATTTCTCCTGCTCTGGTCTTTCTCTGACCACTCCCTGCTGCCTGCCGAACTGCCTCTCCCCCTGGACCACCTCCCCTTATCATATCCTCTCTCACCACCCCCAGCTCGACCCACCTCCCCACTCCACACCCTCTGTCCGTCCCGCCCCGCCCTAGTCCTTTCTCTGACCGCTCCCTGCTCACATGGCCGCCCCGCCCAACTGCCTCTCATCCAACTGGACCACCTCCCCTCATCCCCTCCTTTTTCACTACCTCAGCACAATCCGCCTCCCCACCCACAACCTCTGCCTCACCCTCTTCCCCTGATGTTTCTCTGACCACCCCTGATTACTCCGCCGCCCCGCGCCCCCCTGGACCGCCTCCCTCCCCCAACACCCTCTACCCCGCTCTCTCCTGCCTTCTCTTTCTCTGACCACGCCCTGCTCGCCCTCAAACCCTCCTCTCCCATATGGACCACCCTACCTCATCCCCCCTCTCTCACCACACCCAGCTCGACCCGCCTCCCCACCCACGCCCTATGCCCCTCCCGCTCCTGTCCTGGTCTTCCTCTGACCGCTCCCTGCTCGCCCGCCGACCCACTTCTACACTCCCCTGGACCACCTCATCCCCTCCTCTCTCTCCACCCCCAGCTCGATCCGCCCCCGCCGCGTCTGTCCGTCCGTCTGTTTCTCCCCGGCGCGCGCTCCGCGCGTTCCCACGCCCCCTGGCGGCTGAGCCCCGCAACTGCGGCTTCCCAGCCACCGCTCGGCTCAGACCGAGCGACGCCCCGCCCCTGGAAGCAACTGGCCGCGAAATGCGATGACAAACAGCGCCAAGATGTACGCTATTAGAATAACAGATGGGTACATCAACGCTCTCATTCGGTAGAAACTGTGGCCGGGCTCAAGGATAAAGTTAATGTGTAAAATCCCATTTTAAAACACAATTTTATAAACGCGATACTTCTTCAGAAGGGTATTGAGTGAATTTTATTTGCGATTGTATTTATCTTGGTGGCATTTTTTAAATTTTGACAAATATTTAAAATCTATGTATTTTCAGGGTAGCAATGTGAAAGGTTCGGCATATTATATTATATATACAGAATGTCCCGTTTAACTTGACAACATGAAATAACTAAAAAAATACGCGATGTGCGAAAAAATGAGCCCAAATCTTAAAAGTTTTAAAGGGGAAAACGTTATATGTTAAAATCAGCACCCCTCTGCCCCCAGCGGGTGGAGCGGTGGGCAACATTGAAATCTTAAATAGGAATCCCAACTTGTTTTATTTCAGATTCCGAATCTGAATCTACGGATAAAAATACACAAGTTTTGTCTGAAACTTTTTTCTGATTTGTGATAGGTGGCGCTGTAATCGCAAAAATGTGATTTTTGAAGGTTTCTGACTGTAATTTGGGTGGTTTTTAGTGTGTGTTTTTAGTGTGTGTGTTTTTGGTGAAGTCAATAAACTTTTAGCGAAATCCAGGAACAAAGACGTGGACGTAGTACTTTTCTGTTCACTTCGGGGATCTTGTTTTAAGTGTGTCCTCTTGCCCTTCACTATCGGAGTGCTGGGATTAGATGATTCTACAAATACCTTAGCATTTATTTAAAGTAAGTGCTCAAAATTATCGATGCATTTATTGATTATTCATTTATTCCTACAAATGAACGAACTTATCGCATACGCATGGTGTAATCGCGGCACAAGCCTCCATTATTCGTTGCATCACGTTTTCACTAGTAGTAGGTGTTTCTTTATAAACGATATCTTTTAGGTAACCCCACAAAAAGAAATCTGGTGAGGTAAGGTCTGGTGATCTGTCAGTCCAGTACACTGGTCATTCTCTACCGATCCAACGATTATTGTAATCCCGATCCAATACCTCGCGTGCTACTAATGAGTAATGTGCTGGGCAACCGTCATGTTGAAACCACATGTTTTGTCGCACTTCCAAACTTACATCTTCGAGAATTCTCGGTAGTTCTTTATCAAGAAGGTTTCGGTACTTGTCACCATTTAGATTACCGTCAATAAAGTGTGGTCCGATAAGTTTGTTGCCAATTATTCCACACCAAACGTTAACCGACCAAGGTCGCTGATGATTTACTTGACGAATCCAGTGTGGGCTTTCAACACTCCAAAAATGCATGTTATGGCGGTTACCTTCATCTTGGTTTGTAAATGTTGATTCATCAGAGAATAGTACTTGAGTAAAAAGGTTCGAATTCGAATTCTCTTAACTGCCCATTGACAAAACTAGTCGGTTTTGAAAGTCAGTGTCAGTTAATTCCCGATGCAAGGATACATGATACAGATGAAATTTATATATCTTCAGTATCCTCCAAACACTCATTCGAGGAATCCCTGATTGTTGAGATATTTCTCGAACACTCGCATGTGAATTATGAGCTACTGCAGCCAGTACTGATATTTGATTATTTTCTCCAGTAGCATAAACTCTATGTGTTCTTTTCTTCGGTTGTACACTTCCGTCAGTAGATTAGATTTAAATTTATTAATAATTCTGCAATTAATTGTGAGAACTTGGTGGGAGAATACACTAACTTAACATTACAGAACTTAACAACAATACAAACTCTACAAACGTTACAAAATCACATGAACATTTCACCGTGCAATTTTTCATAGAACTCCACTTCACCAAACTTCACTTCACCACACTTCACCGCACTGCGATACAGTTGCACAACGTCACTGCACTTCACGCCACTGCACTGCACATAATAATAATAATAAAAATAATAATAATAATAACATTAATAATAATTACAATAATAATGTTATAATGATAATAACACTAATAATAATACTTAATTACAAAGAAGACATAGGTAATTGCACTGAATTTTATTAAATATATTTATAACATATCAACATTCAAGAAACTAATTTATTTTTAAATTTAATTGTTGAACATTTCTAACGAAAGAAGAACGCGATGTACTCTGTCAGGAAAACGTTGAGCATACAAATTAACAGCAGCGTCGAAATTTCTCCCAGCTTCGCCGTAAATGAAAATCATTTCAAATATTTTCTTACACATTTACACAATCCATGATGCGATTACAGCTCCATCTATCACAAATCAGAAAAAAAGTTTCTGACAAAACTTATGTATTTTTATCCGTAGAATCCCAATTTGAAATAAAAAAATGAGGGGTTCCTATTTAAGTTTTCAATGTTGCCCATTGACCCAACCGCTGGGGGCAGGAGGGTGCTGATTTTAGCATAGAATGATTCCCCCTTCAAAACTGTTAAGATTTGGTCTGGACTTAATTTTTCGAACAGCGCGTACTTTTTGAGTTATTTCAAGTTGTCAAATTAAATGGTACAGCCTAATTTATATATATATATATATATATATATATATATATATATATATATATATATATATATATATATATATATATACCCCGTGAGTTAGTTATTGCTTT
Organism: Gryllus bimaculatus; assembly: GCA_017312745.1. Taxonomy (NCBI): domain Eukaryota; kingdom Metazoa; phylum Arthropoda; class Insecta; order Orthoptera; family Gryllidae; genus Gryllus; species Gryllus bimaculatus. The sequence continues at coordinate 2,666,926 of BOPP01000046.1, forward strand.
TCCAGGGTGTCTTGTTTTTTCGGTGTCATTTCAATGAACTAGTAATGGTCAAGTAATATAAGTATTATCAGGGTAAACTACAGACCTTTCAAATTAATAGCCTTCTAGTCAATTTCCCCATATCAATTAGACTAAGTACTGGGTTCCACTTTTCCTTGTATGAACGGTGGTTTTTCAATTGCGACCAGGATGTTACATTCCAGATCATTTGTTCATCATTCCAGAATGCTAATTAATTTTAATGACCAAGCTGACTGTCCGTTGAATTGATCATTGTTTTTTTCTAGTTCCTTATATTAAAAACAAAAGAAGGATAAAGAAACTATAAACGTTGTGATAAATATACGTCGTATGGTATTGTAGTTATACAAAGTTTTTAGACTGTTAATTGTCCTCACTAGCCGTGTTAAAGAAAACTAATCAACAAAAATAAATCATTATTAAGGTAACCTTGAAAATATTGTAAGCAACATTTCTTCGAAATATTTATTCCAATTGCTTTTCTAGTTGAAAAAATCAAGGTATTCTAAAGTATGAGAATTAACTTTGAAATACTATAATTTATAATTATTTTACCGTTGCAGAGTATAAAGCTCTCAGATTCATATGTATAGTAAGTTGCTTTCACTAATACCAACCGTCTGTGTCTGTGAGGGCCTGTCAGTGTCTCACGGTGTCTGTGTCTAAGTGCATGTCCCCTTGTTTGCGTTTCTGTGTGTGTCTATGTCAGTCCGCCAGCCCTTCCGTACCTCCATTCGTCTGTTGGTCTGGGAACCATATTACCACCACAACTATGCAGCATTTTCACCCAAATTGCTTATTTTCCCAGACGATTTGACTAATGTCACGTTCCCTTATATTTTAAACGTGTTTTGTAACTTTTACGAGTAGCTTACTTAAATACCTAACACCAATTATGAAATGTTCTCAAACTTTAAGTAAAATTATATGGCAATGTTATAGAGGATTCACGAATGGAGCATTTTTTAAAGTACAGTATACTTAGATAAGCTGTATTACGCGTTGAAACGAGCAGTTTTGAGGAATATCATTGTACTAAACTTTAAAAAAATAAGTATATGTTTTTAACTTTACGCATTTGGTTGCCAGCGCTGTCAGGAGAGGGGTGTTGTGAAATGTGTATGCTAAACAAATACTGAGACATTTGTTTGGCAATAGCAAATATTATTGCCGCCACCTGTCTCTTTCTGTTATTACAAAAACTAGCAGTTTTATTGGCTGCTAAAATATGAATCGGGGGTCTTTTAAGCGTCTCTGAACGTAAATATACGAAATTTCTAAATGCAGTGAATTCAAAAAAGCAACTTTCATAACAAATACCTATTTTCATTTAAATTTTTAAATTAAAAAACTAAAGATATGCATATTTTGCACTTTTTTAGTTTAAAGTACATGCAGTTATTTATTATTTTTTGTTATCTTCGGGAATCTAAAAAAATTTTTAAATTGAATCATTTTTATGATGAGAAAATACATCCCTTCTTCCAAATATGTCGTATTCACAACACCCCTAAAAAGGAATAAACAACAAAAACATTTCCAATGATCACATCTCCTCCACATAACTGCCACACACATATGCGGCAGCTTCACTTTTATTCAACAAGAATTTAACCAAAAATCAATTTAATTATTCAACAAAAATTTAACCAATCCCATCCGCAAGCATTGAGAAAGGAACGACGATTTCGCATTCCATGCCAACAACCCCCCCTCCAACGCGTTGCTGGGATTTCTATTTCGATGCCCCCCCCATTCACCCCCTCCCGCACCCACACCCCGCCCTCTCCTCGACACCACATCCACTCCAGAGAATCCCCACTGGAACGTCACTGGCGCTTGCCAGTGTATGGGAGGCGAAAACTCGGCTGCAGCTATCAAAACCGTTGCTATGACGGCCCCTGCCACAGAGCGCGTCCGTCAATACATGTAAACCTACGCATCGCTACTAGACTAACATTTGCAAAACCCACATCCTGTAATTAAACAGGCACGCGCATGGACATCTCTCTCGTCTCGTTTCCTCTTCTCTCATCTCCCTCTCTCTCATCTCCCTCTCTCTCATCTCCCTCTCTCTCATCTCCCTCTCTCTCATTTCCCTCTCTCTCATCTCCCTCTCTCTCATATCCCTCTCTCTCATATCCCTCTCTCTCACTCACACACACACACACACTCACTCACACACATTCACAATAACAGACACACACAATAACAGACACTCACAATAACAGACACTCACAATAACAGACACACACACTCACATACACACAAACCACTTGCCTGTCTCTATTCCCTCTGCGATACTTGTGACATCCATTCGATTCGTGGGAATACCAGCGTGGGCATATCACTAAAATAAACCCCAATTCTGGCCCTGCCCTTCTCCTCTCCCTCGGCAGGCTGCAGGTACCGCCTCCCATTTCATTTCGCAGAGTGCGAAGGGAGCTTCCTCAGTTGAATTGCGTTTCTCACTCGACGCGGCGTGTTGAGTTTCCTTCTCGGCAACAGATATTGTGATACATCCCTATCCTGAAACATTACCTGTCGGAACTTAAAATGAGTCTTCAGAAGTGAGGATTCATCTCGCACAGATGCGGTGTACGTACGTTGTTCATTCGTTAAAGAACACTTTGAAGTCAAACGGAGTGAAAATGGTTTTAAGCGGCCACAAATGGTTCTGTCATAAACAGGCCTTAAACAGAGATGGCTTCTTATTCAAAATCTGAGGTTAAATGAAGCGCACACCACGTTTGAACATGCTAATTCCTATAAAATTAAGTATAATTTCTTTAAAATATTTTAAGTTACATTAAACATTATAATATTATAACAGTATAATATTAATATTATTATAAATTACAAAACGTTAAAAGGAAGTTATGTGCCAGATATCCTTGTCATCAATTGTATAGTTGTTCATGTGAACTCTATTCAACTGAAGAAAAGCAAATACAATATGCGTAAGTATTGTGAATTGAAAATTTTCCAGTTCTAATTACGCATGCCTTAAACTTGAACTTCTGATATAATTTTAAAATAAAAATAAAATAGGTTTAATAAATGCATACAATCAGAGATAGATCTGCTCATTGCAGTGTTTTTTTCCTTTCTCTACATGGAATGGGTTCTAATTTCCTACAAACATTTGAAAAGTTGTAAATTACCTATTTGGAGAAACCTCAATCAAAAGCAAATAACTTATTGGGAAAAGGGATGCATGTGCCAACTGAGAAAAAAAATTTTTGCACAATAATTGTAAATTTTACAGAAATTCATCAAAAGTTGTCAGATAAAGATTGTATTTATCATATAATTGCGGTGTATAACATTGTTTTTAAAACCTCTTACAATTACTCTTATAATTACAATAAACGTATATGTATACGTCAAGGGAATAATTGGAAGTTTGAATATAAAGAACTGGTTACATAGTTTGCAAATAATTTAAGTGATCCTTAAATTGATTCAATTTATTATTTAAATTCTATAATTTAGCACATTTTGATGAAAAAATAATTAACGTTTTTAAATTATTGAATGAGAAATAAATAATTCTAATTTTTCGGTTTTTGTAATTTCAAATATTATTGATAAATATAAAAAAATATTTTCTCATTATTACATCATTACCAGTATTAATAATCAATTACAAATAATATTGTTTTCTTGTCCATTCCAAGCCATTTTACTCTTTAGTAATCCACGGCATAGCGTTCAACAATCGACTGCAATGTGGATCTGCGCATGCGCCCTGGCGCCAACCCGCCAACTTGGGTATACCCGTCCAATACACTGACCGTTAGACCATCGCCGCCGCAGTAACTCAAGTACAGACATTTAAACACAAACACATTTTAAAAGTCCAGAAAAATATTTACCTTTAACGTATAACTTATTTTTATCCATTCTATTATTTTTTATGACATAATGATATAGTTAATTTTGTGGAAAAGACATTTCATTTTACTTGTAACACATAGAGGATTTTGAAAGTGGCATTACCAATCTTTCTGATACTCACGAAAGGCCCGGATTCGAGGAGAGCGGCATGTTGGCCGCGATAGTTGATGGTCAAAGCCTTTGAACGCGAAGCAGGAGCCGACTCATACACAGACTGTCTATCTAGTGAGGCGAGTATTGATACACTCGTCCGATTGTAATATTGACAGAGATGTCAATAATGGCGTCATTTACCTTTCTACGGAGCGTATACATCTCGGCTGTTGCTACCAAGGGAAATGGCTCAGGGAATAGACTGATATCACTGCAGTCCCATTGACAGGGAGGTTCTAGGTTTGATTCTCGGCGGTGGCAGGATTTTCGACACCAGGTCGAATTCAGTCGCTGTGTGAAAGATAATTCTAGCCCCCGGCTGCTCTGATCGGTAGTTTCCGTGGTTACTCCAAACAACACCCAGTGAATGCCAGAGCAGTACCCTACCAAACGGGCCACGGACCGGGCGCGATCTTTCCTACTTCTTCCTCGTCCTATCCTCTCCTCTTACACACACACACACACACACACACACACAAACCACAACTTCACACACTTCACAAACACATACCGGGAGACCGGTCGGGAGCTTAGAGGTTGAGCCGGTTGGAGGCGATACCTCGCTGGTGGGAGATACCTGGATGGGGAAAATCCCGCTAGCTGACGGTAGGTCGGCGCCGGATCTCGCTATAGCGAAGGAAAGATCATCACTACCCCAGCAAAAACATGGACTACACTTACGGTACTAATGACCTTGGTAGTTGACGTGCCCGGAATCTCTAAAAGCAATCAATCAACAACCGACTGATCATTAGTAAGCTGCAAGTATATAATAAATGTTTGCCTGTCAATCAGTACGATGAATTTTCTGTCGATTCTCTGGTGTCTCTGAGTCTAATTATGTTCTGCCTTGTCTGTTCTGTGCGTGGAAGTGTAGAAGCCCTATTTATTGTCTGTGCTTTTGGGTCCGAAAAGGGGAACGTTACGTGACATTGGGAGCGAGCGTATAGTGCAGCTAAATTTTTGTAGGGTGTACGCTGCCGGTTTTAGAATAGGGGGTAAGCTGGAGGTGGTGGGGAGAGAGCCAGGGGGCGGCGCTCGCTCGTTTGCGCCCTTTACGGTAAAGATAATGATTTCTTGACTTGCAACTGTTAAAAGTTAATATTTTCTACGCAAAATCATTTTTGTAAAAATGCTTCCCGTTTTTTATCTCTTTAACTTCCTTGCTCTCAGAACTTACAATGGTACCCATGAAAGAACTCTCCCTACACTCCTTTCCATGTTAAGCACTACACTCCTTCCTTCCTATTTAGAAATATTCAATACAGATTTATTCAGTATTATCCAGAGATTTCTTGGAACAATTCAAAACAATTCCACGAAAATATTTGAAGTAATTATTTAATATTCTTTGACAGTTAACTTTTGACTTTTCGTGATAGTCATAAAAATACTAAAAAATATTTTTATTCTTGATAAAGCTAAGTAATAGAATTGCTGCTTATAACGAAAGTAAGGGTAGAAGTAAAACAAAAACTAAACCTGAAACAAAACACGTCTTCAATCTTCACTGTGTACTCGCATCCTGCCACACTTAGGTACACTTCACTTGTAGACCTCAGCAAAATGTTAAATGACTGTTTTCCCTTCACGCATTAGAAAAAATCTTCATCGGAATCAGATAACTGTTAATAGTACCTCTACTTGTTACTGCGAGAGCGAATCTAAAATATAATTATGCAAATGAACCTCAACAACCTGTGCAAACCACGGTGTACACAGAAAGAGTAAATACGTAGTATAAGTATAGTAGAATATGATAGAGGAATCTAATCCTTCTAGTGCGACGTCACAAAGATGGCCACCATCACTAAGGGTTGAAATATAGGTGGCATTAATAGTATTGACAAGCCGAAAGTTAGCAAAAAAAAATAATAGAACATCCAAGAATATCTCATTTTGTAGACTACGGTGTGAGAAACGTTTCTTTGAGGTCTTTGGCCTCATAATTTTAGTTTTAAGGTCCTAGAACGCTTCATTTAGGATTTATTAAATGATATAGCTGACTGAGTGCTGCGAGTTACATTTGACATAAATATATGGATGCATTTTTTAAAATAAATCCATTCAAATTTTGAAGTAAAAGTACAATTTGTCACGTCTTCTAATAATTCTCTTTCTTCAGAGACCTTATATATAAAGATCGGTTGCGAGTAAGAGCCGCAAAAGGTATGTATACTACTAAAATAATATAGGAGACGATTGTTTTCCATAGCATTCATTTTTCAAGGTGACTGCAACATTTTATCTCTTCAGTACTCCACATTGAATGCATTTAATATATTTCTCTTATTTATAGGTGTGAATACTGTTCAATTCATTCCAAATTCGAATGGCATAATTTGAAGCTTAAATCTTTTATCTGTCGGACATAATTATAGATGACATTTTACACAAACAGTCAATCCCACACAATTTCCACGTTCCGTGTATCTTGTCATTCAATTAGCATAGATATTTAAGCTGACAAATTTTAACCCAGTGCCAACGCTTTGCTTCAAACCTGCAATATTCATGTTTGATTGATCTTAAAATTTTCATTTTTAATAATATTGAGAAGGGACTGTGAGCCCTTCAATCTTTTTTATACGTATCTGAAATTTTAATTAATCAAACATGTTGGAGAGAGATTAATTTTAGTTTTCACAACAGAAAGCACGTCTGTCGTCTTACAATGCAAAAGAGTTGATACAAATGGACGAGTCTTTGTTAGTGAGGTCATCTGACATATACACTCCCAGTAATAGGTTCACATTGTCGGCAGTTTTGAAAATTAGACGTGTGGTCACTTAACCTTAATGAACACTTTGCCGCCCTCCCATATATACTAATGATAGGAGTATTATTGTTGATCTGGGCAGAAAATGGCTGACTTTACTTATAAAATCAGAATAGTCATATTATGCTGTGTCTCAAGAGCTTATTATGAAAAAATATATACCCCACGAATTTGCATATCATACAAACATACATACACGTATAGTACACAATAATATAAAATACATACATGTATAATATGCTGTAACATCACTAGTTTTTGTAGCTTTGGATTCCAGCTTTTAAGTATATTCCTTTTAAGTTTAATTCCCGAAGTTGATTATGATTTTTAGATACAAACTAAGAAATTACTTCATTACGATTAACTACCCCCGGATAACATCTAGTTCTCAGTGATATTTAAGTTCATCTACTCTATTAATAAACATTCAAACACCGAAGTCAGATAACGTATCTGCTTCAATCGGCACGGGTGGGCCTTTGGAGTCGCGTCCCTCCGGGTGCCTGGATCGATCCCCTTTAAAGCATCGGCGCGACTAAGTGCATCACATTCTAATTCCGGGCTCATTTACAGAGCGAGGGACCGGGTGCGGGATCCGCGGGTGCTTTTTTGCATGCGAAGTAGTGCTCGTTATTTCTGCAACTTAATTACGGGTTATAATAATAAGCTTGAGGCGGCGTCGGCGGTGGGCCGGTGAGGGTGAGTGGCTTGACGGGGGGCCTATGGTGGACGCGGGGGCGGGGCACGGAGGTTGGGGTGGGGGTGGGGCGTAGGTGCGAGTTGGATGCGGGGAGGGGTGTGACCAAGGTGAGGCGCGGGGACAGCCCGCGGGTGGAAAGCAGGGGCGAGACGTGAAGCAAGACGGGCTGGTGAACGAGTGCACGACGTGGGAAGGGTCGCGGGGGCGGGTCGCGGGGGCGGGTCGCGGGGGCGGGTCGCGGGGGCGGGTCGCGGGGGCGGGTCCGGGGGTGGGGGCGCGGTCGCGGGGTAGGGCGCGGGTGCGGGTCGCGGGGCCGGGTCGCGGGGGCGGGTTGCGAAGGCGCAGTGCGCGAGCGGAGTGTGGGGGCGAAGTGCGAGGGCGGGTGCGGGGGAGTGAGAGTGGGGGGCGGGGAGCATGGGTGGGGTAGGCAACGGGGTAAAAAGGAAAGCGAGCGGGACGGGGTGCAGGGGCGGTTCGCTGCGAGGTAGCGGGGCGTGGGGCCGATGCTCAGAGGCGGGGAGCAGGGGCAGAGCGTAGGGGTGAAGTGTGGGAGGCGGCGTGGGGGTGAGGTTGGGAAGCGGGGCGGAGTGCGAGGTGGGGGTGCAGGGGGTGCGGGGGTGGATCCGCGGACGTTGTGTGTTTTGTGACGGCTCGCGTGATGGAGTGCTCGCTGGAAAGAGACAACGTGTAATTTGGAATTCACGATGGCCATGATTAATGAAGGCGATGCGACTGGCTCTTGTTGCGTCGCCGGAGTGTCTTCTTGCGGGGAGAGGGGATGGGAGGGGAGAGATGGGCCTCGATGCTATCGCGTTGGAATTCCCACTCGCGCGTCTCTCGCCCCTAATTGAGTCGCGCGGCGAGCCTTCCCCGAGCCATACCCATGCCCCCCCCCGCTGTACAGTGGTTCCTGGGGAATGAAAAGTTTATACTCATACATACTTTGATCTATGTTGTATTTTATCTACGTTTTTTTTACAAAGAGTGGGTCTTGAACATATTTCTTAGCAATAATGTCAAAAATAATATCAATTTACATGGTATGTACGATGGTTAAAGATTATAAAATTGAATCTGACGTGCTTTGTAATATTATCAGATGTCTAGTAAGTTTGTATAAATCAGTATCATAATTTTCATGTGATTTCGTTTTTCTGATTGTTATCATCATGTACTACAAATGTTACATTAATTTCACAAAACAAACTCTATTTAATACTAGATTTAAACTTTTCTTTCTTGATGATTTGAACAGTTTTAGGCGTGCCATTTCCAATACATGTATTTGATACAATGTTTAAATTCGCTAAATGAAGGACAATACAATTAGTTCAAGTTAAATTTATTTTCTAAACTAAGTAACTAAATTCAATTTACTAATATAATCTGTCCTGCTATTCTTGATATTTTAGTTTACTTATAAGATTAATACCCAGTAATACTCAGAATCTATCAATGCACCCAAATCAAATTTTATTAAAATAAAACTTCGATTACGACACGAACCATTTTCGTTTTTGAACCACTGTGCACTGCCATTGTCTCTTACAGCTCGTGACTGTCAGTGTCAGGGCTCCGTCCGACAGCCCTTAAGTCAGTGCGCCAGCCGCTCGCTAGCTCCCTGGTGCGGAATCGCTGATAAAAAGAGATGCGATTATCGCCGAATTAGCATACATTCCTTTGGTAATCGCTTTTGTCTTTCAACGTCTACCGTTCTTTACGCGCCATTTTTTATTTCGTCTCGCATTTCAATACGCTCAAAGAGAGCTGGTCTTCTTTCATGAGCTGACAGCCGTGAGAACTTTTCTGGCACAAACTAGAGGCCAGATCTTGCAGAATTGCTTTTTTGTTTGAAAAATCAAATGAATTTTATTTTTCGCTTTTGTCTGTTATAAAAACAGAGTTGTTTGACAGATAGATAAAAGATGACATGTTTTTTTCACTTTATCTCAACAATCTAATCGAACAGAGATATAACTAACACACTCAAGTGGATCCAAATTTTATATTCTCTCGAGGATTTAAAAGGGAAGCAATAGCAAGTGTAAATTATTATCAGTCTGAATACTATCTGAATTATACAGCTCTTTTACATTTTTTCTTTCACGATTTACACAAGAGCTTTGTAATGATTATTCGTATTCAAATCAACATTCGTAATTTAATATATTTACATGAAATGAATATTTTCAAACGGCTTCAATTTTTATCACGTTTTCTTATAATTTGTGAAATAAGTATTAAAAGTAATAAACTGAATTTTTCTTACTTCACGTATTACCAGGAGGAATGTAGAATGATATCCAAAATCAGAATGAAAATAATATGTTATAATAGAAGAAAAAAGTACATGATTATATCTTTACAAAATTGTATTCATTAAGATTTTTAACTAAATTAAAAATTTATGAAAGACGTTTTGCTTACAGTTCATTACACACAACCAAAGAAAAATGTAATCACTTACTCGAGATTCAAATCAGTGTTTTAGGGAAATATTTTATTTCATGTTACGCTTGGAAAGAGCACTCAAGTGAAACAAGATGAATCGCACTGGGAAGCAGTATTTATGTAAATGACACTAATAAGCAATATTCAAAGTAGCCATTTCATTCCGCTTTCCTTCCCAAACGCGTCCTGGCTTCTCTGTCGAAGATCCAAGGTGTGTGATTCTAAAGACCCTCGCTTCAACGGTGAGTAATTCATTGATGAGCAGCGCTCTGTGAATTTCAGGTAAAGTTCGTTCATCAAGGATCGGATTTCCCGTATTTCCTCATAAATCTGTACCGTGGAGTATGTTTTGAGAGGGCAAATGGAAGTGACGTTCCAATGCTGATCGCAGTCCTGTAATGAAGACATCGACACTTTATCATTCATGAAAGTACGTGGAGGACTTCTCGAATAATCAACGCATGATTCGTTGATGAAATCTCAAAAAGGAGAAAGATTATTTACTGATTTTTTCCGCAAATATTTTTCTTTTTATGTCTCGTGTGCTAAATACCATCGAATTTATATATAGGACACAAGTAATGTGCGTGTGTTCTTTCGTCAGTCTGCCCGTCCGCCCGTCCGTCCGTCCTTCGGTCACTCACGGCAGGACTAAGACCAGCCCATCAATCGAGACAAATAACGTGTGCAAATAACTGTGTCATTCAACGTGTCTCGGAATTCTGGTGAAGAATTGATTTTTTATCCATCCTGAAGGTTCTAAGAAATTTCTTTAATTCGTGTGCTTTGCAACTAAAACAGGATTTTAGCAATTGAAACACGTTTTTAGCACACTGAAAACACTTTTTTAATGACTTATGGCACCTACAGAGAAGATCAATAGCTCAATTTCTCTCGACAAGATAACTCTACATGCACAAATTAATTCCCTTTAGGTTATATCGAGGGCTAAAAAACACGTGCTCTTGTTGGTTTTCTATTACGGAGTATTACATGAATTGCATTGGAGTCATATAATCCTGTAAAGTGTGTTGCCAGGGGACACTAACAAGAAAGAGAGAGTAGTTTCATATGTGTAGGAAATTATTCTGGTTGAAAGAAGAGAATGAGTACAATTGTGCGATTTCTGTAAATATTAAAAACATGTTATAGTAATAATGAAGTATTAATTTATCGATAACACAAATGGAAAAAGCTTCACCAGAAAGATGCGTGTAAGAGATATTTATAAAATTAGGTTTCAGTGGAACTACAGGTATAGTGATAAAACTCTGTGAATTACTTTACTCACTTTCCAACATTTACATAAATCGTTCCGACTTCTCACATCCAATGGACGATAATTAAACCTAATTATGTAGTGTGTCAAAAAATTCACAAATCTTTTAATCGACACTTGTTTCTGTAAGTTTATTTGCCTGAAAGTAAACGTGTCGGTGCTAGTATGAACTTGCAAAGCACAAATTGAACTATTTATCATAAAAATCACCACAAGTAATGCAAAGAGAAGTAACTAGTATGAAGCACTACTTCAAAAGTGGCGTATGTGCATTTGTTTGATGACAATTAAGTATAAACTTATATAATATGCGCATGTAAAACAATATTAAAACAAAATGTACAATACATGTTTTCATTGATATATGCAGTAAGATTTTTTGTGCTAATTGTTAAACCATTATGAACTAAATATTTGTTCTTTTAACACAGCCACAATATTCAAATATAATCAAACAACGTCTTTTGAAAGCATTTGAGTGCATAATTTAACACTAAAAAGTATCAAAACAAACACTTTATCCCCCAAAAATTTTTTTGTAAAAAATGGAATAGCAAACACTTATCTAGCAAAACTATACTACGTCAACTAATTTTATCATCTGCATTCGTTTTACTGTTGCAAATTCTCCCAAAATTTTATTTTGCCGATTTACCGCAGTCGAAGCTCCACTACAAAATGCAGAGTGGACTGTTTGAATTAAATTGCTCGTCAGGAGTATCTCCACCCCTTGTTCCCTCCACAGCTTGCACAGGAATTCCAGCCAGTATTTTTCTCTTGCGGGAAGGTATTAATATGCAAGAAACTTTTTTGCCCACATCCAAATTAAGCGGCCGAGTTTTGTTTCGAAAGCGAGGCTAGTTTTAATGGAAGTCGCGGACGACCAATATGGCCGCTTCGTTTTCGAGCTGCATCGCAATATGAAGGACAGGAATGAGAGCAGAAAGATGAGAAATTGAGCAACGAGAAGCAACTGCGTGTATAGCCTCTGTTTACTGTCTACCTCCTTGCTCACCGACTCATCTGAGAGAATAAATCTTTCCCTCACAGACGAGTGCACCCACCCATCTCTTGAAAGCTGGTTTCAAAGCAACGTAATTGAATTTTGAGTCTGTCCACGACATGTACCGCTACCCTTAGTAGTCGCTGCTTTATTTTTCCACGAACAGCAAAACCGCACTTACAGCTTCCCGAACAGGCAATCAGTGACGTAATATTGCAGTTGTCAAGAAGGAGAAGTACATTTTGCAGAGGATTTTCACTAGTTGTTATTAAAACAAAGTTAAAAAAGAAAGCACCAACTGACGGTCAGATTGTTACGAAATGTCAGAAGGTACAATATAACATTGTATAATCCTAAATGAAATTTTCAAAAAGATGTTGATACAGTTGTTGCATGTAACGATGCAGTATACTACAAACCAATTCCAAACGTTATTTACAAAATAAAGTAGAACTAACAGTAATTTAATCAATATTATAATATAAAAATAAACCATTTTCTTCCTCTTCCTTGTCCTATCCGATCTCCTCATTCCCACGCACTTACAATTACAAAGCACTACTCTACCACACACATCGGGAGATCTATCGGGGGCTTTGTCAGAAATGTTGGAGCTTGTCGGGACTGGGGAAATGCCCTCTCTCGTGCGGAAAAATACCTCGATGTAGGAAATCCACGGATGGGTCGGCGAAGGAAGTTTCACAAGAGATGAACACCGTCACGTTCAGTGATACGGCATGCACTACACTTGCGGGAATTAAGTAGTAAATGCACCCTGACACATTATCCACTCATCCACTAGCGTGCTATGCGGAACCGGAAATGCAAACCGGAACGGATCGCACCGGGCGTCTACTTCCGGCCACTGCCTGCCCTCTGGCGGGGGGGGGGCGGGCAGCCAATCAATCAGCCGAGGCCCGCACGCGGTACTCCACAATCAAGAGTGCAGGGCTGCCGCATTGGTTTGCAATGCAACGACAGCCGAGGCCTTTTTTTTTGTACGGGTGAGTGCGGCGCGGTCGACACAGGCCGCACTGCATCATCGTGTCCAGGCAGTGCGGTGGCGGTGCAATTCCGAACGACGCGACGCGATGCTCCCATTCAGACCAGAAATATCCCGTGTTCGGGAGCGGAGTAATGTGCTTCGCAGTGTAAAAACCCGCTCGGCTGGCAATAAACGTGAACATGGACGTGATGAAAAGGGCGCAAGTAGCGATGAGATATATAAATATGCAGTTCTTTATTAATCGAGTGTATTGAGTTATTCGCGTTGGTGCGATTCTGACCAAGATGTTGGTTGTTTGGCTGTGGCTTTTTCCTCCATATAAATGCTGTCAAAGGCAATCTTTTGATTCTTCTAAAGTGTAAATAAATGTGGGAGGTATCACAAAAATAATAAAAAATAGAACGTTGCTATGTGCAAAGAACACTAAATTATTTCAGGTGTTCAGAGCAAGATGTTGGTTGTTTGATTGTGACTTTTTCCTCCATGTAGATCCTGTGAAAGGGTATGTTTTGATTCTTCTAAAGTGTAAATGAATGTGTGAGGTATCACACAAATAATAAAAAAAATAGAACGTTGCTATGTGAAAAAAACACTAAATTATTTCAGGAGTTCAGAGCAAGATTTTGGTTGTTTATCTGTGGGTTTTTCCTCCACATAAATGCTGTGAAAGGGAATCTTTTGATCCTTTTGAAGTGTAAATAAATGTGTGAAGTATTGCAGAATTAATAAAAAATAGAACGGTGCTATGTGTGAAACCACTAAATTATACTGATTTCTTTTTCTCATAGAGGCAAGTATATTTCTGGCAATGGGATCAAAGCGTGATGTTTCCATATCGTCAACTGCTACAGAAGGTAGTCCTCTTTGTGTCGTACATGTTTTTATGCCTGTAGGTAACGGTGTTATAGCCTCTCTACATGTTTAGATCAAGCACCGACCTACAAGTTGACTCACAGGGGATTCGTCCTTAAGTTCTCTGCGCCCAGTGAGGTACCGACACAGATTGGAGATGCTCTAAGCTTCCAATTGATCACCCAGTAGTGTGTAGTAGTGTAGTGCATTTGAGTGTATGTTTCACTCAGGAGTAACACAACTCAAAATGTTCGAACTGTATGCATTAACAATATTTTGCTTATTCAGCCTATTTATGCTTATTCAGTCTAAAATAAATAATTAAATAAGTCGTCAAACGTTTCCCAACAATAACTCACCACGATACCAATTATTCAGTCTATTTATTATCTATATTACAAAATTATCGTCGGTAGCAGAATATGAAAAAAATAAAACTTGAAGTCTACAAATAAAAACATTTAATTTTTTAAATGGAATATTATAATATAAATCTTCATGAAAGTTGATTTTATTTTTTGCAGTTGATGGTTCTTGACCAAATAAACACATCTTTGGGCATTTTAACAGATGCATGTTCCTTACACTAAAGTTCACCGAATGTTCTGCCTTTTGTGTTTTGAACTTGTTTGGAAATGTAGTGAGTGTGCCATGGATTTCAGCAACTAGTCCTATTTTATTGATTTAGAGACAAACATTCATTCTGATCGTGAAACACTTTTCTGTGAATAAATTACATTCTATGAATAAATTGATAGGTACAAATATAATACTGCTGACAACATGACGTAGACACCGGGACACCTTTGCACCTTAAAAACATAGACCCTACGACACCTTACTTTTTTTCTTTTGTTTTGAAATCATAAACTTCATTTTACTCAAGGTAAAGTAAGTTTAGATAAGAATACACGAATTCATTGTACATAACAATAAGAAGCTCGGAAAGCGACCGAAAATATCAATACCAACCCACATTTCGGAAGCAACTGAATAAAAATGACTCTGAATTGGTGTCGTTCGCTTACAATCAATGCAACGAAATTCTCAACTCCGACAGCGTTCCAATGCTACCACCGACAGTATGAATCCAACGCACAAACAATACAAAAAGCAAACTTCGTTCCCGAAATTCCCATGCATATTCCGAGAATAATTTTCGGTCCAGAACCCGAATGTGCGGCGCTGCCCCTCCCAGGACTGCCCCGGACGGAAGTCGAGGCGCCGCCGATAGAATCGGAGAGACCGGCGGCTCGCGATAGCATGCGAGGGGTCACGTGGGATCGCGCTTGGCCCACCCTCCGGACGCCCTCGTTTGCTTTTTATCCCCGGAGTGGATTCTACAGAGCTCAGCAGGCTTCCGCTACGGAGGACTTCGCCCCACCCCCACGCCCCGCCCAGTCCTCGTTTGCACAGGGCCGACCCTCATCCCCTCTCCCCGTCCAGGTCCTCACGTTCCTGCCAAGCCTCTCGCTGCAATACATGGTTCAGGCTTGCGTGTTTCTGTGATTCTGTCCGGTGCCCTGTACTTCATCTTGTTTCACTTCTGTAACTCATTTTGCTGACCTGCAACCCCTTGCCCTTCTAGCCTGCTCTTGGAATATTTTTCTCTCGTCTGCTTGCCCTCTTCCGTGTTGCATCAACTAGCCTCCACCTACCAGAACATTGCACCACTTTGTTTCACCAAAAAAATCCTTTCTCTTGAGGGTGCACTAAAATGTTCCATAATGTACCAGCTTCGATCTCTTCTACACTATCTCTCTCTGCGATTTCTAAGCTCATCAGTCGTGCCTTCCACTCTTTCCCCCTGTCCCATGAATAACATCCGTACCATCACCCTCTAACATTTACTCATTTATTAGATCTTTCTTACTAACCCTCTCTTTCTCTCTCTCTTTCTTTTCCTCTCTCTCTCTCTCTTTTCCCTTTCCCTCTCTTTCCCTTTCCCTCTCTCTTTCCCTTTCCCTCTCTCTTTCCCTCTCCCTCTCTCTTTCCCTCTCTTTTTCTTTCCCTCTCTCTTTCCCTCTCCCTCTCTCTTTCCCTCTCTTTTCTTTCCCTCTCTTTTTCTTTCCCTCTCTTTTTCTTTCCCTCTCTTTTTCTTTCCCTCTCTTTTTCTTTCTCTCTCTTTTTCTTTCCCTCTCTTTTTCTTTCCCTCTCTATCTTTCTCCCTCTCTCTCTGTCCCTACCCTCTCCTGGCCTGTGAGTGCCCACGTGCCCTGCAAAGAGCTGACGTGAAAGAGGGATGAAATACCTATATTTCTGGAACGTAAACTGGAGAGGAATGGAAGGCACGAGCACAGATGTCAAAACTGAGGTTTCATTTTTTGTTATGTGTATTTTTAAGGGTACTTCATTTTAGAGCGGATGTAGACTATTATGAAGAAACTGCGCGCTTTTATAGTCATCATTACGCGTTATGGTGCCGAATGCTATGTTGTTGTGCTAACGTTGACCACAGACTGACGTACATACAGGCACACTTGTATTGCCGATAACCTACTTTTTGGTATTAAGGACCCACGGAACGTAGATTCTGACTACACAATACTTTAGATAAAGTAATTTGCTCCATAGAGGAACATTTATTCGTTTTATCGACACCACGGCCTCTCGATATGAATTTTATGCCCAAAAATCGCTGATTTCTGACGCTACAATGCAACACTATATCTTTACGAGAAAGTAAAAACTCAATGTAGTATAAAAGCGAGCCCACGAACCTTTAAGCTGAGGCAATACCGTTACTATAAAATGCCACCTTTCTCCCCCCAGTTGTACTCCAAGGTAATACAATGTTATGATGTCGATGACTATTAGCGCACGTGGTGCAAAGGTAATTAATATTTGATGCTTAGTCTTATATAATTATCTTTACTTTACTTTTCTGATTACTGTCATTATTTTTTAAAATTTGCAGCTATTGCTTTAGAATTGCAGAAAACACCTAGGTATTCTGATAAATGGTAACTTCCTTAATCCAATTTTTATTTTTTTATGCACGAGGGTGAAGCGATTCACTTGCGTTCCGACAGTATTTTATATGCGTGTTTAGAATGTCAAACCACTCATGGTTAATGAAGAAATAATTAGTTAAAATGTATACACACTATACAATACTTCCGTTTTGTATGAATTTGTAGTTGAAAAATATTATAAGCGTGTCAGAAATGACATTGAAAGAAATACTTATTCTGTACCACTGAAATGAGCCCATGGAAACTCATTTACTGAATTCGGAAAAGCTAATCACAAACAGCGCTCATTGTATGAGATTATGGTGTCAAGGAGTACAATGCGTAAACTACAATAAATTAACTTCTGATATTTACAATATGAAGGTATTTTGATTAACTTTGGAGAGAAATGGTGCAATCGTAGGTCAAAAGAAAATAAAGTATTAATTCCTTGCAAAGAACAATTTTGAATAACAGACTCAATTTTAGGGACTAATTCGTCGCATTCAAAATAAATTACTCCCTCGTTAATGTGGATATTGTTGGCCGTGTTTTAGAATTATGTTTCAGTGTTTTGCTGCGTGATGCAATGAATGGACAAATGTGTTAAACGCTCAGCAAAATATTGTTTCAGTCTGGGTGAAATAGCTGTACGCAATTTTCTCGGGTGTGTGAAGAGGGGTTTATCATCAAAGCGATGAAATTAATTCCATTACTGGTAATTCAGCATTTGTCCATGGGTGCAATTAACGAAATCGTGCACGTCTCTCACAATGAAGTCTAGTTCCCCTCCCGCATTACCGTTGTAAATTATGATCCTCTTTTTGTATTTGAACGAATATTTCCTTTCTGGCCTTTTTTCTTATTCTAGGTCAAACATAAATTTTACATATGTCAAGAAATGGCAAATTTACCATATTTAATCAGTGGAAAAAATATATAGAAAAGCATTTTTATTTCTTTTACTTTTGCAATACTATGAGTTGCGTCAATGTTTACATCCTCTTTTAATATATTAAAAGAATAATATATAAAATATTAAGATATAAACTGCATAACTTGAATGTTTTACTTTAAATACATCTTTGAAATATTTTTCGCAAATTTGATTATTATTTTTGAATTTATCAGTTATAAAAGTAAATGTTATAATGAGAGACTCACTGCTTTGACGTTTTCTTCACAACCTGATTCACTAAACTTGATTCTACCTAAGAAATGAATATATTGTACAATGTGTAAGAACGTATTTATTTCAACCTCTCAACAACACTTTGAACAAAACTTTCCTTTCAAAATTCATTTTAAAATATATATATATATATATATATATATATATATATATATATATATATATATATATATATTACACACATATCAATAATACATCGCTGAACTGAATCAGTACAATTTACAAAGATATTTTGTTCACATTTTCACAATATTGGCCTGAAATTTTGTTCACATGTGTATAACAAATTATAGAAAAATCAATGACTGTGTTTCTATTTGATAAAAATATCTATTTTTTTTAAATAATTCTTGAAAAAGGGTATTGTGATAAAGAAATCCAGGATTTCAGCTTCCATTCGCCTGGAAAAGTGAACGAAATGTCCTCAGGGATTCAAATTTTTTCTTACTTAACTAACAGAACCCAGCAGACATCCTCTTTCTGCCTCTCTCCCCCCCTCTCTCTCTTCCTTTTTTATTTCTCTCTCTTTCTCACCCGCGTCGCCGCTTGTACTTGACTTCTCCCTGCGTCACACGGAATCGTCCAGCAACAATGAAGACGAGGTAGATTGGGAATTGCATTTAATTGAAGCGCCATCTTTTGCTGCAGCTCCATCTAGTGGAGAGTTACAACAAAATGAACAGCATAAAACCTTTTGCTTAAAAAAAAAACGCTTCGATATGACAACTTTCATGGAGATTGGTAAACGGAGTTGAAGATTATCAATCTCAGACATACCAACCTCTATTTTACATATAGATAAATATTACGTACCCAGCTGCTACTCGGCGAGTTGCTGACGCATAAGAACTATTTGTGGAAATATTTTAAATTTAAAAGAGTTGTCCTGTTTTTTTTTCACTTTTATGAGTTAACTAACTATTCTCTTCTCTTTTCCCCCTCTCTCTCCTTTTTTTCCCCTCTCTCTCTCTCTTTCTTTCTTCCCCCTCTCTCTTTCCCTTCTCCCTCACATTCTCCATTTATTTTTGCCTTTCTCTACCTCTCTTTTCCCTCTCTTTCTTTCCGCTCTTGTTTCTGCTCTCTCATTCTTGTGCTGCCCACCCCTATATATCTCTGCCACGACCAAAAGTTCTGTAGAAAATGTAGTTGCGGAATTGAAAGGGTAAAAACTCAAGTGTTGTACGTTTTACGGAATAAGACCAAAAGTCAAAATGTAGGGTTAAAAGGACAAAAGTATATCGAATATACTGTACTTAAGCTATATGGTCAATTTTTCTCAACTCTCTACAAGACGGAACCCTGCCTAGACGGCGAATTTTTTAAGGAACCATCAGGCTCCGTCTTAGATTTTACTGCATAATAACATTAACTGCTCCTGCTTCTTATTAATACCATGAGGCCCGAGAACTTGTGACCCGCCCTGATCAGTAAAAGACAACCGTTTCCAGGACCGTCCGCGGAAAGAGATGAACTGTGCATTCTTGGCTATCCGGGTCTCGGTCAATTGTACTGACGTTCCGGCAATCTTGCTGTGGCCTTCTTCGGGACTATACTGCTGGACTACTTCAGAGCAGTATAGCTCTGAAGAAAGCCAAAGCAAGATGGCCGAAACGTCAGTACAATTGACCGAGACGCGGCTCATCCCGGACAGCCAAGAATGCATTGACTCCGGTCGCGGAAGCCTACGAACCATTCTCCTACGCTTCATTCCATCTAGATCATCTCTAATAATACTGACTGAGTCATTTATCTTTATTATTATTATTAATATTATTTTTTATTTAAGGTCACATCAACTACTAGGTCATTAGCGAGTTATTATTATTATTATTATTATTATTATTATTATTATTATTATTATTATTATTATTATTATTCTGCCAAGCGGTGCACTAGTTTTCTTTCGCTTTTTAATTGCCCTATCCTTATCTTGTTCAATTGCCTTCGTTGCCTTCTTGCTCGTGGGAGTAGTTGTAACTGTCTTTCTTTCTAGAGCAGCAGGTCAATAGGAGGGACGTTCGCACAGCGAAGAACAGCACTTCCGGACACAGTTCTATACGCCGATGTTATGCGTAGAGCTCTTTCCTCTGGACAGACTGCATTTTCCTTCTGAGATTATTGCTTTGAGAGCGTCTGCCCAGATCGGTGCTGCAATAGGCATTTTCCGAGTGCATGCACACTCATTAAATTCGTCTCGTCTGTCGCTGGGGCCCTGGTGTTTCGGATCAATCCTGGAAAGCGTTGCTTGCTATTTTTAAGGCTTTTCCCGTTTGTCTCACTTAATGTGTGGTCCAAAACTAGTTTCCTGTCAATGTTCATACCCTAGGTAGTGGAAGTTCTCTTGCCACATTTGTATTTTTTCCTTGCCTATTCGGAATGTTGGGTTTGGAGTAACAGATCGTCTTTCGGTGAAAAGCAATTGCTTCGTTTTGTGGGCTGCCCCACTTCCAGCCCTTTGGACGTCACCATCTGCAATCACTCTTCTCAGGGTGTCGTTACGAATGATCTCTAATAGGGGCGCGATGTTTCCGCCGTTGCACACATTTGCATCGTCCTGCGAGCCTACTATTGAAGACATTTGCGGGAGTTTTTATTGCCCACGTAGACTGTCGTACATAATATTCCATAAGACAGGACCAAGTTTTGAACCTTTGGGACACCACAGGTCATCTCAATTTCAATGTGGGTTTCCTTCACCTTCGTAAGATGGTCTTCGGTCGCTCTAGGTAGCTCCGTATCATACTGGTTAGGTCACTCTGGGGTGTTCTCTCTACAGAGCCTTGATAATCACCTCCCATTTGGCCGAGTTTAAATAGGCGTTCCTGATGTCGAGCGTTACGAGGGCACAGAATCTTTTTTTGTTCCATCTTTTGGCTCTCTTGCCTTTTCTACACTGTTTTATAGGTCGACTGTCGATCTCCATTTTCGGAAAGCCATATTGCATTCGACATGGCCCGTGTGTTTCTCTAAGCGCATGTCATGTAGTCTTTGCAGAATGCAGAACCCTCAATACTTTCCCCATCGTGTCTAGTAGACAGATTGGTCTGTAAAGAATGTGGGCTCGTTTGTGGTTTGCTGCGCTTTTTAAGATAGACAAGTTTTCTGGCTTTTTTCCATACATCTCGGACACACGTTTTCCTTCAAGCACCTATTTATAGCTTTCAGAAGAAGTTGCGATGAACCTTTGGCCCATGTCTTCAGAATCTTCATTGTGTATCCCCGTCGAAGTCCTGGTCTTTTTGTTCTTAAGACTACTGCATATTTCTGTACTCTTCTTCTGGGTAAAACATTTGGTCTTCTGTAATTTTACAGGGCTTGGCATTGTTCAATCGATGGTTTCTGATGCGCATGGAACAAGTTCTTTATGATTTGATTAACCTCATGTAGGATCATCCAATCCGGGTGATTTCCGCCTGCATTTTTAGTTTTTTTGTGACGAATTTGTACGGTTTGCCCTCACGGGTCGTTGTCTATTTCCCTTTAATAGTGCCGTCAGCAGACGGTTTTTTGCTCTTGTTGATGGCGTGTTTTAGTCTACTATTATCTATCTATTTATTTATCTACGATCTATTCTAACCGAGCCTAACTTGTGGCCGTGATGTGAGAGGAGGCGCCATTTTCATGGC
>BOPP01000046.1:2689343-2703122 GCA_017312745.1 Gryllus bimaculatus
GGGCGGGCGCGCGCGCGCGCCTCAGCACCGCCCGTCATGGCCGCTGGAGCGCGCAACGGGGCTAATACCCGGATGGCGTGAGGCCTCTGAATACCCGCGAACCGCCCGTCGCCCGCGCACTGTGGGAAGATCGACGACTAAGCACGGGCAAAAATAGGCCATTTTGAAGAAGCGATTAAGCTTCCACTAAGGGTCAATTTCGTGTCGAAGCGAATGATTGTTTCTCAAAACACGTATAAATCTGTGGCCACCTGGCTAAGCGGGACTTGGTCTGACACATTTTGTACTCTTACCTGTATTAAGCACCATCTTCAGCGATTTTCAACTTCATTATAACAATAAACGGTAAATCGGTGTGATTGCTGTTAAATTAATATCTTTTAACGACAAGACGCATTGTCAGGTTACATCGAATACTGTTATCCAGACATAATTAGACTGAGGTCAGTGGCGTAAAAGCTTTGAAGAGAACAAATTCACTTTATGTTTTGTGCGTTGGAAGAAAATGTAGAAAGATCTTAAAAACAAAGTACCTTCATAACCTTTAAATTAAAGATAATAATCTTCATAACTCAATGCCAAAAAGTAGGGTTTGGCATTGCGACCTTGTTCATGGAGTTGATGGCTGATGGCTCAAGTACTGCGAACCGCATTATTATTTTCACTGTGTGTTTGTGGCATCCTTCTTTCCTCTAATATATTCCATATTAGATATCATCATATCAATACTTGTTACATATTTAATCATCACTCTCTCCTCATGAACACTTCAATTATTTGGCAAAGGCGTAGGTAAACTAGACATAATTATGGGTCCTGGGAAAGTGAAAGTGTAAATTTGTTCTCCCTCACCTAATTTCAACATCACCCACTAATCATTATTACCATTATGATCACCAACAAAATAATAAGAGATAAAAGCTAGACCAAATGATCGAAATTAAACGACCTACGAACACATGAACAAACGAAAACACATATGAAATTAAAGCCAATGGCTCAGGATGTTCGCATCAAGTATAAATCTTTTTAAGTTTTTTAACATATTGTCAAGTGTTGTTATTTTGAATTGAATTGAATTGAATTGAATTTGCCTTATTTTACGTGGCGAGACTTTTCATGATAATGTATCAGATAAACTCAAGTAAAAAATAAATAAATATGAATTAAAGAATTATTGTTGTATCTTAACTATTTCATTTCAACTTTTGTATTCTGTGTATAATTTCCTCCAGGGGTTGTAAGTTATTTATGGACTGTAAAGCATTTGGTTCTTGGTCTCCGAGGTCGGTAATATAATTTCCCTTCGTTTGTTTGTAAAGATGCTGGTATTCATAACCATCAAATTACATGTTTCATTAATACATTTAACTACAGTATTTCAAATTAGTATATTTTGTTCATCATTGAAGTTAAATTCTCCTTTACTGACATTAAATTTTACTGTTAGATTTTTTACTCCGTAATTTTACGTCAGCAAGTGTTGATGCTTTTGGCCTCCTTTTTCCAACACCGGCAATGTTACTATCCACCATAGCAATTCTCTCTTTCAGGATCATCAGATCCTTTTTGGATCAGACATGTGTTTTACGTTTTGAAGCTGAGTTTATGGAGTTAATGAGTTATATCAATGGACATATTACTATGTTTTACTGTTAGATATCCTTCATTCTCAAAGAGCTTTTTAAAAGATGTTACATTCACAGCACCTAAATACCTAAATAGTATAAAAATTACGTTTTATTTTAAATGATAACTTGAGAGGTAAAAAAATAATGCAATTTAATAATTCGTATTTTCAGTGCTGATTTAGCTACAATCAACTATGTTTAAAAATGTTTTAACCTTTATACAACTGACGTGAGGTACGAACAAAAGGAGGAAAGCACAGGCGTATCTCTATGATAGAACGTAAATATAGAATA
This sequence comes from Gryllus bimaculatus, assembly GCA_017312745.1. Taxonomy (NCBI): domain Eukaryota; kingdom Metazoa; phylum Arthropoda; class Insecta; order Orthoptera; family Gryllidae; genus Gryllus; species Gryllus bimaculatus. Next base: position 2,691,269 of record BOPP01000046.1, read on the forward strand.
TTTATATTCGTTAAAACGATTGCATTCGTTCATTTACTTTTCAATTTTCTGTTTACCTGTTACATGCAGTGCCGCGCACAATTGTCACTAAAAATGCTCTGGAAAGCACAAAAAGGCATATTGACAGTAACAAGACGATCTGTCTTCTCAGAACAATAACACACAAATTCCAAGAACAGCTCTGTGATAAAAATCTGATGTGATAGCAAAGTAAAAATATGTCACGTATCCCAAAGTTATTAGCAGCCCTGGATGGTTGATACTTAAAATTTATTTTTAAACAAAAAATAAAACATTGAGATACATTTTTGTCTAACAATATCGAGAAAGCTGGGGTTTAGAAATTTGTCAAATTGATATTACTTATTAACACAACATGACGTAATTTGGTTTAAAGAAAGTAAATCGAGTGTGTTAAATATCCAATTTTTTTCTAATGTACTAAAATTGTTATTTTTCATTGCAATGTCATAAAAATTGGGTTTTTTGATAAAATGCATGAGCTTTGGAACGTATTTACTTTAACTAATTAGAAATATTTACTGTTCTATAAATAGGACACTGGGAAAAAGATATCATTAGATACGTCAAGTATTCATATCTTAAAACAATAGCTTTTAAATAAAAATTACTTTCAAATGTTCATTTATTTATTGACTTGAAATGATGTACGATATTAATTGTTTTGATACAAATGAACATTATGATGGAACATTCCGGTACAAATGAGGCACAAACGATTTACAATGATTGGAATTTGTCGGCAAAGGTGGTGACAGTGTTAGTATTACAGTTAGCGTGAGGCTCCTCCTCAACTTTAAAATGAATATATTTTAATAATTTTTGGTACATATGAAAATTCTGGTGGAACAATCTGGTGCAGACCATTTAGGATGCTTCCACTTTTTTACGGATGTAGCGGTTACGGAAGTTATAATGTCCGTCACCGCCACACATGTTTATAATGGCTGCATCTTAATTAATTTATTTAGTAGAAACAAAAATTCTGATGCAACAGTTCGGTACAGGATTATAGGTTATATGAACAGAGATTAATCTCTAGCCCCAATATGTCTCATGCAGAAAGTAATATTTCCAGTTTGTACTTTCTAATCGAAATAATGGAAAAGAAATTAGTCAGAAGTGTTTTCAAGTATGTTGCCGCCATTGATGCTGATTTTTACCACTGTAAAATAATACATGTAAGTAAATACATGTAGGAACACATTCAAAACTACAGTAATCGATACTCGATTAATCATTTGAATGATATTATGCGTTGGCTTTTCATTTTATTGAATTATATGAAAGCGTACGATGGGTAGGGAAAAAACGGAAAATTCAGAAATAATTGTTTATTAAGTATGCTAAAAATATTCAGTCATTAATAATTTTCCGAGAAGATGAAACTGTTAAAAACAGTATACATTAACACTGGATTAAAAATTAACAAAATTAGGAGGAGCAAAACATGCATAGTGCACTGTCATATAAATAGGACAGTGGTAAAAATTGGAATGGTGATATACTTGTAAAATTCTTTTGAGTAGACACTGGGTTACCCGAACTAAATTTCTGACTATTACAATCACCACACAAATATACAACTGCTAACAAAACTATATCTAGAACTAATAACATGTTGTGAAAAGATAATGTAATAAACTCGAAAATTAAGTATATTGCGTCAAAACGGGCGAGTGTAGGAAACTTCATACCAATGTATTAACACTCATTATATAGATTTTTACCTCGAGTTACACCACAGTTTTCTACCACGGACAAAGGCAAATAAAATTGAAAACAGTTTCATTTTTTTGACTTTTCTTGTACCTCTGGCCATTGTAATTCCATCTGTAATTGATTTTCTTTCAACACCATAATATTTTGCTTTATCATTTCCCAATAAGAATCCAACAAAAAAACGATTCACAGATTTTAATTTTCACGCCCCACTTTATTAAATTTTACCGAGAATCTAAAACAAACAATTTTGACCATCCAACTTCATCGTTCATCCCACTGTGCAGAGGCTTGCAGCGTCGTCCCCGCCACGCTCAGCGCCGACCGCAGGGACAGTGACTGATGGCCGCTCTAAGTGGACAGCTAATTCCGGGGTCGAACCCCCAACCTCCCCGCCATGCCACGCCGGCTGCGTGACCGCGCACGGATCGCCGGTATGCGCGACGCGCCACCGGCCCGCACGCGCTTGTTGCGCGGCGCGTGTGTGAATGTGTGGGTGTGTGTGTGTGTGCGCGCGCGCGTGTGTAGACGCTGCGGCGCGCGCCAGCGGCACCTGCTGGATGTGGGTGTTTTAGGCTCCTGGGCAACGAATGCGGTCGGTTGATTGATTGATTGATTGTTAGTGATTCCGGGCGCGTCAACTAATCAGGTCATTAGTCCTTTAAGATTAGTGCATGTTTTTATCGAGTGTTGGCGATGGTCTTCCCCTGATGTATGGCGAGATCCGGCGCCGACCTACCGTCGGCTAGCGGGGTTTTCCCCAATCGGGTATCTCCCACCAGCAGGGCGCCGCTCTAGCCGGTAGAAGCTCTTAGCTCCTGACAGGTCTCCCGGTATGGGTGGTAGTGTATTGCTTGTTAGTGTGTGCGTGTAAGGGGTTAGGAAAGGAGATGGGGGAGGGAGGAAGGTGAGATCGCGTGAGGCCCGTTACCGCTTCTTAGGGTACTGCCCTGGCATTCGCCTGGTGTTGAACTGAGAAACTACGGAAAACTCCCGATCAGAGCAGCCGGCTGCTAGAATAGCGGGTAGCGTCTGAATGAACTCCAGGTAGTTACTGAATTTGACCTAGCTAACAAGCTATGGTCGAAACTCCTGCCACCGTCGGAACTCGAGCCAATAACCTCCTGGTCTGAGGGACTGCAGTGGCATCAGTAGATGCCCTGAGCCATCTCTCCCGTTTAAAAATAAAACATAACGGAAATAAAATAATAATAAATAAATAAATAAATAAATAAATAAATAAATAAATAAATAAATAAATAAATAAATAAATAAATAAAAATAAAATAAAAATAAAACATAATGGAGCTGGTGGGAAGGAGGGCACTGTGGATCATCCGCCCGAAGTGTTAAGTAGGTCAATGCCCGAATCTGAGAAATCCGTCAACATAGGTATCAACCTAGGTTGTCAACATAGGTATAGATATAATTCGTCAACATAGGTACACATAACAACGTCAACAAGTTAAGAAGTCCGACATAGGTACACAGGACATAGGACTTTATTCCGTTTATATACACACTAACCAATTAGAGGTTGTTAAGGTACGTAAAGGACTTAAAAAGAAGAAGAGGAGTAAATATCTCATAAATAGGAATCACACTGCTGGTGATAATTTTTTAGGCTAGTGAAAGACAAAATGCAGGAACCACATCTGCTTGATTCAGAAGTCAGCAAATGTTGTGTAGAAATTTAAAAATGAAACATGTTGGACCAGTAGGAATAGGGTGGTAAGCTGGGCACGGTTGATCATAGGCTCAATGTTATCTATGTATGTTTCGCGGTTAATGTCCAAATATAGCTAATTTACAAACTGTCCAAAATGGGTTCGTGTCCGGCACAGGAAGATGGGACTTCGAAATTTAGTCGATTTTTATGACACTTGCTATCAAAATGTGGGTAGACAAGGAAAGGTATAGCAAAGTTTAGGCGAAGAGGAATAGCAGTTATATTATGATAAACAGACATAATATTGCTTGTGAGAAATGTTAAATACTAATGAGATCAAAATATGCGGTTGAGTGTGTAACTGTGGAGTCGTATCCATGCATATCACCCTACCTCATTTGACACTTTGTTAAGCATTTCCACGTTGCGAAGATAAAACTCTAGCCTTAATGATTGAAATAAAAACTAATTAAATATTATTGAAGTTAACGATTACGTGAGTCCACATTTGCTGAGGCCCATACAGAGCTTAACATAAAACACTGTGGCCCGGCCTCCGTAAAATCCGGTTAGCGTTAAGTCGCTTCATGAACCCAGATTTTTTCACCTACACTGCGCGATAAAAAGGTAATTTTTTCACTAGATACAAATGTAATATTATTTCTCCTTTTATAACCTTTAGATGCGTCTATATTTTGATGATTAAAATACTAATTGAGTTTAACGTGGTAGCGAGTTTGTGATAGGATTGGTGTTCCTCAAAAGCAATTTGGCACCCGATTTGCCGCCTACATACTTTTTCCCTTTTGGCGTGTATATTGATAAGAAAACACCGATGCGATGCAAAAATTGGCATTCTTTCTACAAGATATATTGAAGCTATAGACACATGAGATGAAAGTACTTCCAGTACATATTACGTTCAAAATAAAATGCACTAAAAATGACAAACGTTAGTAACGTTCTAGTACACCATTGTTTATTTTATATATTCACATACGAAATATATGAAGGTGTGTTGCTTTGTTTACAGCATTGTAAGAAATCAATATATTTTTTACCTTAAACGTTGTAATTTTTGTTATATGTTGAAGTAAAATAATTCATAAAGTTTCTTGACACAACACCATTTTAAATTATTTTTTAGGGGGAAGGGGTACTTCGTTTTAGAATTGTCCCGGGCGCAAAATTGTCTAGTTCTAGCACTAAAGTCGATGTTTAGGCCTAAGAAATTTCGTACGACATAATCGATAGTGTTCAGATTTTTATTATTTAAAAATTACCCACAAATATCTCTAGAATTTCCTCTGGGAAAAGTAAATTTTATTGGCTACTTTCAAAAAGTTTTAATATACGTAGTGTCAACAGACTTTTGTCAGCAGATGACGCTACCAAGCGATTACTACGTATTCATCCCGTTTGCCGTTTCGTTTTTCTGAATCACAAGCGGCCACCGAGCTTACTGTACGAACGGGTCAGCTCACATCCGCGCTCTTACTTTCCTAGAAGATGGAAGCAAAACGCGCTGAATTTATTTCAAAATACATTCCTATTCCGATTTATTCATCACTGTTATACCACCAGAAAGCCATGTATCAATATTAATATTAGAAGGTGCTTCAATCAGGAAACTGATATAATTGTGTAAGTTTCCACAATGTTTTTAAAGTTGTCATCTCACACACTTAAGTTAATTAGTATATACATATTGCTTGATTAACAATTATAGACAACTAATTTGTTTTATTCAAATACATATTATTGAATATACATCTTATGTTTTTTCACAATGTTTCGGATATTAATTTACTCCATCTGCAGGCACTTGCAAAACTTGTAAAGTGAAACCAATCAATATTCAGAATCCACATTTATGTTTAAAATATTCTAGCCATACATCAGTACGATCAGTCAATTAATATAATATACATCATTATCTTACAAATTCACATAAAAATGTAAACTGCCACGCCATACAGTGTGATGTGAGAGTTTGCAGACCGAGTTAGCTAAGAAAACACAGAGTAAACCTTGTGTCCCTTACCTTACTTGTGTTGATGGAATATGGATTCTAAATGTTAATTGGTTCCACTTCACAAGTTTTACAAGTGCCTGAAGAAGTAGTGATTCAAAATTCAAAACGATGTGAGAAAGCAAAAGATGTATATGCAATAACATGTATTTGAATAAAACAAATTAGTTGTCTATAATCGTTAATGAAGCCATATATAGCAATTAAATCAATTATGTAAGTTTTTGTGGCACATTATTTGGCTGACTGAAGTAAAGTAACTGGTGTGTGCAGGAAATGTGAAAAAAACAAGACATAATAGAGTTACAGAATAGACATTGCATTTTTAGACACTATAGCTAAAGTGCTTAGAAGTTTCCTCACCTTGTAATTCATTTTTTCTTGAGGAGTACAGTATACCCTCGAAGAGAATGGCAGGGTGGTCTAACCTTCGTGATCCTAAGCTTTGAACAAGTATTCAGAGATACGAATACGACAAGGACGGACAGTTACACGCCAAGGACGGATCGTCCAACCACTACTTTAACTATCATTATGACAATGTGACAGCGACTAAGAGAGTTAGCAGACAAGTTTTTTCATAGGAACTACTCCTCCTCCACAGTGAGAGACAGCTTCGCGACGCTTCCTAATGTAAACTGCGTCTCCGAGTGTTTTCTTTTCACGTTTTTCAACAGCAGCAATAATTTATTATGGATGCTATAACGATAGTCTTAAGCTGCTCTTCATTTACGAGATTTCCCCATTAAGAGACCTTTGCACTCCTTCAGTGAGATAAGATAATTAAAATAATTTTCAATAATATTCGTAATCATAAAGGGAGTTGAGTTTTTTTGTCTTACAAATAATTTTGATATATACTAGAGTCCTGCTCGAAGAAACTTCGCTCGAGCGTCACTGCAATTAATATAAATTTCTGTAGATTTCATTGCAGTACAAAGGTTTTTGCTCGTCTCAACATTACGAGCGAAAACCGCGCATCTCTGACGTTCGATACTTATGACTTCGCAAGTTGGATTACCACTTTTTGTGTAAAAAGGAGTATTAACGATTCCGTAAACTTGAAACATCTAAGCAAGGAGTAGAAAATGTGATACAAAGGAGACAAAAATAGCCGTTTTACTCAGGCTTACAAAAATAGTGGGTATATTTTGTATTGTTATTGCAAATTTTGTATTTGAAAGAACTTAAAAGTACAGATGATAAATTTTATTTTAAAAAAAGAAGAAAAAATACTGATTGGGAAAGTATTGGCATAAGTTTAATATTTATTACAAATCATTTAGTTCACTTATATGTAGTAAAAGTAGGCATAATAAATTGAATATTAGCCTGGAAGGTTCCCTACGTTTATTACGTAGTTCTCAATGCTATCGCATATATTATGTCACCTACTTCTTCGTGAAGAGTCAAAAGAAAGACTTCAGAGCTAATGCTCTGACCGGTGAATCAGTCCTTCGTGAGCGAGTGCGGAACGCTCGAACATATGGCACTCGAGGATACAACGCTCCAGAGAGTTCGAGCAGACGGATTACGTTGCAGCACACTCTATGAATCGTGGTTGCGACGGAAAAAACGGCCTTGTGAAGTGAATTTATTAAGGGAATATGAACCTAAAGGAAGAAGCGCGTTTCATTGAAAGTTTGGAAATGCGCGCGTTCTTTAGGTTGATTTTACTTTACTAAATTCACTTCACGTGGCCGTTTTTGCAGACGTGACAAAAGGCAATACATCTGCATGTTTTTACCACATGCGGTATGTGAGTCTGCGTCCATATTTTAAGTTTAAAATATTCTGGATCATCAAGTTCATCGTTTAGTCTCATCTTGTTTGCTTCTTTTTTACATTCTCGCTACGGAGTAGAAAGGAAGTTATGTAACGCTGCGTGAATGACTCTTATTACAGGACACTGGTAACAATAAAGTGAATAAATCCATTTGCTAAATTTAGAAAAAATTCTATATCACATGGTGTAGCCAGAATCCGTGTTTTATAGGTCCTTGATAACAAAAAATAGAATGATGGCAAAACGTTTGTCCCTCTGTTTGCGTGTTTGTCTGACTGTGTGTGAACAACGCTCGCGGCAAAACCGATCAGCTGATTTTCTTCAAAATTGATGTTTTCCAATCGATCTAGTATCGCGGCTCCTTGAATCTGAAACCGATATTTTAAGGAATATTAGGGAATACTTGACACGAAGGCTGGTATATTTTCCTAATTTTCAAAAAAGTAGCTTCATCGTTTTTTATTAAACTTTTTGGTTAGATAGTCTGAAGAACCTTTAAAAAAATAATGAATGACTCATGTTCATTGAGAATTCCTAATTTTTCGGAAATTACAAAACTTCAAAATGTTTTCGGCGTCTTCGTATAATTAAAATATTGAAGATAGAGATTTTTCCCTCAAGAAAATCTGCCTCTTAAAGATAGATTTTGGAATTAGGCCATGTAAAATTTGTGAAAAATTTGATTAGTTTTCACGTACCTTTGCGTGAAACTACGGGGCAAAACGTACGTTCTGTTTTAGCACTACAAGTTCCTGTCTGGCAAACGTTTCTGAGTAGCAGCCCCAAAATCTAAATCCGCCCTGTCGCGTTGTTTGCTCATCACCCAATTTTCACAAATGTGTCACCGCACTGCTCTCCACTTAGCAAGATGTGAGAGTTACATACTTAAAATTCATGCGTTTTAAAATTTCACAAACTTATGCAAACAACAATTCACACAAACTGTAAAGCGTCCTCATTTAAAAAGTAACACACAATACAGCTTAATTTAACATTTTTTTGTTTTGTTCTCACTTGGTACCCTTTATATATGACAGGTTTATGAAATCTCTACACACCTCCAATCTACGTTATAATATACGAGACCATCTCTACGTGCAGTTCGAACCCACCGTTACCGCCGATGTTAGATAAAGAGTAAGGATTATTAATTTTTTCATACATTCAATATGTCACAGATATTTTAATCGATGCTTATATCTAGGAAGTATCTTCCCACATCAATTAGCTCAACAAACAGGTGTTTTGTACCTTTCTGGGAATAAATTAATTTAACAAGCCATTTATTGTAACGACGCTCCCTGTTCGTTTTGACAAGTACGCGCGTCGCATTTGAAAAATTTTATTGTGTCGACTCTGTTTAGATCTTTAAAATGGCGCGAGACATAAATACAACGGTAATTGAACTATTAATTATTTCTTTGCCCGTCGTCCCGTGTTCGGGCCATGGACTACGAGCGACGTCCTGGCCTCGCGGCCATAGGTTATGGGGGTACGTGTGGTTAGCACGAAAATATTCCCACGCCATAGTCCGGTCTTCTCGACGTGAGAAGTGATCTGTCTCATCGTCACACAGCAACGTAAACAGGCACATTACAAGGAAAACGCACAATATAATCTTGCCTGACCGGTGAGTGAGAACGATGACTACTGAACTAAGCCGCCAGGATACATTTACAATTGCTGTGAGAAAAATTGTGGAACTTCTTGTGTCACATTAATCGACTGGTGTAATGTGTCACATTAATCGCATTGTGTAACGTCCCGAGACAGTAGTTCGGCAGCTATTAGAAACTGGTCAAAAGTGCTTTTCGTGCCGTAAAAAATGGCATACATTTTAAACAAAGGAGCTGTTAATATGCAATATTATATCTACTATTGTAATAGAAAACTATCATTGGATATTAAATAAAATCCAGTATGAGATGAATCATATAACAAAATAACAGAATGTTAATAACTTTTTAGTGAGATTTTTGGTCGGTTAGACATTTCTGAAGGGTGCAACTACTCTGTCTAGTGAGGATATAGTGGCATTAGTACGAATGACAATAACTTTGAAACATTTGTATTTTTATCTCAAGAACATGCAGAAAATACTTATTTTGTAAATGCGTTTAATAAGTAGACATTTTATATTAATTATATTTAAAATATTGCACCAAAATATTAAATTCAAAAATAATTTTGAAAATAATATAAGTGTTGATATAACTATAAATATGGTTCGGTATATATCTTTATTTTAATATTAAATAAAAAATTACATTTCCTGAAAATATAGTGTGATGAATTAAATAAAACATTCATGAACAATTTTTAAACTCGAACTACATTAGTACTAATAAAAAAATTAAATAAATCATTTTTGGCCATTAGTGTCAAGGCAATTCATCATTCTACAATCAAAGTTTTGTCATGAAAGTTACGTACTCTCTGCGTTTGCAAGAAGATATATATCTTTGTGAATAAAGAAACAAAACAACAATTCAAAGAAAACAACAACCTTTACAGTTTCTGAATCATTAACGTGGTTTACATTTCTTTACACAGGTTCACTCTTCTACATAATTCTCAGTTTATGTAATATATTGTATTTAAAAAAATAATTATGAAGTTCGTCAAAATTATTGTAGGTCATATTTAACGAGATTTTGAAGTACCAGAGGTAAACTTGCTTGCTGCATCTTTCATGCAAAATTATTATCATTACGGGGCATACAATTTAAACTTTTAAAAGAGAGTCACCTCTACATTTGTTTACAATAATCACTTCCCTTCTAATAATCAGGTAAGAACACTTGTTTCAAAGTGAATAAAAGAGTTAAAAAATAACGTGCGCTTGCCATTAGGTATGAATATTAAAAAGTGTACCTGCAGACATGAGATCGGTTCATCTTTCCTACCAATTCGTTAATAAAACTAATAACGATAAATGACACGCGGTTTGCATTTCTTCTCAATAATAGTCACGTTCTCTAATAAACAAATAGGAAACATTTCTCTTTGTGAAAAATTACATTTAAAACCGACCCTGGGCCTGCAATATACTGCGAGAAATTGCTTTGTGCATTTCGTCCGTGGCAAGAAGTCAGTTTATCTTCACGCCGTCCACAGAAATTCATCTTTAACGAAACTAATAATTTAAAAGCACGGCGCGAGAGACGAATCAAAAACAAAACTCTGTCGCACAGGGGTTTCTTTCTTCTGGTCCCGTTTCCGCCTAAGATGTCGCCGAAGGGTACTCACCCCAACGCGGACCGATTAAAAGATCCACGCCGCTCAGGCAGACGCTCTGGGATGTCTCGGTAACGAACGACTCTGGCTCTTGTCGCAGGTGGGGGGAGGGGGGAGTCGAATATAGAAGGCAAGGTTAAAGGGAAGGGAGGGGGGATGGTGGGTAGCTAGGGTGCGATTGGGTGGGATGGGAGCAGTGACAGATTCAGGCCACCAAAAAGGCCTAGAGATTTCGTCTGGTTCCTTCCTTTATTTGACAAAACCGATTTAAATATTTATTCATGTTAGAATTATGTAGTTTAAAGAAAAAGTTGTTGAGTATCTTATATACACAACAAAAATTATATACAGAATAACAAATACGTTTATTATTTAACAAAAATATATGAAGACCCCCTCCAAAATGATCGGCTGGGTCCGCCCCTTAGTGGGCAGATGAGAGGTGGGCGGGTCACACGAGCACGAAGTGAAACTGGTGAGTAGTCCCGTTATTTAAGTGAACATTTCATCCTAAGAAATGGCGGTGTTCCCAGTAGATGATTAGCGTCGGCGCCAAACTCCATGTCGTCATTGAAGTTTCCCTTTCTAGATATTTCCGCCAAAGAAGTCGATTGATTGATTCGTGATTCCGGGGTCAACAACTACTAAAGTGATTACTCTCGTAAGTGTAGTGCATTTTTATCGCGAAAAGTGGATATGATCTGGATAACGAGAACCGGAGCCGATCTACCCGTCTGCCTGCAGAATTTCCCACCACTGAAGAACCGCTCCAGACGAAACAACCTCTAAGCTCCCGACTACTTTACAGGCATATGTGTGTGTGTGTGGGGGGGGGGGTGTTAAGGATGACGACAGGACAAGGAAGAGGAAGGAAGGATTGCAAACTTTTCCATTCGCAAACAACACATCTGAAAAAATAGCTTTAATAAACAGATGTTTAATACGTCCATGTTTCTTTAAAAATGCTGCAGTGACATCAGTTGCAGCCCTGAGCCGTTTCAGACATTTCTCATATTTTCCTGTGCGTAACTGCACTAGTAAAATTGTACTCGTAATGCTATGAATGTGGAAGAGAACTTTACGGTAGGCGAAACAAAAAATCCCGTAGGGTGAGCTGAAGGGCTGGTGGTAAGGCGGACTGTAAGGCGGACAGTAGGGCGGGCAATAGAGCGGGCGGTAGAGCGGGCGGTAGAGCGGGCGGTAGAGCGGGTGGTAGAGTGGGTGGTAGAGTGGGTTAGAGTGGGTGGTAGAGTGGGTGGTTGAGTGGGTGGTAGAGCGGGTGGCAGAGTGGGTGGTTGAGTGGGTGGTTGAGTGGGTGGTTGAGTGGGTGGTAGAGTGGGTGGTTGAGTGGGTGGTAGAGCGGGTGGTAGAGTGGGTGGTAGAGTGG
>BOPP01000046.1:2703427-2722745 GCA_017312745.1 Gryllus bimaculatus
GTCTGGGGACGGGGGCGGGGGCGGAGTACGTGCCGGCACGAGCGCCCTCTACTCGCTCCCCTTAAAGCGCTGCGCGAAGGTTTTCACGCCCGCCGGAAAACTTTCTCACGCCTCTCTCATAGGAACGAGATTGAATACACGGGCTTTTGGACGACTTGGAGGATTCATTTAGCAATCGCGTTATTCGCCGAGGTCTCCATCTTACATTACTGATTTAAAATTTTAACGCCATGGATATGTACACTATTGTGTTCTATCCCACAATCACATTAATTATCATGTAGAAATGTACATGAACTCTTATAAGATAAGTAGCATAGAAAAGAACTTTATCATATTGTATTGATGAGAGATATTATTTTAAGTGCGTTTGGATATTTTCTAACTTGTTAATTAATATCTGCGTATCATTATACGTATTACTTTTCTCAAAAGCGCTACTCGAGAAACGTTTGTCAGTGAAAGCTACCGTGCTTAGCAGAAGAGCCTTGATCCCATTGGATCATAATGGCTATTAATAAAATAATTAAAGACGTTGTCATTGCCAACAATATTATTTAATGTAAGAGCAGCTTTCGATGGCTTAGCCATCATCATCAGTTGTCTGCTGGATGGAAGCCACAAAAACGACTACCTTAAATTAAATAATTACTTACTAAATTAAATCTTACATTAAATAATATTGTTGGCAATGACAACGTCTTTAATTATTTTATGAAAAATTCCAAAGATATCACACCACAACACCTATATTCTAAGGCTATTAATAAATTAATAATTTCACGTAAAAATGTATATATGTACATACATGCCAATTTACTACGAAAAAAATGTCTCAGTTGTATGTTCGCTGATTTAGGTGTTACAAAAGGTATATTTGTGAGAGTTACATATTTAGACACAAAACTGGCGACAAATTTCATGCATCAAAGAAACTCTGATTTGTAGAATGTCATATAATTCCTTTTATTTTTTTCTTAAACTGGAGTAACAACACTGTAATGAAGTAGTACATTATATTTGGAATAATTAGAAAATTATAGTAAAATGATAATAACAATAATAATATTAGTATTAACAATAACAGTTATTTTTAATAACACTAGATAGCAATAAATTGAATATTACAAAATTATTCACAAGACGTATAGAATAATACCAAGATTTTTAGAAAAATATCGGGATTCAATTTTTAAAATATTTTATTTTTGACTTTTCTCAAGATGCTATTCAATCTTACGGTAAATGTATAAAGATAATCTGGAGGATAACAGAAAAGTCAAATCGGTATTCATCTATCAGCACTTGGCACGAAGGTGGAAATAAAACAAAATTATAAAAAACGAATGAATCCCAACCGACGTATCACAAAACGATTCATAAACAAAGAAACGAGCAAAAATAAATATAAAATACTGCAGGCTGGTGCATCCACTTCGCAGCGGAGCGCAATTCTCTCGACACTATCCACTCGCCAATTGAAGCGCGCGAGCCAGAGAACTCCCTCCTCAGCGCAGTCCTTCGTTCGAATACGTCGATATCACAAAAGGTCTCAGTCGCCCCTTTAGCAGTCCAATAGAGTGGGCCCCGATTATCGTGTCTCGCCCGACCGGTCCCGCCCGGGGGCGGTCCTTGCACTTGCCGGTGCCGCCCCGGCACCCTGCCCCCCGTGCCACCCACGCAGCTGCCCACGAGGTCACCGCCGCCCCCTCTCTGATCCTTCCCGTTCCAGCCGCCTGTGCCGTCTCTGCCATGCTGAAGACCCTCCATACTTTCCTCGTCCCCTCCGCCCACGTGGCCTGGACACCACTTATCTCCTCCACTCTCGTCTCCTTCTCCATCCTCGTCTCCTCCTTCTCCACCCTCGTCTCCTCTCCTCTATCCTCGTCTCCACTACCCTCGTCTCCTCCTCCTCCACCCTAGTCTACTCCTCCTTTACCCTAATCTCCTCCTCCTCCAACCTCGACTCCTCTCCTCTACCCTCGTCTCGTCTCCTCTACCCTCGTCTCCTCTCCTCTACACTCGTCTCGTCTCCTCTTCCCTCGTCTCCTCTCCTCTACCCTCGTGTCCTCTCCCCCACCATGTCTCACAATTTACTCTCTACAATTTACGTCTTCCCCGTCGCTTTCGCAGTCACTGCCTGGCAGCGGCCATACGCTGTTCCTCCGCCCCTGTTAACCTCGCAGCCTCCTCCTCCTCCTCTTCAGACAGTCCTTCCGTTACCTGCCACCCCCACCAACCAGCCCCCCCCCCTCGCTTCCGGCGCATTGGACCGCGCTTTTTGTGCAAAGGTCCGGGCTTCGACCCTCGCCGCCGGCCGAATCCGTACTACGACAAGGGGAAGAGAAAAAGAGGGGGGAGGTCCTTCCAATCAGAGCGACGATGGTGGGGTGGGGTGGGGTGGGAGGCGAGTCAGCGAAACATAGCGTGCGAGGGTCGAGGAGGTCAAGCGCCAGTGGCGAAGGGATTCAGCGGGAAGGGGGCAAGGGGGTTTGGAAAATGATCCGATAGTTTCGCGATCTAAGAGCCATTGACGAAGGGGGAAATGTTGATGAAGCCATATGGTTTGAGTCCCAGGGATGACGGTCATTGTTCATGCTATAAGTTGTATATATAGTCTGATACTGGAATACTATAGGTTTCTATAGTTACAGCTGAATAGTCAACGTCCTTTGCAGTTTACACAATATTGTGGAGGGTCAACGTCCATTGTAGTAGTTGCCGCAAAAGTGTGGAGATCAGCTAGATGCTTAAATGCCACAATCTTCCGTGAATAATGCTGTATGATTTACATATTTGCTTAAAAGTAGATATATGAAAATTCTGATACTTTAACTTACCACATGGTTAAACAAAAAAATGACATTTGAACATCTGTCGTTACGTATTCCCACTTTCGCTACGGTATCTGAATAAAGTTTCCATTTTTCACTCAACGTTATAGTTCTTACTCTTATTTATTTATGTGTTATGTGTTTCTCTCGTAGCGTCTCGGCCTCTGTTTGTCTTTGTCTCTGTCTCCGTCTCTCTTTCCCTCCCTCTCAGCTCTTCTCCCTGTCTCTCTCATTCTCTGTCTCCCATCGTTTAGCTCTCAACGTCTCAGTCTATGCCTGCCTCTGCTAATCTCTGCCTGACTCTGACTTTTAACGTCCTCATTTTCTTGTACCGTAATTTTTAATGAACTTTCATTAAAGATAAGATAAAATTGTACAAAAAATTGAAAACATAAGTTTTAGAGTCACATATACAACATATACAGAAATATCACACACACGAAAGTCAATTATTTATGATAATGTCTTTGTACACGATGAATCGTAGTGGATGGTTGTCCTTGTTATGTAAGGAGGAGGAGTTGTGCATTACTTTGATAGCATGCTCACAGTACGGCAATGCTGATGCTTCAGGCGATGTTGATTGGATATCCATCTTTTTCAAGTGGGTTTTCAAATGTTTGAGACCTGTTGAGCCGTCGTTCAGAACTACAGACAATTCGTCAAAATCTTCAGCGCGGAACAATTTTCTGCTGGACCAATGTTCAGCCTAAGGGCACGAAATGAATGAACAAATTTTATCCAAACTGTTACGGGTCTCAAGCATCAGGATAAAATCAAAATTGCACGAAAGTTCCATTGCTTATGTTTGGGACCTGTTGACATTTCACGAAGGGGATCTCACTCCTGTCAATGAAGTGATGGAATGGGGTGGTAAAAAAACTCATATTGTCTCTCTAACCGCATGTTTCTTTAATCTCAGTTTTACGGTTCTTAAGGTTGCTTACAATTTATCATAATTGCTAATTAAATCCTACGCAAATAAGTGCTCTATATTTGGCAATTAATCGACTCATGGAGCTCGTTATCCATTACAAAGCGAAGAACGCGATCCAGCAGATTGTGCTGACAACTGATGAACTTAGGTTTGGGGTGACCTTTCTCTTCTAACATTTTCTGCAGCTGAAGATCAACGCCTGTCTTCTTGGGGGTATTCACTCTCGTTGTATCGGCAACAATCATCACAATTGATCCCTAGACGTTGAACTCTTCTAACATATCGCGGAGACCTGCGTTTGTTTGATCTTTTAACTTAATTTATTTTGCATCGTTACAGAGGACCACGACAAGGTATTCAAACCCATTAATGCATTAGCCGTCGAAGTGTATGCTCTGCTTCTCCAGATGAAGCGTGCTAACCAAGTGCTTCTTCCCTTCAGTAGCTCTCGTGTATAGAACCTTGTGGATTGCGACTGACATAGAGTTGGGACTTCAATGTCCTCTCCAGAACGCTGGCGGCAAACATTTGTTGCTCCATGGAACAACAGTTTTAAGCTTGTAACAAAGTGTCTTTCAATGCCTGTTGGGTTAGGCTTCCTTGTGTTCGTTGTTGCTTTATTTTCATCCTACCAAGAACTGTCTATGATGTTGCCGGATAAGTGTATCTTTCGTAACTATAAGGTGGAGCGGAGCTGGTAAGTGTTGATGTTGACACAGTCTTTTCCATTGCCTTCCTTCACTTGGATGAGCGGATGGTCTTTGCACTAACACGTTTGTCAGTGGAGTAACCGACCTGGCCCTTGCTGTCAATCTGCAGATTGTAGAGGTTATCATCCTCTTTTCACATCTTTTATGAATAACAGTTTTCTTTCTTTCTGCATCGTTCATAGTATTATAGAAGGTTTGATACTTTTGCACAAATGGCTTGATCAGATACATGCGAGAAGTTCAATGTATTGCGTCATAGCTTCACAACAATTAGATCGATCCTATTTCCGTTCTTTGGCAATGTATTCTAAAATATTGAAGCGTCAATTAACGTTTTTGTTTAGGGCATGTGACTGTGTTCAGTCAAGGGTACTTCATTAGTTGCCACGTTGCGACATATTGAGGGTCCTAAGTTCTTTGTCCAGGTTTCCTTGTTCTTCTGCGAGTTAGAAAAAACTCTTCTTAAACTACGTGTTGTCTTCTACACATCAAACCAAGTAACACATATTAAATATTAAGCCAATAATATTATACTAAGCCAAATAACTCAGAGTTCATATTTCTCAAACCGAAATTACATTTTCCAATTGTCTGATCAAAAACGATTTTTTTCCTGAGACAAATATCATTTCACTGCAAAATAATTATATTTTTAAAATCTTAAAGAGAATAAAAACAAAAGAGAGAAAAGACGAAAAATTAAAATAAAACGATTTAATAAATAAAATAAAAAGCAAATTCTATTAAGAGTTTTTTAATAATTCTGAACATTTGAAATTGTTTTCAAAATTGTAGAATAATTCACCCTCGTACTCTTTACAGAGTGAAACGTATAAGGAATCCAGACAAGGCTCGCTCTGGTGCCTCCCCACTCCGCCTCCGCCGCCCCAGCCCGTATCACTGCTTGCGAATGCATGGGGCGCACGACACGAGAGCGGCTGCGCAAGGCCTTTCACACGCGGCGACAAGGCAGAGAGTGAGATTGCCCGCGCCCTCCCACGAGCGACATGCTCTCCACCCACATGCAGCCTCTTCTGGCCCCTCCGCTTGCCCCCTGCTCGGTTCTCTTCTCATCGCGGTCTACTTGCACCACCTCACTCACGTCGCGCGTTGTGCTCTCGGACATGTCCACTTCGTGCTATCTTGTGTTTCTGCCCCTCTCTCGCCTCGCCCTGAACTCGCACATCCATGTCTATCTTTCTCCACACTCTTCTCTTCTCCACGTCCTTCTCTTCATAGTCTCTCCTCGTTGCGTTTCTCTCCATCAATTCTTTTCCCTGCACGTTTATCCTTGCAGCCGTTTTTCCTCGACACGTTCAAGCCCTGACACTGTCCAATTGCCCTCGCTACATCTCTTCCAGTACGACACCCCTCGTAATGTCTATTTCCACTATCTTTCTTTCCACCAAGTCTCTTTCCATCACGTCTCATTCACGACTGTTTTCACCTCGTCTCTTTCCACTACGTCACTTTCCATCATGTAGCTTTCCATCACGTCTCGCTTAAAACAATCTACACAGGAAAGTCCTTCAATGCCACGCCCTCCACGTCAGTCTAAACCACATTTTTCCCAACCACGCTTCTCTCTGAAACTCATCTCCTAGTTTAATTCCTCCGCATCACGTACTTCAAAATGTTTTTCCACCTCAAAATATTCTTATTAATATGTATTCTCATCTCATTCTCAATTCACGCTACATTCTCTTCTGCGCACACTGTCTACTTGCCATATTTTGTCTTCGCGCAACATTTGACGCACTATGCTCTCTCCTCATCACGTACATTTTCTCACAAGCTTCCTCCATGCTGTTCTCACTTCAATGTATTCTCGTCTTTCTCTACTTCCTGACCCCACTTGATCTGTCTTTGCGAAAACTCGCGACCCTCCACCCATCTCCTAGCATGTGAAAGCAGATTCCTCTGCAGGTCGATGGGCGTTTGGGTGGCGAAAGATTTCCTCGCCTTCTAGCATCTGCGGCCCTCCGTTTGCCCAAGGAAATTCCTCGAGCGATCTTATTTTTCGAGAAGTATTTTTCGCGTAATTTTCCCCTGAACTAAATGCAATTTATAAAGACAATGTTTTGTGAAAACGTTTCAAAATTATTTTTTTCCCGGAGAGAGAAAATGACTTTAAAAAACGCAGCAAGTTTAATTTTAGTTGAAAAATTGCGAAAGTCACAAATAATGCGAGAAGGAATGTGCTGTAGCATCACTAGTTTTTATATAGTAGGTCTACAATTGTACGCCTTCAATGAAGTGGTTATTTTTGTATTTACGCCTATGATGAAATATGTACTTTTGGCTGTGTTAAAAAGATTAAAATTAGAATACCAATTAAGTTCATAAAAATGCCGATATTTAATCTTGTTAGCTGTGAATTTCTAGTGAATTAGTCCTGTGAGCATTTACAGAAAATGCCAATTTTTATTTCCACGAAATTAATGAAACTCAAGGTACAATTTAAAGCTCGTTTACAAAGTTATTTAAAGAATTTTATGGATAATAATAAACAAAACGTCTTGGAAATCTAGAGAATGATTCCTGAACAAATATTAGTAATTACATAAATATCAATTACTGGTGACTTTCTGTAGCATTTAAGTAAAAAGTTTCTTCTAAAAAGAGAAAACCATTCAATTACTCACGATTTTATTCATTTAATTTTCCGGTGTTTCATCAGAGCAAGTAAATCATATTTACTTTGCCATGGCCAATTTCTATAAAACACAATTTAACCAAAGTTAACAATTCAAAACCTTTCAGAATAATTAAAAATTCAAATAATGTACTATATTATAAAAAGCTTTAAGCCCATTAGTTGCTTACTGATCAGTCTCGAAAGGCGATTTATGAGACACTGAATTTCAATGGTTTTCACTTGTGTTGCACTTAATCCTTCTGGTACTGTCCGACTTTCGGCCAACTGAAACGGTTTGGATGTTCTGTCAACAGGTACATCAATTGGTCTTATAGTTGCACCCTTTTGATGCGACTGATGGTCCGTGTAACATCGGTGGTGGTGTGTCAGTTTCTTAGACCTGCTGTCGGTCACTAGTACGTACTAGTATTGACTCCGACATTTGAACTGAAATTTGTGGTCACTAGTACGTCCTCGGTATTTCATTCTGATATTTGATGTATACTTACTGCGGTACTGTTTGCAGAACTGCACTAGTTTGTTGAGCGCAATCGAATCAGTAGCCTCTCTTCAAAGCGGAAACTCTACGTTATTGCTTTACGTTTAACAGTTCCTTCGTATTGAATGAACGTACCTCCTGCCTGTCTTTACGTCAACTACAGCAAGGCGAGTGTGAATTGCAGCTTGACATTTCAGCTTCTCTTTTCATTAATTGAATAGAGTTCTTCGTATACTTAAAACAAATCATAGAATGTTTACTTCATCAACATAAAAACGTCATGAGTCCGAGTTGGAGCAGATTACACAAGACAAAGTCCATTATATAATAAACAAAACAACACCGAACTGTACTGTAGTTCATATGACTGTGAAAAAACTTCGAAAAATCCAATAAAACTCCCAGAATTAAACCATAGGCTACATTGTATCGGCGAAATTCATCTAATGGCCCTTACCCCTTATCCTTAGTGTAACGAAACGCAAAGCCTCTCAATCAAGAGTACACTCTTTTGAGAGCGGGTTTAAGGGCTCTAATCGAGCGCCTCAAGGAGAGCAAGGCCTACAATCCGGGCGGCCGCGATGCCAGCGCACTCCGCTTTAATCATGGGGGGAATTATCTCCGCGGCAGCCGCGAGCGCGGGGGCGGCAGCAGACGCCGGCGGAGGCGGTGTGGAGGGGGGAGAGGGGGAGAGGGGAGGGGAAGACGCGCCGCTTTGTGCCTGCGCGACGTCTGGCGCCGACGGCAGTTTGAATGCGCGACCGCGTCGGCACCGCATTCCGCGCTTTGGGGTGGCATCCACCCGCTCAGCCTCGGTCTTCAACCCCTTCAGCCTCGGCGAGCACCCTCCCGCCGCCCAGCGCGTCTGCCTCCGCGGGTGAGGGTGCCTGGGTGGGGCCGTAGCTCCTTCATTTGGCCTGCTTGGCCCTTTATATCTGGGGCGAAATCTACCGACTACATGCACGCCCAAGCAGAGTAGCAGCTGTTCACATCGGCGCTATGTGAGGCGAAATCTATCGGCTAAACCACCTTGGCACGACCTGAATTAATACCTACATGACGAACAGACCTACCAGTATCTAACAGTGCTAGTATCAGCAACTACATCCGTACCAGGAATAGCGCGGCCTTCAGCCTGAGCGTGCACTCCTCCAGCGACCGTGTCTCTGAGAGTGGGCTTGATTTATATTGGCTTCCTACCGACTACATGAACGTCCAAGCAGAGTAGCAACTGTTCACATCGGCGCTATGTGAGGCGAAATCAATCGGCTAAACAACCTTGGCACAATCTGAATTAATACCTACATCACGAACAGCACTACCAGTATCTACCAGGGCTAGTATCAGCAACCGCTCCTACATCAGTACCAGGAACAGCGAGGCCTTCAGCTTGGGCGTGCGCCCCTCCAGCGATCATGCCTCTGTGGATGAGGTTGCCTCGGTGGTGCCATAACGTCTTGCTTTAGCCTGCTTGGCCGTTCATATCGACGCTATGTGAGGCGAAGTTTACTAATGGAACCACCTTGTCACTCCATTAATTGTTATCAGCATCACGAACAGCACTACCAGTACCCAGTAGGGCTAGTATCAGCAACCGCTCCAGCATCAGTAGCTGGAACAGCACGGCCTTCAGCCTGGACGTGCGCCCCTCCAGCTATCATGTCTCTGTGAGTAGGCTTGCTTTAGTCTGTTTGGCCCTTCATATCGGCGCTATCTGAGGCGAAATCTACTGACGGGTCCACATAAGCACGGTATGAATTAATGCCAGCAACACAGACAGCAGTACCGGTATCTATCAAGGCTGGTACGAGCAACCACTCCAGCACCAGGGTCAGGACCAGCTCGGCTTTCAGCCTGGTCGTGCACCTACCATCGCGCCTGCATTTGCGGGTGAGGTTGCCTCGGTGGTGCCATAGCTCCTTACTTTAGCCTGATTGGCACTTCATATCGGGGCTATGTAAGGCGAAATTATTCAATTACTTTCAGTTGTCATGTCAGACTTCTTTGCTGTTCTAAACACACGTGAAGCCACAAACTTCTTGGCTCCAACATTCAAATCATTCTGTGTCACTCCCGCACAAAGACCGTTGCTATCGCCATTGTTTCTTCTCCTAATGTATTTGCCAAATCAGACCCCTTCACCATTTCCACCGTGGCAAAAATCCCTCTGCAATCTTTGCACTCGCAACATAACTTTTACGCAGGATTTAACGCCACATTGGACAGTATTTTCTCTCATGGAGTAGCCGTTCTTTCTTAGAAAATCCCTTGCATTTTGTCAGAAATCCACCACAAAAATCCCCTATTTCCATATCATCAGCCCATTTTTCCATCAAATCCCCTAGTAAGGCCCTTTCTTCACTCCGATCCCCCATTACCTCCCAAGTTCACACGTTCTATCCCTTTCTTTAGGTGAATTGAGTGCTTCGTGTTTCCCCCGAACATCATCCAATCCCTTCACCCTCAGCATATGCCATTTCTCCTGAACGTCGGTGCCGATTTCACCATTTTCGATGGATAGTAGCCCCTAACTTCCACGACCATACCTCCAATGATAGTTCCTTAACTCCAATTCACTTTAACGTTGGGAAAACCAGCGGTGTTCCTACGCGAATTAAATCCCGTTTCCCAAAAGATCTGTTCCGTCGCTCATATGATAAAGAAGTTGTGCCTCTACTCACTCTATATCATGCTTAATTTCTTCTTACATTAAATTCACAGAATTAACAACAATCATCATAGAGGTACCCATTGGGAATGTTCTTCATCAGAAATAAGGGTATGATATAGCGATAATTTAGAGTTGCTTGTGACTTCGAGCTCCTATTGATTTTAATTTACGATAACACTCAGCTTTAATGTGATAATTCCACTGATATGTTTAAATAAATTTTAAAAAACAATAAGCTTCAATCCGTCCACGTCTCCCACCGGCACACTTCTCATACACTCTAGCATATTTCACTTCTTATCAAACTTTATCTCACCTTCTCACTCACACTCTCCTCCAGTTCACGCCCGTTTTCACTGTTTCCGAAGGCTAGCTGGCTCATCCCGTGACACCGCTCCGAGGTTTCCGCCTCCGCTAAGATCCACCACAGCCAACCCCCTCCCCCGCTCACCCCGATCTTCCTTCCATTCTCACCCACGTCTCCCCGCGCGGCGTCACCCGTGACACCCGCCTCCGCCACAGGGCCCTGAAATACGTCCGCGAGAGCATAAAACGATGGTTTTGTTTTATAGCCTCGTAAATCTGACGGCTGCGGGGCGCGTGGGGGTGGGGTGGTGCGTCTCCCCCTCCCCCTCCACTGCCACCCCCCCATCTGACTCCGACGCCCCTGAATGGGAGGCCCCATTGTTGAGATGTCTCCACGTCCCCGTCTGCCCGCCTGCTCTCTCCCGTCCGCTGCGTTCGCGTCTCCACGTAATCCTTTTGCTCCTTCCTGGAGCAGTGCTGTGTATTTCCTGGCCTCATTTCGCTCGATCCAACAGGAGCAACTTCGCCTGATGTAAATAACTGTTATGAATGGTGACAATAGATATTCTGAAAAAAAGGACTCTCCCATTTCTGACAATGAAATAGAAAGTTAATATTAGAAGCAATACATGATCCATCAAAAGAGTGTAGATAATTATCGATCATTAAACACCTATAACTAGAAGAATCTTCGAAATCTTTAAAAGCTTTTAATAGAAATTGTATTAAATAAATTCATAGAGAGGCATTTTATGAAATACATTTAAAGAAAAATGTCCTACCTATTACTATTGATGTTTTGTTGGGGAATTTTACAAATTTCTTTTTTTAATTAGATCTGCAAATGCTGTTTTTACATGCGCGGCTTATTTATTTGCTATAAATCTGCACTAATTGCATGTATTAATTCGCCAATGCATTTATTACAACACAAACATTCTACACAACATTTAAACAACAATACACTTCTATTTGTAAAATTAATATCTCTGTCATTTCTGACATTTTATGAATGTGTACAGTTATTTACATGGTATAAAAGACAATAATTACTTTTACATCTTTTTACCATTCTGTCCGTACATTTGATTGAACTACTTCCGGAATCGACTAAATCAATTTTGATACGATTTTCACATAAAAGCTGACGTGTTTTATTGGGGATTGTTGGGACAACTTTATTGGATCGTTATTTTTAATGTATATAGAAGAATGTTTGCTTTTTAAACAAATCTAAAGTTTGACGAACTTACCGCACATTTCGCAGTACGACGATATATGAATCCCATAAAACACCTCAATATACAGTGTTGTCTCATAGGAAAGATAGAACCAAAATTGATCATCTCAGGCAGTTTCTTAAGTACATTCTCACTTTCGTTGTGCAGACGTTCGCCATACAGGACCAATTCTGTACTTTGCAAAATCTGTTATCTCTTCGTTATAGGAATCCTTTAGCAATTCGCCCCCAGTGCTATCCATAGCAATAGAAACCCCAAACGTTTTGATGGCTTTGATCACCGTTTACACCTTTGGTAGTTCGGGGGTCGTCTTATACGACAGATACATATCATATGCTAAAACTATAAAACCTTGACGAAGAGGTACACCTCATCTTATCTGAAAGTAGTCTTATCAGCAGAATTATACGATACGTAATCAACTTTTAATGAACACTTACTTCGTGTAATTGTGTGCAGTTGGCCTTCAAAATATGAGTAAGGTCGTCGTCTACATGAGTTTTTGTGAAAAAGATAATTTCCCATCTTTTATGGCAGACTTTGAGTGTACACTCTATTAGTTTTTACGTATATCTTGAAAAGAAAAATAACATTCCCCACAGAGAATCTAACGCTCCTGTAGTCCATAAATTTTTCAACCAAATGCATTTTTATTTATTGCCTTAGAACAATTAAGCACTGGCTAACTGACCGTCAATGGTGGAAATTAGTTCCATCAGATCGGTGCCTGACGGGCTAAGCAGTGTCAGGGGAAACAGGGGGGGTAGAATAATACGGAACGTGGTGGGTTGACGACGAGAAGGGGTGGAGCGGAGCGGGGCGAGCTGAAACGGGAAACGACGAAGCGAAGGGGAATGTGGAATATAGCGCGGTGGCGTGTAAAGCGGAGGAAGGTAAAGCGGTAGGTAGGACATTGTCAGGCGGGAAAGAGCGTGATAGAGCGGGAATAGGCGAAGCGGAACGGTGAGTGCACAGCTGTTTGGAGCAGGCAGGAGTGGAGCGGGATAGAGCGGTCGGAAGGGGGCGCCGAGCGGCGTAGGAGAGCGGAGAGGGCGAAGCTAGAGAGTGGGGCATGGAGAGAGCGAAGCGGGGGAAATAAAGAGGAGCAGAGCGGGTTTGATAGGTCTGATGTAGATTGGGAGGCGGGTTGGAGCGAGGTAGAGTGGGGAGGGAAGGGCGGCGTAGGGGCATGGAATATCGGGAAAGGCGAATTTGAGCAACGAAAGAGGAGCAGGGCGGGATATATTGTTCTGAGGTAGAGTGGAGGGCGGGTTGACGCGAGATAGAGGAGGTCAGAGTGAAACGGGGCATGGAAGAGCAGCCAAGGGTGAAGCGGAACGAAGAATGTGAAGCACGGTGGGGCGATAGATGCGAGTTATAGAGGGGTAGGAGAGTGGAAGCGGGGAAAGGAGCGACGCGGAAAGGGGTAAGTAGAGTTGCATGGACGGGAGCTAGGTAGAGTGGAGGGGGCAGGGTCGAACAGGCATGGTAGAGTGGGAAAGAGTGAAACTGGGACGCGGGGAAAGTTGAACGTGGTATGAAAAGGCGGGATGGAGTAGAGTGTCGTGGAGTGTTGGGACGGGTGGCGGGTTTATTTGAGCGGAAAGGAAAAGCGTGGAGCGCGACGTGTTAGAGGGAAAATTGAAAAAAGTAGAGCAGACAAAATGAAACGGTACAGGGTGGGGTGGAGCGAGATAGAGTGGACGGGGCAGGGCAGGGCAGGGCATGACGTGACAGAGCGAGGCAGGGTGGGAAAAGAAAAGCGGGGCGAGATGGATGGAGGGTGAGGGGCGAGGGTGAGGGGCGAGGTGGAGGGGGCGGGGAGGAGTGTATATATAGAGAGAGAAGCGTTGGAGCGCAACGTGTTAGAGAGGCGAAGGGCGAAGTAAAGAAGGGAAACCTGAAGACGTGTGAGGCGGGGCGCAGCGGACCGAGGTTGAGAAAACTGAGGCGAGGCGGAGCGGAGCGTGTTGCAGCAAGAAAGGGCAAAGCAGAGACGGGAATAAGAGGTGATTGGGGCGGGCTGGAGTGGGCGGAGGTATCATAGAGCTGGCCGTAGAGGAGTGAGGAAGAGCGAAGAAGGGCAGTAGGGGTTAGATCTGATGAAGGGGGGATGTCGTGGGGATGTATTTCTTTCATTTCGCACTCCAAATAAAATTCATATCTTTTCTTTCTGTCAAATGGTTGTGATAAATAGCAAATCGACGTGTCGTTACTGCAACCACGAGTTGAAAATTTACTTATATGCATATGAACATTTCATTAATACATTTTAAACAACGAAATGGAGAGAGATGTTTGTAAATAGTTCTAATTGTATAAAAATGTTTTCAATTAAAAAAAGAATGCAATTATCAATATAATTTAATCCATTTTTCTATTTTTAATCAGAAGCATGTTACATTTGAAGTTTTATCCCGGAGCTAGATCAAGCAATTGATTAAGAAAGAACGTAAGTGCAAATAATGGAGCATTCCTGAGCAAAGCGAATTCGCTTGTGCACCGAACATAAATAAGTCAGGCGAACCCAACGAGCTAGAATACTGTACACAGAGTGGCTGTCCCTGCAGTTTCAGCGCACTTGGTGGAGGATCACCGAACTTGTGGTCACCATGTTTTTTGAACTCAAAACATACGAGGAGCGGTGTAACCTGGGTGTAGCCGTCCGTAACCAGCGTTCGTAACCGGCACCTAACCTAATGATAGCGTACTTTGTTTTCCCGAGGGCGCTGCTGTAACTGCAAAAAACATGGCTTCAACTTGCTTCAAAAATAGAGGCGCTTCAACCACTCCATGTAGTACATTCTAGTTCGTTGAGTGAACCCTATGAAATGATTCTCTGATTTGCGACGGGTAGTCCGAGCCAGGTAGCAGGGAAAACCTCTGGTACACGTTCCCAAAGCATTCAGAGCTCTACAAGCAAAACCCTCTCGACAGTTCCGCTACCACCTCCAGCGTCCTACAGCAGCGCTCCAACGGAAGCATGGGGAACCAATGGTCGCAAAGAACGAGTTTTGAATGGCCGCCGCCGCCGGCGCGAACGTGGCGTGCCGGGCGGAGTTCTCTTGTTTCCCGAAACAGTTGAATGCGGAATGATCGTGTCGGCGGCGTTGACGGTTTATAAGCGCTCTCAATTGTTTTCTTACGTCGCGTGCGGAACAGAAAGAGCGATTCTGGAAAATTCCCGGATTTGAATTCGCCGCACGATATTTGCCTTCCGCTCGGATATTCGTTTCACGCTACTCTCGTTTGTTTCGTCGGGACGACTTTTCGCGTTGCGTTTTCACGTTGTGCTCCAAACTGTCTTTCAAGTTGTTCTTTGAGTGAGAAGCTCGATCACGCCATGATCTTTATATGCGTGTTGAATGGCTTCTATGAAGCATCAAAATGGGTTACATTTGATTTTGTTTTGTTTTTGAAGCCGCTTATGGGAATGATGGACGTATTTCAAAATAACAGAACAAATCTGGTCACATTCAAGAGAGCGCACAATGTAAATATGAAAAAAGAGCATTCTGAATATGTATGATTGTGACACTGGATATCAGTGGGAATAAATATTTTATGTTCTATTGTATGTTTGGTGGAGTTGAATTTATTGTCTATCTTACCTGTAAAACCACCGAGAACGAAGTTTAGTAACAAAAACTGTATTTGGATAAATGTATAGGTCTAAATGCATATTTCGGTAATCCTATGGTTTCATCTTTGTAATGCATTATTACGTCAAATTCGCAGTACAAGAAGATTGATTGGTTTATTAGCTATTGGTTGACTTCAATAATTATGTATTGATGAATGATGATACTAATATTCTGAGAATACGCTGAAAGGATGTCTTCGTGCTAACCACATTAACCCCTTATCCTATGGCTCAAAAGCTGGGTCACCGCTGTTCGGCCAAGGCCCGTACCAGGCTGTCGAGTCGTAGAATAGGACAGGGAACTAGTTAATACTTTTAATTTTTTGTTGAAGTTGATCTCTACAAAGTAGAAATGAAAGGAATAAACATTTTTTTAAAATTCAAGTTACATTTTCATATGAAAGACTTTGCATATTACATTTTGTATGTATGTACGTATGATGTACTTGACGCGACAGCCCGTGAATGTACAGAGGTCTACCGGCGATATCCCTGTCTCACGGCCATGGGTAAAGGGGGTACGTGTGGTTAGCACGTAGGCATCCCCATGCCTTATTCTTATCAACCTGAGAAGTGAGTTTTCTCATCGTCACACAGCAACATACATTGGGATATTGCAAGAAAAACGCACAAAATAATCTTGCCTGACCGGGGCTCGAACCCGCGGCCATGTAGTGGAAAGCAAGCACGCTGACCAAGAGGCTGAATATTACATTTTAAAGTTCCCTAATTAAAGAGCTAACTCCTTATCAACTACCACGGAGCTTTCGTCCTCATCGAGGTCGCTTCGCTGAAAAATCAATAGACCCTTTAAAAACTTCTTATTGTTCTTCATTAAGTGCAATTATTTTTGAAGTGGTTTGTCGCTTCATTGCATCCTTAACTTTATCAAGCTAGTGTAGAAATATATTGGGCTATCTGAATCCATTATCTTACTTGAGAAAGCTTCTAGATTCCTGTAATGAAAATGTAGAGAGGTCGCTTCGCGAAATGAGTGAAACTTTTAGGAAGGGGCAAATTTAGTGGTGAAATTAAATATAATGGCGTAATAAATTTGATTAGGATGTTTTACCCTAGTTACTATCTCGCCATCTTGTGCCGTTGCGGAAAAAAAGTAACTCAGAGAAATTTTAAGGAAAGATTCTGATGCAGTGGAGTACTCTTAAGTAGGCACTTATGTATAGTAAATTGTTAATATAGATAAAAACATATTTTTTCCGCAGACGGGTTTTGCATTTGTACTCATCAATAGAATATGATGAAAAACGAGAACCAAAATGTTGCACGACCGTTTTCCCTTGTCCACTCTTTATTTCCAGAAAGGACAGAAGTGCAATTTTTCAATGCGATGAAAAAGAAAAAAAGAGTATCGCACTGCGTCACCAGGGAACAACAGCGGACAGTCGCCCGCAGTTCGGACGGAGTAGCGTCATGCGACAGAAAATCTCCCTCAACTAATTAGCATGTCGCTAAAATTTATTCGGCTTTCTCCCGTCGCATTGTGTAGTCTGACTGTAGTAATGAGCCCCACACCCCCAGAGCCCGGCTAACTCCTTTCAGGCAACGTGTAAAATTTTACTCACACTCGACCACGGCCAGGAGTCATTTTTTTTAACGGCGTGTCTTCTAACTCCGGATAAAATAAGGGAGAATTAAGTTATTTCGGGGAAGAATATAATTTCCACTTAAATTTCTTTGAAAAAGAAATAAACTTTCTTTTCCGTTGTAATCTCGCGAATGTTTCCCGGGGCTCGGGAGGCTGTTATATTCCAGCCTGATGCGGATCGAAGACGTGGGATTAATCTCGGTACATTTCACGAGAAGCCCCGGTGCGGCTTTAGCTCTTTCTAATTGCTACCGGTTTTCTGCTAAATGGGGAAGAAAGCACAACACAAGTAGCGGAAAGAATTCAACCAGCAGGGTTACCAAACTGAATATTTTTTATAAATATATATTTTTAACGACGATACAACTGGAATACATCATTCTATTATTTAACTATTGTAAAAGTGTCTTCTCAAAAACAGATGAATATGAATGGTAGTAGAGAGGTCCATTTCATTTTATTTCAATATAATATGAAAACTTAGGACTTTATTAAAGTTGAACATACTAAATTGTCTCTGTGATCAGAGATAAACGTTTTAGCTTTATTGCGTCCATTTTTTTAAATTCATATCCTCATGATATTCTCCTCTCTCTCTCTCTCTCTTTGCATTTCTCTCATTCCTTCTTTCCACTTCTCGCTTTGTCTTTTTCAATTTCTCTTTCTCTGTTTCAATTTCTCATTCTCTCTCTTTCAATTTCTCATTCTCTCTCTTTCAATTTCCCATTCTTTCTCTCTCTTTCCATTTCTTCTCTCCTCTCTTTACCTCTCTCCTATCTTACCATCTCTTCTCTCTCTCTCCCTCTCCCTCTCTCTCCCTCTCTCTCTCACACACACGCATTTTTAGCTCCATTATGAAATTTTGGATTGCATTTTTCTTTAAACTAAAAACAACTGAAATTCAATTAATTTTGAATTTTTATAAAATATGAACAGATAAATAGGAGACATATTCGGTTTTACTAAGATTTGTAAAAGATTTTCTTTATTTAGCTTGGCCAAGGAAGGTTAATTGGTAGATGTTGCACATTTATTCACAGTAAATGTGACAATCTGCAGTTGGTGACAGCATCTGATTGCAACATAATAATTAGAACACTGCCTGCCATTGGACAGTGTTGGACGATGATTAGTGTCGAGAGATATAGAGGGAGAGAGTGAATTATACGATGATGGAAGGCGTAGTAAAATCAATTAGTTCCATTAATGTAACCACCGACAGACGTCACGACAATGTTTCACGGCAGAGTGACAGCGGTGGGAGATAAGGCCGTGTCGTGGGAAAGGGTCCGTCAAGTGCCACTCCCAGGAAACTTGGGCATATGTGTATATTTGTGCCGTTTTTATTTAGCTCTCTTGCCTTTTTATATTAATTTTTTTAAACATCACAGATACAAGTGGATGTTTCGATTTCCTACATATGGTCCCGGGCACATAACAGGAGCGACTGAAATTGTGATGTTGTGTCCGATTCTACTTCCGATCAGAATAGTCAACTTTTGAAATTCTGTATCCAAATAGCTCCCCCTTCCCCCACCGCTTGATAAACATCGTACAGTTGTTAGTTTTCCTGACCGTTCAGCGTCACGCCCTCCGTTGTGGAAGTCTTTTTACTTTCCCGTGCACATACGTATATAATATTATATATACTATGTATACGGAGTAATATACGTAGTATACGGAAAGGTATGTAATGCTGCGTAAAATCGATTTCAAGATACACGTTTTGGGGTCAAAACATACCGAAAAAGTGTTGTTAATAGTCCAAATATTTGTCCGTCTTTCCACCTGTCCGCCTCTCCATCTGTCCGCCTCTCCATCTGTCCGCCTCTCCATCTGTCCGCCTTTCCATCTGACCGTCTGTCCGTCTGTCATTACCACTAGCGCCTAAACTATACATAGAATTTTTTTCAAATTGAAGAAATGTTTGAAAAAAACTCGTGGAATTATGGGAACATTTGGGGTTTTTTAGATTTAAAAAATCTGACGATTACGCTCGCAGGTGGCAGCCAGTAGTGAACGGTCAACATTTCGGCTGCAGTGGGACCGTAGTCGCATACTGCTAGCTTTCACAATTGATGTCATGGTTCGACATTATTTTTCTCATCGTGCAACTCTTTCCTTGTACCATTATTACATCTCAATACAAATTCATGGTCAGAAAAAGTCCAGGGCGGTAGCGGGGCGGCGTCAGGAGCGGGGCTGGGGCGGAGCGGGGGCGTGGCGTTGGCGG
>BOPP01000046.1:2730899-2743207 GCA_017312745.1 Gryllus bimaculatus
GGTACTTTTCCGTGGTTTCTCTGATTAACACCAGGCGAATGCCGGTGTAGTGCCCTAACAAACGGGCCTCGGGCCTCGCGCGATCATTCCTCCCCCTTACTTTACACACTTAGTGAATGGACAACACAAAGTGAAGAGAAGCATTGTCTTTCGGCACGTAAAGTGATTTGTGACACCATTCACATGCTAAATTATAACGGAGTACTAAATTATGATCTTTTCATTATCTAATTATTATCTACATAACGTTTAGTTAAACGTATTGAAAAAGATAATGTCACTAAGAATCAAATATATCTGACAATTCAAAATATATCAATAATGTAACACCAAGTATTTATAAAAAATTACGAGATACTTTTTTTTCAGATATTTAATACTTATCAATCACTATAAAAATCATTTTAGCAACAATTGTTTATATAATTTGATTTTTAATGCAATAAAGAAACATTCACATCTGACAATTTTTGGATGGTATACAGAAAGCGATATATCTCGCATAAAATCTCTTATATAGTTTCATTCATTACTTAAGTTCAGTATTCAATTTTTATTATTAAGATACGTAACCAGTACGGATGCAAATAATTCGGGCATAAATTGAGTTTTTCACCCGCATGTATATGAAGGAAGATTATCAAATAAATGTTTTTCAGTTGCGTCTAACTTGCTCATCTTGGCAATAGAAGTACAGAGTTATGTTAATGCAGTGTGAGCATGTAAATAATTTATAACAGTCCTTCGTCCCTTAGCCCAAGAATACATCAAAATCTTCGTTATTTTATACTTACGTCAAAGTGTTTTTTTTTCATGTAGGGTAAATAGTTGTCTACATGCTACATACCCAGTATAACATGTGCGCAGCGCAGTGAAGGGAACTAGTCAAATTAAGTGAAAACTGGAAATATAAAATAATAACTTTTAATACACACATCAAACTTCTACCTTCTTTGTAAATGTCATCACACCAACACTTATCCCTAAAGTATATTATATAAGGCTATTCTCTTAAACAGAAGTCTTAGATTGCGGCTTTAGTTTTTAGAATTCTGACTAGACACATCCTTGATCTACGTAGTTCCGGTACTTCAACCATGTATTAAATTAAATAAACAGTTTTATTTAATTGAAAACATTGATATTTTTGATGACACGAACCTCACATATTCCCTGTATAGATAATAATATTACATTTTCTCGGAAAAAGGGATGGTAAAAATTCATCCCAAGCTTTGCTTAAGAATTAAATAGTATTAAACCGTACCATATACAGCATAAAAAACTGAGATGATGTCCCAAAGTTATCAATTGTAATGAAACAAAATTCTGATTTCTATTTCAGTGTCACACAACATGATTTTCAATGGAGCATGACCCCTCCCCCACTTCAAGCAGTAGTTCCTTTTTAAAGCGTGAGCTCAACTAGTTGAGCATCTTACGTCTACAAAGGAAACGCGACTAAAACAACACCGAACAAAGAACAAAGAACGAGTTGTGACACCTCGTTGAGAATCCACCCGAGTAACTTCGCGGCTGTTCCCGTGATATCACACGCTTTGTTTCTTCCGATGTTAAAGCAAACTCTTACACACGAACACACGTCCCAGACGCTTTGCACCTCCGGAGACCGTTTCGCGTTGATATGACGAGTTAGGGGTAAGTAAAGTTCAAATCCCAGGACAGATGTCGCCAATTAAAATAAGACACTTAATTTTTAAAAAGAAAGAGAAACATTTTGGTAGGTTTTACAATACAAACCAAAATGGTTCTTTTGAAATGTTCTGTACGCAATATATTTTGTTTCTCTAAAAAGATAAGTATTCTACTCACCGTAGTATTTAATGTTTAGAAATGCCATTAAATATTGTCTCTGAAACATGATAATTTAAAAAATGTATACTGTATATTTTTAATTAATTTCATTGCAGACCATGAATGACATTGTTACGTACATAAAACACTAAGGTTTTAAATATAAATTGTATATTAACTTATTGGTTTATTCCACAGCTTGGTACCTAAATTACAATACAATATAATAAGTAACTTCAAATGAAAAGTATGTGCCCAAACATTTTCAACCACGTTATAAATTGTTCGTTTTTTCTTCATTAAACTATTTGGAATGTATGCTTTATGTTCTAACCCATTTAAGAACCATGTTGTCTTAATGATAGCATTTGAAATTTCTTTAAATTTGTTAAAATAATTTATCAGAAAACAACACAATTATATGTCATTGCAAAAAACAAAACATTACTCTCTAAGTAAATTGTTTCCGAAATAAAAATTGTCTTATGCCAATTTTGATACGTCAGCCTTTATAAACGCAGCTTCTAAAATAATTGAAATTACTTAAATTTTCAACTGTATTCAAGAATTGTTTCAATCATGATTTTTTTCTAGGAATAAGGGAACTGATATTCACAAATTATCCTTTTTATAAATATTATTTTTTTAAGATCGCCTTAGAAGCAATTAGGTCAATGACGATCACAGTTACAAAATACAGTACTTACAATCATTGTAAGAAGTATATATACATTTGAGGTAAAAAGTTAATGTAGCACATGAGATAGACAATATTTAATCAATTGATAAATACAATTCACCAGACTAAATTTATCAAAGAGTTGAATAATCTTCTTGTATCCCAAAAAACAGTTGAATAAACAATTGATTGAAGATCTCTATTATTATTACGATTTGCTCTTTCAGTCTTCATCAAATGATCCTTGTTAATAGAAAATACATTATTTATTTATTCATTCACTTATTTACGCCGAAAACAGTTAAAAATTGTGGGTGACATCTATGGCGAGAAGTGAATTTTTTTTCATTTATGTCCAGAAGCAAAACAAGGAGCCATCCCAACATTTGCTCAAGGATCAGGGAAACTGGTTGAAAACCTGATCGAGACCCGATGAAACCCGATCATTGACCCAGAAGCTGAAGTACAACACTTGTTATAGGTTTTTAGAATTATGCAATCGAAATAGTAAATAATACATTAAATGTCATTGATAAAATTAATATGTATTTCCTGTTGGATTCTCGGTATAATCTCTAATTGTTTAGAAAAAATTGTGCTTTTCTTGTACTTTTATTGACTTCTTTACTAGCATTTTTTTAGAATATCTGTACGTTTTTCATATTTAAACTGGGTACGAGTTAAGAATTATCCCCAAAAGGCTTCCAGTGGAGGGCTGTGCTGCACTGCGCTCTCCAACGCACGTTGCCAACCCCTGCGGGCGTCTGCGCTCCCACCCACCCGCCGCCTGCCGCCTTTACGATCCGCTCCGGACGTCGCGTGGCGATCTCGCCCAGTAAACGCGAGGCACCTCCCATCACGGCCACGTGATAGGGGCGGCCGGATATGACGGATTAACCCGGATCAACCCCAAAACCGCCCTCCTCGCAATATTCTCCGTGATTGGGGCACACCGCTCGCCCCCCCCCTCTCCGCCCGCATGGAAACGGCCCCGCAGGTCGGTGGCCAAGCATAGTGTGTTTAGGAATAGTGTTTAGGATGTATATAGTGTCGTGTGAAAGTGCGTGTGTCAAGTGTAAATAGAACAGAGTGTGAATGAGCGTGTGAATGTGCGTGTGAATGGAAAAAAAATCCAAGAAAATTAAAACAAATAAGCATGTAGTAAAATACAAAGTCATGTGCTAATCTTAGGTTGCTGGCCAAAGTGCCGGCTTCATCCATAAGTTAAGTTAGAAATAAGTTAGTAAGTTCTGCCCCCTTTTTTTGCCGCATAAGCCATAGAGCTGCGGCGTATGTTGTACCCCAAGAAGGAAATAAACTCCCGCCTCGCCAGGGTTACTGACGGGGGGAAAGTTGAAAAAAAAAAAAGTGGCCAAGCAGATCGGAGGGTCACCAGCGCTAGCGGACGGCCCGGCGACACTCGATAAAAGCACGGGTGAACGTAATCCGACTGCAAGTAATTGAAAAGGCCGGGAAGGAGCCTTGTCCCGAGGAGCAACTGCACTTGATTTTATTAACTTGGAGGAAATTAAAGAACGGGGTACCGGTCTTGTTCTAATCGGTTTCACCGCACAATGAAATAATCTTAACAGTAATAAGTCGTAAAGTGAGTTGGAAAACTTTTTAAAATACCAAATTATAAGGAACTTGCGATGTATGTATAGAAGACCGTACCTAATATGCGGCTTGTAAAATATATACTTTCGATACACTAAAGTTTGGTTTTTGAGAATGTATCACGAAGTAAAAAGTCAAAAGTGAATTCTGAGTTGACTGGTTTACCCTTAGGTCACACAAGGTCAGTAAAAGTCTATTACGCAATGAAATTAACGATTATTATTTTATTAACGATAATTATTTAATTTTCTGCACTTGAAATTGGTTATGTTGACTATATTTGCATTAAGATATTATTTTCGTATAATGCATTAAAAGAACAGGGTATTTAAATATTTTCTAAATTTCAAATGCTCAAACATTCGAACAGATATTTCTGAGTATCAAGGCAGGAATTTAAAAGCCTATTTTTTTAGCATTATCTTTTATTATTTCAAAATTAACATGAATGTTTGTAACAATATGTTTGAAAATAAGTGATCAACAAACGAAATGTGAACTATAAGTAGAATAAAAAAGAAAAATGTCATTAAATATTATGTTATATGTACATAGAACGCAGTTTTCTTTCTTGATATGTATTTCATTGTTACATAGAAGCAAACGTCAGATTCAATAAAACTTCCATCTCGAGTTACCAATTTAACACGACGAACAAATTTAAATTTTAAATAAATTACAAAAAACTCTTACTATTATGTTTGCAAAGAAACAATTGAAACATAATCTACCCTAAAAGGTGAGTACTATCACAAGAAATATGATAAAACTAGAAAGAGCTCGGATGTATTTTCCGTTATTAACTTAGCGCTTCAAAGAACCAGCAAATGGAAGCAAAGAGAAGAGGAGCCAAAGAGAAAACCGTGGTGCTGAACAGCATTAGAACAACAGCCAAGCAAAAAGGAATCACAGGAACTTTATGACAAGGCGAGAAAATCTCAGGTCTTTGCAAGAAACGGGGTAGTGACGCTGTGACCCTTGAAATGGATGGAGAGAAGGGGGCGGTCTCTACTTTTCCAAGTGCGGGAATAACTTCCGGGAAGAAGTTATGATACTCTCCTGCGTGGAAATTTACCCGAGTTACTTGTTAGCAAACTGCGAGTTACTTGAATCGCATTAGCTCTCCTGCGAGTTACGTTTTCCGATATAGGTTTCAGTTTAACCGCTTGTCGTGCAAACCGCAAGTACCCAGGAAGGACGCTTTTGATCAATTTGCCCGAGAATAGACAAGTGTTCAGGACGTAACGGGGTTCATTGAGTTGAGGTTCGGCGTCTAAGCACAATACTTACGGGTAATTACATTGCGCCTAAAATGTGATCATGTTAAGAGGGAAGTATACGCTTTGGCCACATGTATACAACACATACAATCAACTTTAAGTCAATAATTTTCATGGTTTTGCGAATGTTTAAATTGGAACTCTATTTATACTGAGATTAATTTACAGGACAGAAAGGAAACTTGTTGATTGAGTATATAATTTAAAGTTGAATAATTCAGAAGAACAGAATATGTATAAGTTTTACTTTATTTAGTTGAAAATTACTACGTACACGATAGTACATTATGAAACGATGATCTAATGATTAATACACGAGTGTGATATTTTGATACGAGCCAGGTAAGAATGAGTGTCGATAGTGTCACACAAGTGTATTAATTACATCGATTTTTTTACAGTACATTTTCTACGACTTACGGTAACTTTTATAGAATAAACTTTTACATTGAATCGTTTCGTAGCCGTTCACAGGTAGGATTAAGCCAAGGGCACCTAGCAGGCAGCTTTCCTGCCCCAGGTGGCTTTTGTCGTATGGCGCTAGTCAAATGGGATCAAAGCGAAATCTCGATATAATTTATTTTAAATAATACTCCACGTAAAAAATACTAACAATAAAATAATTGAAAACTGACTAGCATAATATAATACTAAATGCAATTTTAATGTACACAATCGAATGAAACATTTACTAAGTTGATTCTCAATGTTTAATTGAGGATCAAAACTTGATTTGTAAACTTCTCTGTGATTGGGCAAGAACATGTGTCTTAATGATATCTGTATCTGTATGTTTTCAGCCATAAATGACAGAATTATACAATGGAAACATAAAAATTAAGTTAGAGTTCACAAAACCGTTCTTAGGCTTATTATAAGCCGTATTGTATTGTAAGAAAGAAATATGTAAAGAAAACAAAACAAAACGTATAAGCCTCATTCTTGCACATGTATGGTGACTATACAAATGATTGGCACACATAATTATTATCATCATGTGCTATCAATACAGAAAATAATATATTACACAGAATACTGTTTATCAGATACTTTTATCAAGAAACTGCAAAAGAAAATATTCCAACTGGTCTCTTCAAAGATGTAAAGATTATGCTTATTAACGTCATTATCATTAATCCACCTGCCGTGTTGTAAGAAAGAAACGCCATTTTCAAGATGGATATTAAAATACAATAAGTAATTGAAATTTCCCAATAATTCCCTCAAAATTGTCTTCAAAAATTATCTCTAATAATAACATTAATTTCTTGATTGCTGCAGCTTAATAACCCAACCTATAAGAGCCTAAAATCGGGCTTTTAAAAGCATTCACAGAGCCCCCGAATCGCAACGTAGCGCCGGCGAAAAGAGAAGACAAGTCAAAATATGCGCAAATAATTCATAACAAAAGCATCCATCAGACGCTCCGACGTGAAAGAAAGGGCTTTGAAGAAAATTTTCACAATACCTCTCGATAATTAGTCGCGATTCCCAAGTCGACGCCTGACAATAACGGCGGATATGTCGAGGAACACAACACCTCTTTCTTCGGCTGCGGAAGGCACGGCGGGGAGGGAGGGATGGACGCTGTTACGAGACAAAGGCTAATGAGACGGGAAGACGTCTTTGAGACTCACCTCCGTTCCGCAAATCCACCCCGAGGCCACTCCGCTCCGCCCCCGCCCCCGGGCCCCGCCCCCGCCGATACGTTTTATTTCCAACAGACAGAAAATTAATGAGAACCCGAAGCAATACCTAAGCGCGAGATCAATAAGGTAAGCTGCTGGAATTTTAATGGCAGGTCTGAGAGGCGCGCAACTTCTGGGAACGAGAAATGAGTGCGAAGCGAAGAGGTGGGTGGGGGTGGGGATGGTGTGGGCGGCGGAGAAGAAAGAGGAGAAAGTGTTGAGTGGGTGATAGAGTGGAGGTCATGGTTGAGAAAAACGAAAGTAGGTCACAAACAAAGTGGGTAGGGAAATGTCACCAGAAATATGGTTGTAGCATGTAGTATTTGAGTGTAACGAGAAAACAAATGATTCGTTTTTGAATGTTAATAGTGCAAATATGCAGATCATTGTGTATTCAGTGCGGATACATGTAGAGATAGCTTACAATTGTTTCGTGAAGTGTAGAATCTCTAGAAAGGGCTATTAAATGGCTCAGCGTTAAAAAAGCAAAAAAAGGGCAGGTGTGAAAAACAACACAGGCATTAGAGAAGTGGTTGATAATGTTTTATGACAGTGATCGCGCCATTTAGAGACAAGGAGAGGCCCGAAAATAAATAAGATGTACCGAAATAAATAGAAGGCAGCAAAGCAGACAGCAGTGGCGAGGGCGGCAAAGGAAGGTGATGACGGGAAACGAAACAGAACGGATCTGCGAGGGGCACTAAGGTCGACACGAGGCGGGCGCCCAGTTGGGCCAAGGTTACAGAAATCGTAAACGGTCCGGAAGAGCGGAGCGACGCGAGGTGGGGTGGGAGGGGCGGGGGAGGGGAGGGGAGAGGAAGGGGAGGGGAAGGGGGAGGTGAACAGCGCGGGCTAGGTAGAGCACGGCGGCCCGGAGGCAGGCAAGGACGAGGAGAACACTGTGAGCGGCAGGCTGGCCGCGGGAGGAGGTAAGGACATGGCGAGTCCCGCCGGGGAGCCGGCGGCGGCTGAGGCACGATGGGAGTGGCAAGGCAGTGCGGGAGTGGGAGGGGCAGGGTGCGCTGGGGCGAAGCGCGGGGCGGGCGGGCTCAAGACGAGAACGGGACAGAGAGATTGAGAATGAGCGGCGTGGAAAGAGCTGGAGCGAGCTGGGGTGGCCGGAGAGTGGAGCCGGGGAGGGGCGGGTGGAGAAGGGACCAGGGGCCGGGCCGGGAAGCGGGCGGGGAGGCCGGAGAGTAGGGCGGCGCGAAGGGGCGGGGGAGGCGAAGAGGGGATGCCCGGCCACCCTAGGTAAAGCAGACGCGGGCGAGGCGGGGGCAGGAAGAGGAGGAAGAATGTGCCGAGACTGAATAGCGCGGGCGAGGTAGGGGTGGTGAGGCGGCGGGGAAACACAGTGCGTGGCGAGGGGCGCAATGGGACGCAGAGCAATGCAGTGCGCGGGTGGCCAGTGAGCGGGACGGGAGCAAGGGATGGAGCGGAGTGGGGACGACGGGTTAAGCACGAGGCCCAGGGTCAGACGAGAGGACCGATGACGCGCCCCGGGCGGGACAGACAGCTGGAGGACGGCGACCTGGGCGTGGAGAGAGGTGGCAGGCGGGGGAGGGGAACCGAAGGGATTGCAGAGGGCCTAGGGTAGAGGGCAAGCTAGGCCGGGCAGGAAAGAAGAGGGACTGTGCGAGGCTGATGCTTGGCGCAGGGCGATCATGGGGATCGGGTAACCAGCGTGGGGAAGGCGATGTGAGGCAGACTGAGAATGGGAGCAAATCGGGGTGGATTCGGGTGGGGAGGGGCAGGGGGGCGCAGAAGCCGGGGGGAGGGGAAAAAAAGGCGGGCCGGGGGGGGGGGCCCGGGTCCAAGTAGAGACGGGGTCAGAGAACAGAGAGAACGTCGGCGCGAGGAGGACGAGAAGGGACGGGAGTGGGACGGGGAGGGGCGGGAGGCGCAGGGAGGACATGAAGCAGGGCTAAGGATAGGCGGCGGCGAGGCGGGGCAGGAAGGAGAGAAGAATGTGCGAGCTGAGGTGGGCGCAGGGCGATGTAGGGATGGCGAAACGTGGGGAAGGGGCCGGGCGTGGAGGGCAGATGAGAGCAATGCCCTGAATGGGAGGGGTGGGGTGGCGGCGAAGCGGGAATCCGGGAGGTCAAGCCGAGTCGGAAGAGTGAGAATCTGCAGCGCAGGGGAGAGGCCCAGGAGCCGGGGCGGCGGGGTGGGCGGGGCGGGGAAGCCCCAGCGCGTACGTGAGCGGAGGGAGGAGGGAGACCTCACGTCCCCCTCCCCCACCGCCTCAGCCCAGACTCCCCTCCTTTACAACCTTCCTGCCTTCCTTTCCTCCGCAGGCAACTCGTACATTTGGTCTTTTCAAATATTCAGCGCTCACTAACCGGAGAGGAAGGGCGAGAGCCGGCGAGCGGTAGGTTACTGCACCACGCCTGCCAACTTCACCACTTCAGGCGCGTTCTCTGCGCCACCGCATCCGCCGCCCCCGCACCGCGGGCCACGCACGCACCTCGCACGAAGGGCCGGAAGTTTACGCGGCGAAAAATTACACACACTTGCCTGAAAATGAGTAACTTTTTTTTAACACAAAATGTGTTTTATTGATTGCTTTCACCAATCGTGTGATAAAATTGCACTACATTTTAAATTCTATTGTTTTCATGTCAAAGAATAATAAAATACTCGTACTTTAAAAGAAAATGTGTAGCAGAAAATATAAATGTTTCATGAAAGATTCCTAGAGACGAGTTTAATATATTATTAATTTTGTGTGAAATGTCAAAATATCTCCATACGAGTCATGTAAACGAATCTAAAAAGTTTACAACAAATATTAAAATAACAAGAGTAACAAATTTAAAAAAATAAAATTATCGTGATAGTCAGAAAAGCCTTTCTTCATGTGAGAATGTTACGGCAACGTGGATCATATTATTATGGTGTTTGGTATTATTATAGTTTTGACTCATTTTTACCTGCAGACAGGGCTCGATTTTAAAATTCTAGTTTCTAACTCACAAACTAAAATTATTACAGTTGTCTTGTTACCCAGGCTCTTTTCCGATATACAATAAACTTGGTATCAAGACTACTACTCTTTTCACGCAAATGAAAATAGTAGCGAGTAAGGATGCAATAATCAGCAGCAAATTGAGGCTGTTCAAAATTAAAATTTCAACCGTAATAACTGCCCATAAACAAGAGGTGTATTAATACTGAACCATAGCTCTACTTTAATGTGTATGTTTGTGGGCGTAGGGAATTAGTTTATCCTTTACCATATTTATTTAAATCAGTACACGTGACAAAACTAAGCATAAAAGTTAACAAAACCTTCATTATAATATTCTATACAAAACTAAGCATAAAAGTTAACAAAACCTTCATTATAAGATTCTATACAACACTAATTGACTTCATGATTATTTCGATTTCTGGGTTCTTTTTCAGTCAAACATTAGGTATCGACTACAAAAGGATAGCGGTTAAGAAATCGTTGTCACCGGTTTTTATATAAAAATATGTTTGAATCAATCAAATACGATATCGCATCAATAGTGGTCGGTTTCTGTAACCAAGCAAGATGTCTGGTAAGTTAATAAAGATTTAATGATTTTTAGAGATAACGAGGTTGCTGCTTAAGTGTGATATGTAGATGATGTTACGATTTCATCGATGATTGAGCATAAGATCCAACAAATAACAGTTTATTGTCATGTTGAATTAAACACTATCAATAGTTCTATGTGTTTGCATGCATCAATTCCTATCTCTAATACAGTACATTTCAATCAGCTATCACTCTCTTTCAGAATTAAGATCAATAAAATAGTAGGTTCCTATAAACTCAGAATATGGTTACATTGTTACATTAAGTAAAAACTTACATATATTAACGTCTCACGAGATTCTTGTTTGTTCATTGCATTGTACATATTTGTCATTATTATGTCGCCTTTCAAAAAATTTAATCATCGATATAAACTAGAACCAATACAAATAACAGATGAGATACGGCTAGAGAAGTTTTCCGTGAACTAGGTATCTCCCACCAGCGTGGCACTTCCGCAGCCGGGAGAAGCTCCAAGCTCCCGACCGGTCTCCCGGTGTGTGTGGTAGTGCTGTGAATGTAGGTGGAAGTTTGTGTAAGTAAGGGGGCTGAGAATAGGACAAGGAAGAAGAAGGAAAGATCTCGCGCGGTCAGTGGCCCATTTGTTAGGTTACCGCTCCGGCGTTTGCCTGGTG
The DNA here is from genome assembly GCA_017312745.1 of Gryllus bimaculatus. Classification (NCBI taxonomy): domain Eukaryota; kingdom Metazoa; phylum Arthropoda; class Insecta; order Orthoptera; family Gryllidae; genus Gryllus; species Gryllus bimaculatus. Next base: position 2,742,182 of record BOPP01000046.1, read on the forward strand.
TTGATTGAATTGAATGGAATTGAATTTGCCTTATTTTACGTGGCGAGACTCGGGCCATCAGGCCCGCTCTTCCGTGTGACCACGCAAATTTCGCTACGCTCCTTTCACCAACTAGCAGAGAAAGGAGGTATTTCTCGGGCGAGAAACAGGCGATTTGAATTTAGCTCAGAGGCGTCACTTAGGCTTGAGGATCTTTTACATGCAAGTAAATCTACGAACATGGGACAGCCGGCTTTACTTCCCCTCCGAAGGAAGGCGTACGAAGGATTTTTTCGCCCTTAAAAATCCACGGCTTCGATCGGGTTTGAACCGCCAACCCACCAACTTGGGTACAACAGTCCAGTACGCTAACCGTTACACCATCGCCGCCGCCTTACACCATCGCCGCTGCCGCATTGATCGTAGAAACCAAGGAAAACTACCAGTGAGAGCAGCCGGCCGGTAGAGTTCTCCGCCAGGCAGTGACTGTATTCAAACTAACTATCTAGCAAGTGACAAAAATCCCTGTCGGAATTCGAACCCTTGGACCTCCCGGTCAGAGGGACTGCAGTGACATCAGTTGGTGGTTTCACACTTCACCGAATTGGCCCTGTCTATTAGAGTCATGCCCCCCCCCCAAACTCCGCGACATTTCTTTGATCACCAGGGTCTAAAAACCACTAAACTAAAAACCTACTGTTTTGTTCACTTTACCCTCATTGATTACAAACCGTGGAAGTTCACTCAGGGGCGCCTGGGAGATCGTAGTTTTCCCACAAATTTCGAATAAGACTTGTGGCACTACATAATAAAACATTTTATATCCGTGAACTCGATTTAGCAGACAAACTAGTGTCGAAAATCCTTCCACAGCGTCGGGACTCGAACCTAGGACCTCCCGGTCAGAGGAACTGCTTTGGCCCACTATGCGGCTCTGCCTTCCGCGCCCGCGCTAGCGGACCTACCCACATGCGTGGCCGCGACCGGCACACGCGTGCCCCGGATGCGCTGCGTGCGATGCTGCAGAGTTCCACCCCCTCTCGTTCG
>BOPP01000046.1:2743256-2757983 GCA_017312745.1 Gryllus bimaculatus
CCCGTGACCGCGTAACCGACTCACACACTGTCGGCGCTATAGTGTGTCATGTCGCAGCTACAGTCTGTCAAACCCTGAGAAAGACCACGATAAGATGGTCGAAACTTCGGCAACACAGCCTTTGACGCGGCGTCACCCGGACAACTAACATCATTCACGTTAAAATGTGTAGTTGCATATTTGAAAAACAGAAGATTGTTGGCTCTCAAAAAGTAATAGTGGCAAACATAAACTAAATATTCTCAGAAATGTCCGAAGAAAAGCATTATGGAATGATAAAAAAATAATCAATTTGATGACCTCATTCAGTCTCTCAACATACAAAAACAACACAATTTGGAAATTCACAAAAAAGATGATCAGGGAAAAAACCATAACTCCTCCAATTAAATCAGCAACAACAAAAGCATATACTCCCTTTCAAAAGGCAGAAAATTTCGCCAATTATTTTTCGTCCGCCTTTACCACAAACACCACGCAATATTATAAATCTCACCAAGTAATCAATAATGCATCATCTACCCCTACCCCTACTTTCTATCACCCAAAGATATAAAAATATCATAACCAAACTGCCAATCAAAAAAATCCCCTGGGCGCGATTACATAAGTACTATAATAGTCAAACAATTTCCTCCCTGTGTTCTGGCCTTCATCACAAATATATATAATTTGTGTTCAGAATCGGATATTTTCCCATAATATAGAAGCACTCCGTCATCATACCGATTCCCAAAACAAATAAGAATCCTTCATTAGTCGAAAGTTATCGTCCTATCAGTTTACTCCCTAGCCATACAAAAATTTTCGACAAAATTTATCCTTACACGTTTAAAAGCATTTCTGATACAGACTAATGCAATTCCCAAACAATAATTCGGATTCACTGAAAAAAATTCTACAATTCAATAAACTTTTGCGATTGTCGGAATACATCCACAAAGGCTTTCAAAATAAAAACACACGGTCGGAATTTTTATTGACATTACTCAGGTCTATGAGAGAGAATGGCATAAAGAAATGACCTACAAACTAACAGAGATAGGTACCCTACATTATCTCACTCAAATAATATCAATCTACCTTAACAATAGAATGTTTCAGTCTCCATACAGTCATCATTCAAATCCGAGACCAATTAGTGCATTTGCTACAGGGTTCACCACTATCCCCTACACTTTTTAATCAATACGTTTCCGACCTTCCAAAATTAAACAACATTCAAACGGCCCAATTCGCGGATGATTTGGCAATTTTTCTAGCCGGAGATTTGCTAGTTCATATCAGATATTATCTTCAATTGTATCTCAATCTCATAGAGAATTGAGCAGCATATTTAAAAATCAAACTTAATGTCACAAAACCAGCTATCAAAATTTTCACTTGAAGACCATCTATAACTCCAGCACCGCTCACAATAAATAATGAACCCATTAACTGGCTACCTCCAAATAGTACTGTAAAATATCTCGGCTTAATATAGACACTAATCTGAACTGGACCCAACTCATCAATAGTAAAACATAACAAGCAAAATATTAGCTATATCAACTAAAACCCATCATTAATCGATCTTCCCACCTCCTACTCCCAACAGCCACAGTAATCTACAAAATCATTAGACCACTCCTCCTATACGCCTGACCAGTATGGATCTCCTCAGCACAAACAAACCTTAACAAGCTTTAAATAATTAAGAACCAGTTTCTTAGAACTATCACAAATGCTCCTTGGTTTGTTACAGACACACAGCTCCACAAAGAATTCCAAATGGACTCCATACAGCACCATATAAACGTATATCTCCACCCAGTTCTATCATTCCATACCTCAAATTCCTCACCTAGACTACTTCAAACTCCGGAAAACTTCTTCTTACAGAACCATAATTAAAAATAGATATCTATACCATGAATTCCTAATCAAATTTTCCGAAATAGATTGTTTTTAGAGGTGTCTGCAAAATATTTCCTCCTTCAAATTTGTATTTAGTTTATTTTTTTATAAATTAGAATGTAAGCCTTCACAACATATGTAAAGTGTATTAAAAGTGTGCTATGTATGAATGTTGTGATGCCATGTATGTTCTGTAAAAATATAATATTTAAAAAAAAATGTTGCATATTTACTCAGCTGCATTTTTATATGTTTTACACAATCTCGTGGTTTCAACGTTTGAACTCATAAACAGTGTAAGTTTATATCAAGTGATAACTAAAATGAAATTATGTATCCACCTGAACCTGGAACGAGTGTATACTGCATATTTCGTAACAATGACGTGACACGCCAATTATCAGTAACAGTAATGCCACATAATGAGCAAAGTACTGCTCACCTCAATTATTAATTCTTAAGTTCAGAGTCAGTTCTCTACTACGCAGTGACGGTTCTATGAGCTCACTCTTCTAACGAAATTCGCGTCACACATGAGCTCGCACGACCTCCGAAGGCCACCTGGATTCCTCAAGTCAGCTGTTTTCTAATGCTGCCTCGACACGTGTAGTTTTCACGTGCAGGCTTCATTCTCATAAGTCTCATCATCAAGATCATATTTATGTTCTATTTTCAGCAGATTGTATATTTAGTATAATTTACGTGCTTTTATGTGTATTGCAATTTCACTTGACTAAATCCATGCCAGTTGCTATTTACTGAGACGTTCTCAGTATACCTACTATTATCCATGGCATATTGATATCATTTTCAATCTTACTGCACCAATGGTGTATTTAAATCTGCTTAATAAATTACCTTTCCCAGGTGTTTTGTATTCCAGTTAATTAGTTCGATTTTATAATAATTCACTTCAATTATACCTTTTAAATAGTGGTGGTAGGTGGTGGAATGAGCATCAAAAATATGGATCCTCCCCCAACCATTCCACTGTTCTCATACTGCTAGCTCCTCTATAAAACATTATCACACTTCTCAGCTAATGAATCAATTAGTTAATCATTTTAATTGCGTCATTCGAACACCCAAATATGTAGCAAATCTTAAAGGACTTTCGTTCCATCTACGCAACATCGGTTGTTCCTTATTGTTTATTTTATGTTAATATATAATTTAATTAAAAATATAATTGTTTTGTGGGAGAATGTGTATTTAAAAAATTGAAAAATTAAATCAGCATGTTCAGTCTCTTAATTGTATTATTGTTTTCTCCTCACCTATTTATATTAATCGCGGGCTTTCTATCGTTTATGTGCTATATTATGTTCATATTTTAGTTGAGAAAAAATTGAAAATCGTTTTACTCCACAAATTAAATACTAAAACCATTTAAACCGGAATTCCTACAGTCTTATTTCACACCTACGTATATCCGTTCACCGGCCGACTCGTTCATCCTCGCCTGCTCTGTATCTTCCAAGTCCCAATCAGCGCGATATCGTGAACACTTCGCCCCAATCTCCGCCGCGGCTGCATCCGGTCCAATCAAATGCACCCGCCCCACCGCTTCCTCTCCGATCGCGTTCGACTCCCATTCTCTTTCAATTCCCCTCTCGAAACAGCACCAGCTTCGCAGTTTCCGCCTTCGCCAACGCTCGCGTTTACACAACCCCCCCATAATTAACGGATCGGAAACAAATGAGTAAATAATGAATCGACAGAGCTTCCGGCGCGCGCGCGCGAGCGAGCGCCCTTCGACGACGCCAGCGCCCCGCGCGGTGGGACGCAGAACAAAGCGCGCGAGGGGGAATCCCCCCGCGAGTCTTCCTCCCAGGGGCGCCTCACGCGAACACCGATTCCGCCCGTTCCACACCGTCTCGCCCCATCCCGCTTCACCACGCTCTGTCCCGCCGCACGTTCGTCCGTTTCGCTCCCTGCCACTCCACGCCCCGTTACGCTACGCCAAACATCGCGCCTCCCGGTCCCTCAGACACCTTCACCCGTCCGCGCAGGTCCGGCTTCACTCCGCCCCGCTTCCTTCCGTTCTCCCCCCCCCCCCATCCTACCTCCTTTCCTCCAAACACTCAGCGCCCAGCCACACCACGACACGCCCACAACAAACCACTACACATCACAGCACATCACACCCACGCTAGGCCTCATCGCCAACTCATCACCCCCAGCTACCCTTTTGCCCCACCCACCTCAGGTACGTCAAACACCGCGCCGCGTCGTTCCGTTTCCGTCACCCCCTCATTCAACCTTCCTTGATCTCCTCTGACAATCTTATTCCCAGCCACGCCACACCACGCCACGGCCACGTCTCTTCGCAACTCATCACCCACTAGCAACCCCTCACCCTCCCACCGCAGGTCCGTCCCACACCGCCCCGCGTCCTTCCGTTTCTGTCTCGCCTCATCCACCTCCATGTCTCGTCCCACACTCCACGCCTAGCCAGCCAAGCACCCCACGCCTCGTCACGCTACGCCCCCATCGCCCACCTGACCACCCCCCATAAGCACCCCTCACTCCGCCCCCACCGCAGGTCCGTCCTACACCGACCCGCTTCGTTCCGTTCTGTCCGCCGCCTCATCCAACCTCCTTGTCTCTCCGACATTAAAACGCCTGAAGCCCACATGCGTATTCCACCATGCCTTTCTAGTCTCACCCAACCGTGACTCACACGTTCCCGTCACGCCCGTGCGTGACCCACCGCTCTTGAACCGACACATACCGTCCGTACTACCGCCTCGTTCTCCACGCACACTACCTTCCGCTTCCCGGCTCTCATCCGCTCTCTCTCGTGCGCGCGTACATACCCCGCGCCTCACTACCGCCGCTCTTCTCCGCTCTCCTCCGCCCCCGCCCTTCCTCCCGCTCTCCTCCGCTTTCTCCTTCCGCCCTCCTCCGCCCTCCTCCGCCTCTCCGCCCTCCTCCGCCCCTCTCCCCGCCCTCCTCCCGCCCTCCTCGCCCTCTCCGTCCCACTGACACCTTCCACAACTTCCGCCTTCTCCCCCTTCCTCCCGCCCTCCTCCGCCCTTCCTTCCGCTCCTTCATGCCTCCCTTCCGCCCTCCTCCGACCCTCCTCCGCCCTCCTTCCGCTAACCTCGCCTCCGCCTCCCTACCCCTTGCGCGCGTGCCTCGCCCATATCCTTCCCTCAGTCCCTCCTCCGCCCTCCTCCGCGTCCTTCGGCCTCGCCCTCCTCCGCCCTCCTCCGCCCTTCCTCCGCCCTCCTCCGCCCCTTCCTCCGCCCTCCTCCGCCTCCTCCGCTCTCTTTCCGCTCTCCTCGCTCTCCTCCGCCCTCCTCCGCTCTTCCTCCGCCCGCCTCCGGCCCGGCCTCCGCCCTCCTCCGCCCTCCTCCGCCCTCCTCCGCCCTCCACCGCCCTTCTTCACTCCCCTCGGGACACTACGACATTCAACAATATATTTCACCCCTCCATACCACCTCCTCCACGTCAGAACGCACATGTTGCATCTTGCACCTCCTATTCTGTATCAGCCCTTTCTTGTCTCGACTCGCTAAACTCCTCCCTTCTCATCCTATTCCATTCCTATCCCCAGACCACTCCCATCCATCACATTCCTTACGCCCTTCCCGATAATCTTCATCCCCTTCTGCTCCTTCTGCTCACATCCTGGCTCCCGTCCCTCCTCGTCCAGTGCGCTGCGTAGAAAGGATCTCTAAAGCCGCAATCTCCGCCCGCGACAACGCCACGGTGCTGTTCGTTTTATTGAATGCACTGACTGAGACTTAATCGAATTTAAAACGTTCAAATGGAAACGCTCGACACAAGCGGTCTCATGTATATTCATTGCTGTATTAAACAAGTAGCGATCAATATCTCAAAAAAAGATAATTAATTATATCAAGAGCAAAAAAGGGTGAGTGGAGGGAGAATCTGTCCGGAGCTGTTGGATGGTTGCGTTCCTGTACGTCTATTCAAACCATTTCCCAATTTTGTAATTATTTATAGAAGGTCTCTAAAATGTGAGATTGATGGTACATCTCACATAACTAATCCCATTAAAATTGATCGTCAAAAAAGGGGATAATTATAAGTGATAAAAATCTACGATTCCCCAAATATTCGTTGAAAATTGTTGAAACCGAACTCGAAATATACTATGATATATACAGTTTGCACGATATTATGATATATGCAATTAGTAATGGTCAACTGCATATCACTTACCTTCATTAACTCGTTTTGCTCAGAGAGTGTTCGAATGATATAATGATTACTTCTATTTCCCTATCTGGATTACCCCTATACAGAATTCGAGTAAAACTCTTTGAGTGTGCGGATGTCTGCTATTCCGTCACTCGTGGCTAGACCATTTTGAGTGCACCAATTTGAGACGTATTGAGACATTTTTAAATAAATTTCCAAAACCGTATTTTTTTGTGTTTTGGCGCTACAATCTTGGTGACAATGCCGGGAATTAAAGCAACGCCTCCTAAATCAATCAATATTGGTGGCGTTGATTCAACACCAGTACCCAAAGACATTTTTAACTTAATACAACATAATGTTCTTTAACGACGATGGCAACACTGATATTGACAGTTTTAAGTTAACAATTGTATTTCCAAGTCTATCGCGCTGCAGTCAAATAGATTTCAATTATTGTATTTTAAAAATAAATTTGCGAAAACCTTCGAACAGTATTGTTTCAGACCTTATTGATCGTGAATTTCAAGAGAATGTGGAGAAAACAATACTGTGAGTAATGCTAGAGAAGGAATGTATGTGATTTTCGAATTCACACTTTTCCGATGTTTCGTAAGAGTGCAAATATCGATTTTCAAATCAATGTGTCCTACAACTAATTAAACTTAACTATTACCTTATTCACAAGAATCAAATGTAGTTTAAAAGATATTGCGACAGTATTTTCGGAACTAATTGGGAATGATCTGCATTTTTGCATTTAGCATTTGCGCTAAATTGTGCACATTAGCAAAAAAAGAGTAAAAATGTAGCTATACTAAAATTAACCTATTAGCATCAAAATCCGTAAGTATTTATTACGGCGATTATAATTTTGAAATTGGAATAAGACCAATTCATATCCCGTATAGAGGTAATACAAAATGCCATTGGGTTTTGGGAACTTTTCAACGGGTGAACAACATAATCAGCTACTACGATTCACTGGTAAGTCTAAAGCCAGATACTGAAATTACACATTTGGACAAAGTTTGGCATGAAAGAAATGCAGTTTGAAAGTAATTTGCAACACATTCAACTATTTTTGAAACAGTTTACAGTGTCGGCCACGCCACATTTTACTAGATATCAGTATCGTTAGTTTCAGTTAGCGTATTAGCGGAGAGTACGATTTGTTGTGCTGTACGCAAGAGGAGAGGCGAAGCTCTGCTAGTAGGAGTGAGTCGTTGATGACGAGGGCTACATGGCTGCGAGATCGCTTAGAGAGAGAAGGCGTCTTCGTGGGAGTGGGAGAGTCACTCTCCCACGCCGGAGACGGCTCAACTGGGGCTGCGGCCCTTTCAACTACAGCCGGAGGTGACGGCCGAGAAAGGGATTACTGCAACTTGGGGCTTCCGATCTACAAGCTCGGAGGTGACGTCCTGGTGTGTCAAGAACCGCGTTACGCCACTGAGAAGTGGTAGATCGTTTTCAGAAAGCATTAAGTGTGTGCACAGAATTTTAAGCAAATGTAATGAATTTAGTTTGAATAAAGTAACATTGCCTATGTTCATCTTTCATTTACAGAACAATACACTATATGCAAAGTAGAAACAATGAAAAACAGTGAACACAAATATTCAACCACTTTTAGTGAGGAAAGTTACATTAATTGAATCGTTTATTTCAGAAGTCCGTCAAATGCCAAAATAAAAAAAGAAACGCCATAGCGGAGGTATATTGTGCCACGAGTATAGACACATCTTTAAGTGCACATTTACATGAAAAAAATAATTTATCGACTGATTTAATATTAAAAAATATTTTGAATCAAACAAATAGCGTCACTTTTCCTCACTTTTATCAGAATGACGGATTTGGAGTTTCTGATATTAATGGTTCAATTTCAATTAATTCAATTTGCCAGCATTAATCCACTAACAAAATATTGAAGATTTATCATTGTATCTCACCGTAACGTGACACCTTAATGTGCAATTGGTTTCAAAATGTTCTTTCAGCGTCCAGTTTCAAGCGTGTTGCTAGGCGCCACGCCCCCTCGGCGATAAAGCCCACGAAAGAACCTCTCGCTCAGTCGCATATGTCGGGTGAATCGTCCGTCGGTCCCTCGGATGATCGCTATCGTTCACCGTATCGGTCGCACACATGACCACGGCAGCGGTGGACGAGGAGTCTCCCCACCTCTGTCCTCCACCCCCCGTCCTCAACCCCCCATCCTCAACCCCCCGTCCTCAACCCCCCGTCCCGGGCTACAGTGTGTCAAGTCGTAGCTACAATGTGTTTGTCAGCCCTGAGAAAGACCACGATAAGATGGTTGAAACTCCGGCAACACAGCCTTCGACTTGCGTCACCTGGACAGCTAACATCATTCATGTTACTGTGTAGTTGCATATTTGAAACCAGAGATTTTGGACTGATTTTGAAGATTTTTGTTATATTTTCAGCTATTGTATATTTAGTATAATTTACGTGCTTGTATGTGTAGTTGGCAATATTCACTTGAACTCAAATCCATGCCCACGTTGCCTATTTACTGAGACGTGCTAAGTATATACCTACTATATATTCATGGCATATGATATCACTTTCAATCTACTGCACCAATGGTGTATTTAAATCTTGTTAATAATTACCTTTCCCGGTGTTTTGTATTCCAGTTAATTTTAGTTCATTTTTATAATAATTTCACTTCAATTATACCTTTTAAATAGTGGTGGTAGGTGGTTTGAATGAGCAGCGAATAATAGGAACCTCCGCCCAGCCATTTCCACTGTTCTCATATGCTAGCTCTCTATAAACATTATCACACTTCTCAGCTAATGAATCAATTAGTTAATCATTTTAATTGCATCATTCGAACACACCAAACATGTAGCAAATCTTAAGGGACTTCGTTCCATCTACGCAACATCGTGGTTCTTTATTGGTATTTTTATGTTAATGTATAATTTAATTAAAATATAATTGTTTGTGGAGAATGTGTATTTAAAAAATTGAAAAAAATGAAATCAGCATGTGCAGTCTACTTAATGTATTATTGTTTTCTACTCGTATGTTTTCTATTAATCGCGGGCTTTCTATCGTTGATTGGCTATATTTATGTTTCAATTTTAGTTAGAAAAAAATTGAAATCGTTTTACTCCACAAATTAAATACTAAACCATTTAAACCGGAATTCCTACAGTTTTATTTCACACCTACGTATAACCGTTCACCGGCCGATCGTTCATCCTTCGCCTGCTCTGTATTCAAGTCCCAATCAGCGCGAATATCGCTGCAACACTTCGCCCCAATCTCCGCCGCGGCTGCATCCGGTCCAATCAAATGCACCCGCCCCACCGCTTCCTCTCCGATCGCGTGCGACTCCCATTCTCTTTCAATTCCCCTTCTCGAAACACACAGCTTTCGCAGTTTCCGCCTTCGCCAACTCTCGCGTTTACACCCCCCCCCCATAATTAACGGATCAGGAAACAAATGAGTAAATAATGAATCGACAGAGCTTCCGGCGCGCGCCGCGCGGAGCGACCGCCCTTCGACGGACGCCAGCGCCCCGCCGTGGACGCAGAACAAAGCGCGCGAGGGGGAATTCCCCCGCGAGGTTTCCTCCAGGAGCGCGCCACCAGCGAACACCGAGGTCCGCCCGTTCCACACCGTCTTTCGTCCACCCCGCTTCGCCACGCTCTGTCCCGCCGCACGTTCGTCCGTTTCGCTCCCTGCCACTCCACGCCCCGTTACGCTACGCCAAACATCGCGCCTCCCGGTCCCTCAGACACCTTCACCCGTCCGCGCAGGTCCGGCTTCACTCCGCCCCGCTTCCTTCCGTTCTCCCCCCCCCCCCATCCTACCTCCTTTCCTCCAAACACTCAGCGCCCAGCCACACCACGACACGCCCACAACAAACCACTACACATCACAGCACATCACACCCACGCTAGGCCTCATCGCCAACTCATCACCCCCAGCTACCCTTTTGCCCCACCCACCTCAGGTACGTCAAACACCGCGCCGCGTCGTTCCGTTTCCGTCACCCCCTCATTCAACCTTCCTTGATCTCCTCTGACAATCTTATTCCCAGCCACGCCACACCACGCCACGGCCACGTCTCTTCGCAACTCATCACCCACTAGCAACCCCTCACCCTCCCACCGCAGGTCCGTCCCACACCGCCCCGCGTCCTTCCGTTTCTGTCTCGCCTCATCCACCTCCATGTCTCGTCCCACACTCCACGCCTAGCCAGCCAAGCACCCCACGCCTCGTCACGCTACGCCCCCATCGCCCACCTGACCACCCCCCATAAGCACCCCTCACTCCGCCCCCACCGCAGGTCCGTCCTACACCGACCCGCTTCGTTCCGTTCTGTCCGCCGCCTCATCCAACCTCCTTGTCTCTCCGACATTAAAACGCCTGAAGCCCACATGCGTATTCCACCATGCCTTTCTAGTCTCACCCAACCGTGACTCACACGTTCCCGTCACGCCCGTGCGTGACCCACCGCTCTTGAACCGACACATACCGTCCGTACTACCGCCTCGTTCTCCACGCACACTACCTTCCGCTTCCCGGCTCTCATCCGCTCTCTCTCGTGCGCGCGTACATACCCCGCGCCTCACTACCGCCGCTCTTCTCCGCTCTCCTCCGCCCCCGCCCTTCCTCCCGCTCTCCTCCGCTTTCTCCTTCCGCCCTCCTCCGCCCTCCTCCGCCTCTCCGCCCTCCTCCGCCCCTCTCCCCGCCCTCCTCCCGCCCTCCTCGCCCTCTCCGTCCCACTGACACCTTCCACAACTTCCGCCTTCTCCCCCTTCCTCCCGCCCTCCTCCGCCCTTCCTTCCGCTCCTTCATGCCTCCCTTCCGCCCTCCTCCGACCCTCCTCCGCCCTCCTTCCGCTAACCTCGCCTCCGCCTCCCTACCCCTTGCGCGCGTGCCTCGCCCATATCCTTCCCTCAGTCCCTCCTCCGCCCTCCTCCGCGTCCTTCGGCCTCGCCCTCCTCCGCCCTCCTCCGCCCTTCCTCCGCCCTCCTCCGCCCCTTCCTCCGCCCTCCTCCGCCTCCTCCGCTCTCTTTCCGCTCTCCTCGCTCTCCTCCGCCCTCCTCCGCTCTTCCTCCGCCCGCCTCCGGCCCGGCCTCCGCCCTCCTCCGCTCTCCTCCGCCCTCCTCCGCCCTCCTCCGCCCTCATCCGCCCTCATCCGCCCTCATTCCGCCTCTCCTCCGCCTCCTGCACTTCCCTCGGGACACCACCATCACTCCCCAATTATTTCACCTCTCCCATAACCACCTCCTCCACGTCAGGAACGCACATGTTGCATCTTTCACCTCCTAATTCTGTATCAGCCCCCTTTGTCTAAGCCTCGCAAACTCCTCCCTTCTCATCCTATTCCATTCTATCCCCAGACACTTCCCATCCATCACATTCCGTTACGCCCTTCCCGATTAATCTTTCATCCCTTCTTGCTCCTTCTGCCCACATCCTGGCTCCCGCCCTCCTCGTCCAGTGCGCTGCGTAGAAAGGATCTCTAAAGCCGCAATTCTCCACCCGCGGACAACGCCAGCGGTGGCTGTTCGTTGTTATTAATGCACTGACTTGAGACTTATCGAATTTAAGAGACGTTCAAATGGAAACGCTCGACACAAACGCGTCTCATTGTATATTCATTGCTGTATTAACAAGTGCTGATCAATATCATCAAAAAAAGTATTTAATTATAATCAAGAGCAAAACGGGTGAGTGGAGGGAGAATGTGTCGAGCTGTTGGAGGTTGCGTTCCTGTTACGTCTATTTCAAACCATTTCCCAATTTTGTAATGATTTAAGAGGTCTCTAATGTGAGGATTTGTGTACATCTCACATAACGAATCCATTTAAAATGATCGTCAAAAAGAAGGGATAATATAGTGATTTAAAAAATCTACGATTCCCAAATATTCGTTGAAATGTTGAAAACCGAACTCGAATATACTTGATATATTACAGTTTGCCGATTTATGTTTATGCATTAGTTAATGGTCAACTGATTATACTTACCTCATTAATCTTTTTGCCAGAGAGTGTTCGCATGATATAATGATTACTTCTATTTCCTATTCTGGAGTTACTCCTTAGCAGATTCGAGTAAACTCTGTTGAGGTGCGGATGTCTGCTATTCCGTCATCGTTGGCTAGACATTTGAGTGCACAATTGAGACGTATTGAGACATTTAAATAAATTTCCAAAACCGTATTTTTTTTGTGGTTTTGGCGCCACTACATTTGGTGACCAATGCGGGGAATTAAAGCAACGCCTCCTAAATCATCATGATTGGTGGCGTTGGATTCAACACCAGTAACCAAAGACATTTTTAACTTAATACAAATAATGGTTCTTTAACGACGATGGCAACACTGATATTGACAGTTTTATAGTTAACATTGTATTTCCAGTCTATCGGCGCTGCATTTGTCCAATTAGATTTAATTATTGTATTTTAAAAATAAATTTGCGGAAGAACCTTCGACACAGTATTGTTTCAGACCTATTGATCACGTGATATTCAAGAGCATATGGGGAGGAAACATACTGGTGCGAGTTTAATGCTATAGAGAGGAATTGCCGTATGTGATTTCGAATTTACACTTTTCCGATGCTTCGTAGAGTGCAAATATCGATTTTCCAATCAATGTGTGCCTACAACTTATTAAACTTAACTATACCTTATTCACAAGATCAAATGTTGTTTAAGATTTTGCGACAGTATTTGTCGGAACTATTGGGAATGATCTGCATTTTGCCATTTGCAATTTGTGCATAAATTGTGCAAATTGTTACAAAAAAAGGAGTATAAAAATGTAGCCTTGACTAAAATTAACTACTTAAGCATTCAAATCGTAAGTATTTATTCCGGCGTTATAATTTTGATATTGCCATAAGCACAATTATTCCCGTATGAGGGTTATACCAAAAGCCATTGGGTTTGGGACACTTTTTCAACGGGTGAACAACTTATCGCTACTACGATTACTTGGTAGTCTCTAAGCCCAGATACTGAAATATTAAACATTTGACAAAGTTATGGCATAAAGAATATGCAGTTTGAAGTAATTTGCCAACACATTCCAACTATTTTTGAAACAGCTTTACGTGCGGGCGAGCCACATTTTAACTAGATATATAGTTCGTCTAGTTCGGTTAGCGTATTTAGCGGAGGAGGTACGATTTCTTGTGCTGTACGCAAGAGAGGGGAAGCCTGCCAGTAGGGAGTGAGTCGTTGCAGGACGAGGGCTCATGGCTGCAGGAGATCGGCTTGTAGAGAGAGAAGGCGGTCTTCTGGGAGTGGTGAGAGTCACTGCTCCCACGCCGAGGACGGGCTCAACTGGGGCTGCGGCCTTTCAACTACCAGCCGGAGTGACGGCCGAGAAGGGGATTACTGCCACTTGGGATGCCGATCTACAAGCTCGGAGGTGTCGTCTGGTGTGCAGACCGCGTTTTACGCCACTGAGAGTGAGGCGTTTCAGAAAGCATTGAGTGTGTGCACAGAATTTTAAGTGCAAATGTAATGAATTTTGTTGAAATAAAGTCAACAGATTGCTATGTTCATCTTATTACAGACAATACACTATTCGCAACGTAGAACAATGAAAACGGTTGAAACAAATATCAACCAGCTGTTAGTGAGGAAAAGTTCCATTAATTTGAATCGTTGTATTCAGTAGTCTCGTCAAATGGCCAAAAAAAAAAAGATAAACGCATAGCGGAGTATATTGTGCACGAGTATAAGACACATCTTTAATGCACATTTACATGGAAAAAATTACTTTATCGCACTGATTAATCATTAAAAAATTGTTTGAACTCAAACATAGCACTTTTCGCTGTCACTTTTATCAGAATTACGGATTTGGAGTTTTCTTTATTAATGGTCAATTCATTATTCAATTTGCCGCATTAATCCACTAACAATAATTTGAAGTTTTATATTGTATCTCCACCGTAACGTGACACTTAATGTGCAATTAGTTTCAAAATGTTCTTTCAGCGTCCTTTTAAGCGTGTTCTAGGACGCCCCGCGCGTAACAAAGATCGCTAGTGGCAGTCGGGTCACTCGTCGCTTCGTCCATCGTCGCCTGCAGCCCTGGCAGGAGCCCCCTCCCCACTCCTCACCCACCTAACCCGTCCACCCCGATAATGACCGTCTTAAGCGCTCAGTCGCATATGGCCGAGGGGTATCGTCCGTGTATACCCTGGAATGATCACCATGTCCGTATTGCAACATGACCACGGCACGTTCTGCGAGTGGGTCCCGCCCATACCCCGTCCTCCAACACCCCCGTCCTCAAGCCCCCCGTCCTCAACACCCCTCGTCCTCACCCCCGTCCTAACCCCCCTCCTCAATCCCCAGCTCCTCAATCCCTTCCTCAATCCCCTTCCTCAATCCCCCTTCCTCAATCCCCTTCCTTCAATCCCCCGTTCCTCCAATTCCCCTTCCTCAACCCCCCTTCCTCAACCCCCCTTCCTCCACCTCCGTCCTCAAACCCCCCTTCCTCAACCCCCTTCCTCAACCCGCGTCCTCAACCCCCCTTCACTTCAACCCCCTTCCTCAAACCCCCCTTCCTCAACCCCCGTCCTCAACCTCTTTCCTCAAACCCCCTTCTCAACCCCCCTTCCTCACCCCCCTTCCTCAACCCCCCTTCTG
>BOPP01000046.1:2758008-2828656 GCA_017312745.1 Gryllus bimaculatus
TATTAACTGACCAGTCTAGTAACGCGCGTCATCGCTTGGCGCCAAGAGGGGTATGTCGTGGTAATACTAGGAAGTCTAATGCGTATGCAGCATGACTACTTGAGCTACAGTTCCGAGCTGTTGGTCCTCGCACTAATACATAATCCCCGTCCTCCAACCACCCCCGTCCTCAAGCCCCCGTCCATCAACCCCCCTCGTCCTCACCCCCGTCCTAACCCCCCAGTCCTCAATCCCCCGTCCTCAATCCCTTCCTCAATCCCCTTCTCAACCCCCCCTTCCTCAACCACCTTCCTAACCCCCGTCCTCATCTCCCTCTCACCCACTCTTCCTTCAACCCTCTTCCTAACCCCCTTCCTCACCCCCCTCCTACTCCTTCCTCAACCCCCGTCCTCAATCCCCCGTCCTCAACCCCCCTTCCCTCAACCTCCCTTCCTCAACCCCCTCGATCACCCCGTCCGGTCAACCCCCGTGCCTTCAAACCCAGTCCTTACCCCGCGTCGCTTAACCCCCACCGTCCTCCAAATCCCCGTCCTTCAAACCCCCCGTTCCTCAACCACTTCCTCAACCCCCTCCTCCTCACCCCGCCTTCCTTACCCGTCATCCAACCCCCTGCCTCAACCCCCGTCCTAACCCCCGTCCTCAACCCCCGTTCCTACCAACCCCGCCTCAACCTTCCTCAACCCAGCTGTCTAATCTTCCTCATCCCTTCCTCAACCCTTCCATCCCCTTCCTCATCCCCCGTTCCTCAACCCCCTTCCTCAACCCCCTTCCTCAACCCCCCTTCCTCCCCCCGTTCCTCAACCCTCCCTTCCATCACCCCCTCCCTCACCCCGTCCTAACCCCCCTTCACTTCAACCCCCCCTTCCCCGTCCTCAATCCCCTCCATCCCCCGTCCTCAACCCCCGTCCTCAATCCTCGTTCCTTCAACCCCGCTTCCTCACCCCCCTTCCTCAACCCCCTTCCTCAACCCCCCTTCTTCACGCCTCCCCCTCTTCCTCAACCCCCCTTCCTCAACCTCCCTTCCTCAACCCCCTTCCTCAACCCCGTTTCTCACTACTAGGTTTTAGCTTCAAACCGGAGAATATTAAGAGAAGATTAAGCAGAAATAATGTAGTGAGGAAGAGAAATCGCACAACTTTTGTGTACTAAAAACACAGTATTATGATAAGATACTGACAGTTCATCAGTTCTGTTACACGATGGGGAGGCTAACAAGAAAGAGCAAACGTTTCTTGCCCCGCCTTAGCATCAAAATTTGCTGATTTACTACACACATATTGTCACTTTTTTATGTACATGCGGATATATACTAACATCAAAACTAAATAAAATGTTCAACAAGAGGAAAGAAATATTTAACTTAATATACATTGGAAATGCAAAAAGATTTGTTTCTGAACCACTCAGGCATTGGCAGCATGGTTTTTGCTGAATAAACCGCAAATGATGATGTCTCAATTTCTGAAATTGTACGCGCTTTGAAATAAGAAACAAATGAATCTCATTCAAAACTTGTTTTTTATGTGTAGCACTATTGAGGTCCATTTGCAGTTGGCGCCAAAGGCCCTCTGACTCACTACATGTACCTACATTGCGCGAATCATTTCCAAGTTTTAAGCATTAGAAAGGGAGACAATATTGAATTGATCGATTTATAAATAAAATGCTATTACGTTGGGTACTGAGACCAGCTTGAAATGTTCACGTTGGCGCAGCAATTGTTGTGTACGTGTATCAAACGATTTGGTTTTCCTCACCACGTGCAAGCCTACGTGCTGTGGTGATATTTACGCTGCGTGCGCTCTTCTCGCGAGGATCCGGCGCCTGCCCTGTTAACATTACAGGCCTGCGCGCTGCTATCGTGCACTGTTTCAGGTCGCGCCTTCTTAACCCATTTAGGCTTCCGATTTTCCACTTCGCCTCTCAGCCTTCCGCGCGGCTGCTTATTTCGAGAGCTTTATTAATTCCCATCTTCCTTCTCTGCGATCCTGTCTTTATTCGGTATTTAGCCCGCAGGGTGGCTCAGGGTTAATGAGTCACTGCAGTTCTTCTGACTCGGGAGGTCTTGGGTTTCGCGTTTCCCGAGTTGGTACTAGTTTCTACACTAGCTGCCTCAGCTAGATGAAAGTCATTGGCGTTTGGAGGAAAATTCTATGCAGACGGGCTATCAGGTTCGGTAGCGTTTCCTTGTTTTCTCAATCAAACGTGGATGAATGTGCGTAGCAGCTACCAACATTACCCCATGCCCTTCACCGATCTCTTCATTCTTCCCATTTCTCTGTCCTATCATACCCCCTTACTTACATTTACATGCACAATACAGGAGAGTCGGTCGGGGAGCTTAGAGTGGCACTGACCCTGGGAGGTGTGCTCCTGTTGGGAAGTACAGTGGTCGGGAAACCCGGCTAGCCGGACGATAGGTCGGTGCCAGGATCTCACTATTCAGCGAAGGAAAATCACCCGCCAGCTCCCGAGCAAAACATGCTCTACACTTGCGGCGAATATGATTCTTAGCCGTGACGGAGCCTGGAATCATTAATCAATTCGAAATCTTACAATCAACTCGTATATTTCTGCTTTTGGTCTAAACGTAGTTTTTTAGTCTGGGTTCCTTGGCGCTTTTGTTCTCTTCTCTTTCGTTTTATCCTCATTTCCCTCAAACCTAAGCTCTATCCTTAGTTGACACTTTACAATCTGCCACAGCGATCAGGTGGACTTGACTTACACATTGCTTACGGCGTCTTAAAACGTTTTCACAGCTTTACCTTATTTAACCTAGTCCTTTGTTTAGAAACAATTACGATAACAGCATATATATCTTATATATAATTAATTATTAACGGTATTATTTAGATTTTTACTCGTTACACGTTACTCAATGATAAGAACAAGCCAAGCAATTCCAGTAGTTACAAAATAATTACAATTGTGTTAATAGAGATGGAAGAAGGCGTAATTTATAATAGGTGCTGGGTGCAAAGGTATAAAAACTTTTAACAATATTTCATTCAAAATCATTTGATTGTAAATGAACTGGGCATGTTTTACAGGGCACCCATTTTCGTTACCCCCAATATAACTTAAGGATCTCGATATTACCACGTATACTATCCCCTAATCCATGTATAAGAGTCCCTCCCCACATACTACATCGTTCACTGTATTCTGTACTTTGATCAGGGTTTATAGTTTGCTATTGTGATGAGTGGCAGCAAGCTGTCACGTCCGCAGCCGTGCGTGGATGGCCACGCTGCGCAACGCCTGGACGGCCGACGCCGGGCGCCGATCATAGAAATTTCAGGGCACCGGGCCACCTCCGGGCCGATACGTTTTCGCGGCTCTATTATGGAAGAAATGCCGGGGCCTTATTAATATTTTAGATTTATCTCATTTGTCGCGTTTTCTGATCGTAATTCTCGCGCCTCCCAGGAGCAAGCTGCGATCGATTCCCCTGGACCACCCCGCGCACCGGACTATCGCGGTTCGCCGTCACGGCGCTCGTCGCCGCCTCTCCTTCTCCTTCTCCTCTACCCTTCCCTCATTCTTCCCAGCCCCGCCCACCGTGGGTTGCTATAGCGCTTGCACCTATGCCTAGAGTTCTTCGAGGCGGATTCCCGTCAGTGAGAGACCGGCGCCGCTGGGCGGCCGAGTCCCGACAGACCGGCTGCCGGGCCGTCACGGCAGGCGGGGAAAGGATATGTACAGGGAGCGAACAGCAGACGACGGAAAAGGGAGAGCAAAGTCAGCGCGGCAGCGAAGGTATTGACCTCCTGAAATTTTCGAAAAGGCTACCCCCTATAGCCTTACGATTCATAACTTCATTTCCTATATAGAAGCAGAATACCGCTGATTTGCATTGGACACCTGATAATTTGGAGAGGAAAATAAGATTCAAGGAAAACGACAAGAAGCAAGTTGTGCGCAAGGAGGGAATGGATCCTTTAGAATTTTCGAAATGGTACCCTTAGCCTGACGATCTCAACTTTCATTTCCATAATGAGCGACCTCTGATTTACTTGGAATCTGGATAATTTGGGAAGCAAACTAGATTGCAAGAAAGACAGAGACAATAGTGTGCGCAGGAGAGGTTTGACCACCTGAATTTTCGAAAGTACCCTTAGCGCTTCGATACTAACTTTTTTTTCATAATGAACAGAAACCCTGATTTATTAGGGAAACCTGATATTTGGGATGAGGCATAGACTCAAGGAAGACAGAAGAAAGTTCGTGACGCAGGAAGGGTTTGAACCTACCGAAATTTTCGAAGTTCTCTTACCTTACGTAACTTTTTTCCTATGATGAAACCCTGTTTTGGAAACCTATAATTTGGAGAAGGACACATAGACCCAGAAAATGACAGGAAGCAAAGTGCGTGATGCAGTGAGGGCTTTGGCCACCTGATTTTAGAAAGTACCCCCTAGCCTACGATTAACTTTCGATTCCAAATGAGCAGAAACCTTGATGTTGCTTGGAGATCTGGATAATTTGGAGAGCGGCAATAGTATCAAAAAAGACAGAAGCAGTTGTGTGCGCACGGGGATTGGACCTGGAAATTTTTCGAACGACGGTACCCTTAGCCTTACATCAAACTTATTTCCACTATGCGCGTTGAACCCTGTTTTTTTGTAATTGACAATTTTTTAACATTGTTTACTTCATTTGGGTATTGTGTCCATTGCCTATCAGGCAACCCTGCAATTGGCTTCATCAGTATAATATTTTAAATGTTTGAACATTCTGTATTATATTGTGTTCCAACTATATTGTATTATTTTTTTTGAGAAATATGCCCTATTGTGTTTATAAGTTTAAAGATAATCAGGAAATGGGGGACCAGAAAGTATTCCTCTCTCTTCTCATGTCTGAGTCTGTGTTGTTTATGGACAGAGGTGTGGAGGGAAGTCTGAATATAACGGATGAATTTAGGTTGAATAAACTATGAATGATCAGAATGCCAATGTTTAGAATGAAAATATTTTAGGAAGGAAAGGAACGGTAACCTCAAGTACGCAGAGATATGAGCCAGGAAAAATAAATGTAGAGGTATGTATGTGTCATTCGGTTACAATTTTTCAGTGTCTATGGACACACTTAAGTATATATTATTTGAAAGAAAATGGGAGTGAAATACTACTGTCAAAAGATTTGTAGCCTACTGATTTAACCACAATTATAAAAAGATTCCATCATATTACTTACAAGCAATTCTCTATACACATTCACTTCTGTATTTATCAATACTTTTGCTATCCGTCTCTGTAAATTCGTGTCGATGTTTTTATTTGGTTTAAAAAAATAATTTTCTTGCAACCATTAGTTCCCGTGAATAGAAAATTTGTCTATCCCTTTTATAGGGAGTTAGGCGGAAGTGCGAATTTAAGGCCCAACCTATACGAAATAAATAAATAATTTAATTTAATAGAGATAATTATAAAAGATAAATCAAGACTTATATTAAATGTGAGGATATTGAGGCTTTGTCAATATATATTATATATATAATTATTATATTATAATATATAAGTATATTATATATTATTATTATATTCTGGCCTACAGCATGACTAATGTATATTTTCTTTTAAGCAATTATTTTTAGTTTCAATTATCGGAAGGTTGTTAAAAAATTTTGACCTCGTGCTACCACACTTATCCCATGAAATGTATCTCGCTTTTGAATGAGATAAAACAATTTTCAACACAGAATAGCGATTATATACGAAATTTCATTATTTCAAGTTTCACAGTATCTCATTTCTCAATTAGATTGTTGCTGGATGTCGGTAGCGAGAACTGTTTGCATATCGGCTCTGTATATTCAAGAGACGCTATCAAACCTGAATCGACGGATTTTAAAGTACCTACTCTTCGACGCCTTCCTTCAGAGGAATTAGCTGTCTCTTCTATGTTTGAAGTTTTGTTGCATGTTAAAGATTCTTGCACGTAAAATAACCCTGCAGCTAATTTAAACCGGCCTATCGCCATCCCGAGTAGATATATTCTTTCTCTAGATGGATGTTAAAGGAGCGCAGCGCATAATTAAGTGAGGCATGATTTGATCGATTGGTTTTTGAGTTTCTTTTAATTTTAAAATCAAAATAATGCTAAATTCTGAAAAAATAGAGTTGCTAAGATCCAAATTATGCGCTTTTCTAGAGGGCGGTCAATCGTTCAGCATAAGGCGAACAGAACTTTCGAACCCGCGCCCTTAGTCAACCTTTGCCTAAGGTCGACATCGAAAAAAAAGCACATGCTTCGTCCTTATAATGAAGTTGGAATAAGGTACAAAAAGCTGATACCAATTTCGTTAGGGGGAATGAATTTTGCTGTTAGCAGAAGAGAGATTAATGAATTATTGCCTTTTTACTCATCGGAAGCAAGTGTGTCAAAATAGCAAGTTTCATTTTTTCAATTTCTACACGAACACGTCTTCTTTAGGATCTACTTTATACCTAAAGTTCGAATACGTTGCACACTAGGGCACATATGCATATGACAAATTATTGTAAATTGTAATTTGTATTCTTAAATCACATTTCTTATGTCCATGACATTTTTTGGAAATGCACTAATTGAAAAAAAAAAATATTACAAACTCTACGAAATTAAGTAAGTCACATTGCTTAAACGCTTTATTAATCTTCTCATTACAGATACGTATTTCTTCCATCCTGACAAAAATATTTTATATGTGTAATTGCCATTTATAAATCAAAGTGCAAAATACTATTCACAAACATTCTTAACTTCTTAATATCTAATGTACCTATAATAAGTGTTTCACACATAGGGCTCCTTCCCCGTAAACGTAGATAAGTATTTGGCCATGTTCGAGTTGAAATTGAAACTACTCCAATAATTATTGCCTTCAATATAATCTCAAGCGCCTTTCCGGAATGAAGAATCCCTTGTGGTTTGCTTTCGACGTATTGAAATCGTTTCGTCATCAATTCGTTTCTGCAGAGAGACAGGTAACTCTCTCTCTGACGCAAGTGTGTGTATTTCTCAACAAATGCTTCATTTCGTATTCGCGGAAGCTGATGCTGGTGCACGAGATTAAATGCTCACACGTGACCGGACTTCGTATCTGCAAACACGAATCCACGTGTCTCCTGGGGAACGAGGGGTCGGTGTGGAATTCAATACCCAATTTATTTCTTGTATAATATATGTATTATGAAATTGTAATTGGTAATTTCCTTTTTCGTATGGCGTTTGTCTAAAAAATATTAGTAAATAATTTAAATAAAATTTAAAAGAAATGACTCTACATATTTCTTATGAGAAAAGATTGCCAAATATTATTTTTATAAATATGTAACTCATGACTCTTATTCATCCTTATTCTCCTTTGTCTTCAGTCCGCTGCCTGCGAGGGACAATTCTAGCGCCGGCTGCCTGATCGGTAGTTTTCCGTAGGTTTCTCCAGTCAAGCACCAGGTGAATGCTCCGAATAGTTACCCTAACAAACGCGGCCTCGATCTGCCAAGTGATTTTCTTCCTCCTTCAACTATGTTTTCCGTCCCCTGACACACACCTTACACTGGCTACTGCTGGGTAGGAATAACAGCTTGAAAGAAAATGATTTTTGGAGAGACTGAAGAAATGAGTGCGTTGACAGGTCGAAGGACGGGTGGAGGAATTTTTTCTGAGCGGTTTTCTTACAAAAAGAGACCATCTATTGGGAATTTTAAAATTTTTTGGAAATTTATTTTTTTCTTAGGGACCCCTCCATTAGCGATGGGTTTGAAAAAGTCCAGATACAGAATGTATGCAAAAAACCTACAATATTAATTCTAATCTAAATATTATCTAAGAAAACATAAACATTTAAGATTAACATACAATAAATAGTTTTAGCACTCATTCACATGGTTGTGTCTACTTCCCGAGTTGTACTTCAAGATGCGTGTCTTCATGTCAGACTAAATAATAAATGCTAATAGCTCTTACAGAACAGACCATAACAAAACGACTCATCAGCATCGACGTGAATGTTGCGAAGAGATTGTATCACAAGGTTATTTCCCTGTTTTACTTGTATACGCTACTTTTTCTCCCTCTGTATTTCGCCCTAGATATGATTCCTGTGTAGTTTCACGTATCTCAGTATTGCATCAGATCGAGCTATGCTTGTTCCTAAAGTTACTCCCCAGGTCTGTTTCCGGCCCTCCCTCCGTATTTCTGCCCAACCCCGGCGAATCCTCTGACGCAACCAGACTTGCTGCAGCTGCACAGCTGCCCCTTCCATCCCTACGTCGCCTTTTTGCCACTCTCTTTCACCACCCCCTACCCCGCCGCCTTGCCACCACCCTCACGGCCGCCGTCGCGCCCACATCGCACTTCCCATTCGCCGCCCATGGCCGGCACATGGCCGCCCATTGCGCCCCATGGCCACATGGCCGCCCCATGCCGCCCACATTCCGTTTCCCATGGCCGCTGATGGTCAGCCATGGTACGCGCCTGTCGCCCATGGTCGCCCATTGTCGCCCCATGGCCGCCCCATGGCGCCCCAGGGGCGCCCCTGGCCGCCCCATGCGCGCGCCCCATGGACGCCCATGGCCGCCCTGGGCCGCGCCATGGCCGCCATGGCCGCCCATGGCCGCCCCAATGGCCGCCCCTTTTGGCCCCCATGGCCGCCCCATTCGCCGCCCATTCGCCGCCCCTCCGCCGCCCCTGGCCGGCCATCGCCGCCCCATCGCCGCCCCAGTTTCGCCGCCTCGCGCCCTCGTCGCCCTCGCCGCCCTCGCCGACCTCGCGCCCTCGCCGCCCTCCCCGCCTCCGCCGCCCTCGCCGCCCTCGCCGCCTCGCGCTCTCTCCGCTCTCTCCCCTCGCCGCTGCTTCGCCAGCTCCAACCTCCCCTCCACCCTCCCCGGCTCGTCTCTCATTGCCTGGATGCCGCCCCGCCACCTCGGCCTGCATTGACGCAGTCTCCGCCGGCCCCTCCCCACCGGCCCTGCTCAGCAGCGGCTTAGTTGCCATCGTCTTGATTGGGAGTCCACGCTGCGGGCGGGGCGGACGCGGAGCGGGGGGGCGGCGAGTGAAGGTTCGCGCGTTCGTTCTATAATCGCTGCGTCTCCCCGGGGACTGATAATTCGGAGGATTAGGATGCCATTTCTGTATAATGCGCAGGCAATTGTTTGATTGCCTCGAGCCGATCCCTCGCGGACGGGCTCGCTCCGCTTGCAAGGCGATTCCGAAGGAGGAATGCAGGAGGAGAGTAATACGCAGGGGAGCACGAGAAGAGGGTAGACAGTCGTCAAGTCAAACAGAGATTTTATCGGTTAAACTTTTAGCGAACATTATTTCTTCGATGAATCTTGTTGGAGTGCTAAATATATTTATGCAATTATATTTGCGCAATCCATTGACATACTATTATCATCGCGGTAGAACCACTGTGGACAGTCTTACTGGTATACTGATTGTAGATCCTTTCTGCTCACTTGCAGAGTCTTCAAGGGTCTATCAGACGCCGGTTTGCCCTTAACGATATTCCCAACTTTCCGTCTCTCTTATCTTGGCATACATTCATAAAGTACCGAA
This sequence comes from Gryllus bimaculatus, assembly GCA_017312745.1. Lineage (NCBI taxonomy): Eukaryota > Metazoa > Arthropoda > Insecta > Orthoptera > Gryllidae > Gryllus > Gryllus bimaculatus. The sequence goes on from BOPP01000046.1 coordinate 2,767,555, forward strand.
AGATTGTTGTGTCATAATTGTATACATCATAGTTTTTGAAAGAACGTTATTCACCCATTTCTTTCATCAGAACGAATATATATTTAGAAGTATCGTTTTGTCATTTTGGTATATCTGCACTTTAGATATTCTATTTATAGTTTTCTTACATGACTTTCATGGCTTTTTCTATATCTTATTTCTTTTCCTTTGAATTTATGTATAAGTTTCTAATTTTCTGAAAATATATGGTTCCAGAATTTCATCTCCCCTCTTAGTATTCATGGAATGTTGCTATTTATTACTGTAGTGTATCTCTTACATGTCTTTGCAACACAAATTAGAATATTATAATAATTATAAAATCACAATAAAATTTGCATTTAACCGGGTAAAATGATTGTTAAACTTTACGATTGTTACATAGCGAATTTTATCTCGGCAAGTTAATTGCCTGTTTGTGCAATAATTTTGTATTCAGTATAATATCCTCTCTTGATGATAATTAATATTGTTGTATATCCCTTACAGTATTTGAGTAACTTAGAGTGTGCGGATTTGCGGATGTTCCACATGTTCAGATGTCGCAGTTTCCGTCATCACGATGTTGCCACTTCCCGTTCACACCGAGACAAATGAAATGTTATTCAACGCTCTCTGTCTCCTGGGGGAATTGACTTCGACAGGCCAGAAGTTCTAAGGAAATTCCTAAAAGGTATGTTTTGGGTTATTGTGCTGCGATCTGCATGAGTGGCGTAGATCTGTATTAGTTCCATTGCCATATTATACATCAATGTACGTGGCTTGATTAAACTCCAGTTCCATGGTTATTTTCATTCCACACTCCATAATTTTATCTTCCAGTGTATGATCAACACCTAATTGCTGACAACGAGGGAATTTTTTCAAATGAATTCGTGCGCAGAATGTGTTGGTTGATTTCGTAATATGGTTTTATGTGGTACTTGTTTATAACGACATTTACACTAACCTTGACTATTAATTGAAACATGATGTAATACGAAAATAAGATGTAAGTAATACTACAGAATACTTCGTAACGCGAGGCAAGATCGTTTTCAATTTATTTTACTAATGATATATTTATCTTATTCATGTACAGCAATCAATAGTAAATTTTTATGTATTAATATTATATAGTATATATTATAATTTACTAGATATAATTCGCCTTTCACAAAGTAATCGACTGAGTTTATTGTGTCTTGTAAAATCTTAAAGAATTAAGGGCATATATGTGTGTGTTAAGGCAGCAAGGGTATCAATGAAGTTGAGAGGAATGCTGGCGACAGAATTTTTCGACTGAATCTTACGAATCTATATTAGCTTTAGAGAAAATAAAGCAGACGAGACTGTTTACAGAGAACTTTACCTGTTCAATTAGAAACAAAAAGTTAAAAAGCTTATCTGTAATATTCAATTATTGCATCATTTCATTAGGGATAAGTACTTTTACAGTGGTTATAATTTTGAAATTTCAATATTCCCGTTCATATATTTGCATGGAAGAATATATCTAGGCCATTGGAATGGTTTTTGAAACGGCAGTTAATCTTATCAGCCACTAGATTTATTGGAAGTCGCGATGCCGATACAGTAAGACGGATTTTGAACAACGACGTCAAGATGAAGCTGTGAAAGCAAATTTGTCAATACATAAAAATACTTTTAAAACAGTTGTCCAGCGACAGCACGCCCTATTCAACTGTAAAATATCTAGTCGTTAGGTAATCTTTATTAATATTGAATTTTGTTAAAGCCTTGTTCTTCAAATTTTTTCAACCAAGTCGCAGTCAAGTTTGATTAAATCTCTATATTATTACTTGTTCGGGTTTGCTCATGGAAGGGTGGAATTTCGTACCTTGAAACTCTGTGATCGCTGGGTGTAGATGTGTTGTTTGTCTTGTTTAGGCGTGGTCTCAACGACGTTTTAGCCGAAGTAATACTTCCGGAAGGCGAGAGCACGCGCAGGCGCATTTTATCCTAATGTAAAACATTCAATATTAATAAAGTTTAGCTTATTTAGAACATACTTTTCAGACATCAGTTTACTCCAGTTTACTTGGGAGAAAATAGTGGTATCCAATTATTGTCATAGTCATAATACTTATGGCGTATTTTGATGACATTTCTGTTGTGTAATCCTTTCCTTACTAGGGTTTACTAGTTAGAGAACATTTTGAATTAGAATTGTTTCCTATGTTAATGCCTATTTTAGTATTTTAAGAGCTTAGTTTTGCCTGCCTTTTTTACTTCTTTAAAATGCAAAGGTATTTTTTTGTAAAAACATATCTTGAATACGAAAAATCACAAGTTCATTTGATTTAATGGAAGGATGACATTTTTTCAGAGATTGTGTTAATATATATGAGTTAGATAAAAAAGCAGAACGTTCTAATGAAATTTATACATGGCAGGAAGTCTGTTTATTTCAGTCAATATTTACTGTAAATTCATGTGGTTCTTTATTTAATTAAAACGCGTCATTTCAATTGCTACTAAAACACAAAATTATGTCATGATCTAGGCTAATATAAAGGTTTTTCTCAGAAATTATAACATGTCACTTACATCCTTCTCGTGTTCTCCCATTCATTAAACCTCTTTCTTTTTCGGAATTTAATATAAATTAGTGGAATTACTTACAATACTTCTAATAGTTCAGTCATGTAGTTGTACGTACACTTCTTAATTTGTACTCCTCGACGCAAATGCTGTCCTTCGACAAAGATTTTCCTCGACAAGAGATTTTGTGTTAACAATCCAACGCATTCCGTGCTCACATTTCAGGTCCATAATTTTATTATTCGACCAGCACAACGCATTGAAGAACTCGTACGCTATCACCTTCAGACCACAAAAAAAAAAAAATCGTCGGCCGCGCTCTACTCTACATGACTCTCGGCCCACCCGCACGCTCCGCTGGTATCCTACGTGCGAGGTTGTTTGCGCTGAATGTTAAGCTGACGGGCCGTGGGACCGGGTCGTGGCGGGAGGGGGCGGGCGCTACGCCTGGGACCGGGTCGCGGCAAGCATTATATATATTTTTTTTCATGCGAACCGAAATCGGCATTACGGTTAATGCTTACGGGTTCGTTTGAAAGCCCGGCGCCCGGCGACGCTTCGGCAGGAAGTGCGCGTGCCGGGACGGCGGGCGCCGACCTTTTGCAACGCGCGCTCATTGGTGCGCAGCTCCGATCTGGGTGAGCGGGGGGAGGGAGGGGGCGGGTTGCGAACTGCACCGTTTGGTTCTAGAGGCCGCGCTTGATCGCGGGGTCCGGAAGCCGCAGTGTTGGAATGTACGGTTGGCTGCATGGCAAAGTAGCGCGTTGCCGCCCGAAGGCTCTGGGCGGTTGATGCGGAATTTCGCGTGTGAGTTGCGGTTTTCATTTTTCTTTTAAAATCCGCGGATATGCGCACGGTTCTAAAAGTGCGTATGTAATTCGTGCCTGAAATCCAAAGAGTATGAATTACCATTTCAATAAAGTGTGAAGCTGTAGGTTATTTTAAATTAGCTATGATAAGTTATTGATCTTAAAACAATCGTGACTATATAAAATATTCATCATGACCTGAGCTAAAGCGACATATACGAGATAAGCAAATACCCGATTTTTCACGTTTACTAGTTATAATTATAAATATTGAATTAGGTACGTTTAATATTTATTACCAAGTTACTTTATTGTATTAATAATTAATTTGTGTTGACTTTTTGATAAGAGACTTTGCGATATAGTAGTTACCAAAATTGATAGGTATTTAGCAGGTTCCCAAAGCATTTTCTTCCAAAATTCAAAACTTTATGAATCATTAGGCTGATTTACTCATTCTAAAAGATTACGAAACTATGTCAATTTGATTCTGCATAATTTCTTCAACTTCCTGCTAAATTTCAACATGAGCTATCGCATTTATATATTCGTCATGTGTTCTCGAGTATTAGCCATCTTTATTTTCAATATGATCTCAGTATTGGACATTTATCACGAGATGACTTTACGTTTGCTTTTAATTTCAAAAAAAATCCTCGGGTGGCTCACGGATAGGTGCTCGCGATTACGTGGAGCGTCTTCGTTGGATGCCCGGCCGCGGGCAAATAGAAGCTGTAGCATTCCTTTATCAACTGTCTCAGTTCATCGCGATGTAACGAAGAAAAGACTGAGGAAAGGCAACAGAACGCTAGATACAGGTGAAGAGAATACTTGAAGCTGCCTCATGTTCCCTTATCCCCAGCATGAACGGCAAATGAAAACGGCCAGGGGTAGGAAACACCGCCAGCTGGCAAAAGTCGGAATAAATACGACTCTAAATGCCAGTACATGATATTTATTACGAATATCACGAAAGATACGTTTTACAAAACTATTTTTCATAGGTGTGCATCTGTTAATTCAGAACATTAATTTTTCTGGAATTAATTACCGAAATATTTCGCAATACATATTATATGTTCAATATTTGAGGGTCTTTTGTCTGAATATTGCTGACATTATGATGAGGATTTGCTTGTTCCCGTCATTTATCATGGGACTCTGGAGAATTAAAGCTATGCTCTTTGTTCTTCTCTACAATAATAGTAACAAAACTTAAAGTTCTGTCTATGTGTAATGCACCAAGATATTACGAAGTAAATGTGAATATTTGACATTATTATTCTAGGTGTTATTTTTCTTTTTCAGTTCGTCGGTTGACCAGTCATTTTTTTAAGAGGACTTTTGGCTTTAATATAAGTAAATATGAAAAGAAATATAAATGATGAAATTTATGATCCAGATACGACCAATTACACATTCGCTCATCAACAACAAAAATCGACTTCCTAAATATATCGCCTTCCCCCCTCAGGTCTGATAACTTTTACGTAATGCTTCGTAGCTTTTATGAACTCGATCGCCCTGTTAATAGATTGCTGATGAGGTAGATACTTTTATAATCATTAAGAAAAAGTCCAGAAAGTGGACATTATCAAATATATTTAATCTGAAGGAATTTTTCGATCGCGTAGCGATGAATCATTCAGAGCTAAATTGATGCGTCTTGGCCAAACGAATCTGGGAACTTGGGTCAGTTTGAAGGCCATTTACTCAGCTGTACAAAAACTTATGGCACTCTTGTTATGGAAAGAGGACTTTTAGAAGAGAATCAAATGGTATATGTTTCGGTACTAGAAAGAACTCTTGCCACATACCGACTAACATCTATTATCCGGTTATTGAATCCAAAGTTTGTGGTCAGGCACTTGCGTGGTAGATTAATTTCCTATGTGACCTATCAGAACAAGTGATTTTCAAATCGTTTTACGCGTTATACAATCCATTTTTTTATAAAAAAGTAATATTAGGAAAGGGCAGCATATCCGAAGAACTTTTTAAGAGTTTATGTAAAACGCGAAGAAGATGCTAGAATCTAAAGATAGTTTTACTCTCTTTTGTTTCACTGTTATATATTATTCGAATCCATGATAGATTCGATTACATTCTAACATTTAGTTTTTTTTCTTTAACGCTTTACAATTTTCCACTCATCATTTATTAAAAAAGTAAACGCGTTCGAATACCAAGGTTCGCAAATGTAGAAAAGCATTTAATTATTGCATTTGTACCGAAGGTTAAAAGTTTTGAACTTTTAATGGTTAATGACATTTAACGGGAACCTTTGCTTTGTCTTGTGTATTTATGGAACATAGGCCTTGATTTGTGTTAATGCACCTTGACACAATTTAGACTATTTTAGTTACTCACATGAGCTAGGTTTACTTTTTCTCTGCTCAACATTGCGAAACGTTGAAGTCAACATTCGTGGGTTATTTTATTTATTAACTTTTGATTTTACACTATGAAAATTCATTTCTTGTTTCTGAATTTCTACTTACAGTTAATTACTTTACAACTGCTATAATATATTTTTTTATAAATGATGATAATACTTTTGCAAACGTTTATGTTTTTCTTCGATAGTCCAATTGAACCAAGTCGAAACCGAGATAATTGTTGCGACTTTCTGTGTTTTATTACACGGGAGCAAAATCAAAGTGATGACACTATACGGCTTTTGCTGGGAGCTGATATAAACTCGATGAAGGCAAAAAGACTCGCTTGTTAACACGCGATGTCCATTTATCTTTGACTTCAGCGTCGATTTATGGACGAAAGCAATTTTAAGTTATGCAAACTGTTTCTGAACCAGACGCGGATTTTCCCCGTCAGCAATATATGCTCTGAGCGTGGCAATTCAGCAGTATGGGCATCGTTCTCAAATGCCCGTAGTGACCGAACTTGTAATTGCAACGTTTGGCTGCTAATATGATCCAGTTTATTCGTCGCTTCTAAGGGCTAACACGACGCATTTTCTCGATTTAAGCTAGGTACCACACTCATAATGTCATTTTCATTTTGAAAAATTAGCAACTGGACTGCGGAATAATGAATCTTAATGGGTTTCTAGGTTCAATAAGAATCAAGTGTTCAAATATTACATCAAATTTCATTTGGCTTGGGTATTGAAAAGACGTTGTTGTGCTTAGTGAAAAATGCTGATTTTTTTACATTCAATCCATTTGCCGATAGGTGAGACCCACATACATGGAAAAATAATCCAGAAACGACCTTTATAAAACCGATTGAGTTGCAATAATTGAGTTGCAAACATTGTTTAAACGAGCGGATATAATTGATTATACATTAATAATGGTAAATAGTTTGTATTCAAATAATGCATTTCATACATTGTAATATATAAAATGAAAGCTATTCAAATTTGGAATACTGCTTAATTCCTTTGGATACCGCGTGTATTAAATACATCAAACGGGTTTTATATTTCGTAATTAGAATTCATTATTCTTGCCTACTTGCAATAGTAAACTCGATTGGTTTTATTTATTCGTATGTATACTGATATTATGAATAATTTACAAATGTAATTATTAGACTTGCTCGACACAGTACAGCTCTTGACGTAAGGTGACAGTGACGTATATAATTTCACTGTAGGTTTCTAACAGCCCGGCTGGGATTTTTACTCGCCAACGACGCGATGTGAACCTTCGTTCTTGAGGATACATCTTCCAATAAACTGATCACATTTTGAAAATTTAAACAAATTGTCTCAGCTCCTCGCGATGTTTAGTTCTAGTCGCTTGAAGCTGGTTAATTTACTACTCCCGATCGTTTTCTTGAGCCCTGGAATAGACCCCCGACGTCACTACTAACATTAGTGATTATGAAGAGTGTTGAACGCACATTGTTTGAAAACTTTGCAAGCAGGAATGTTTGATTTCATATTAATTAACGTATTTTTATCAAAGAACGACTTTGTGACATTAGGGTTGTTGATTCGAAATAAGCGCCCACACTCCTCTTGCACTCTAGCGAATGAGGCTCAAGAAAAGTGTGTGGGTGGTACAAATATTCAAAACTTTCCTCAATAAGTGATACAACTAGTTTTTCGCAGTTGCTTCAGTATGGGTTTTCTGGGATATTTGTATTAATTATTACCCATCACGAGTCTCACATCCGCGTATGGTATTTTTTTAGTTTCCCCCTCAATCAAGTTGCCTTGGAACATTCCACTTCATTCTACAGCTATATTTCGTCTTCACGGATATTTATATGTACTGTTAACTTAAAGCGTATATATGACGATAGAAACTAAGCCCTACTCCTTTTGGCACTACTAGGAACCGCCTTAAGTTTAATATCGACGCGCCGGCTCCTGGCTTCCGTGCGACGACGATAATTTCGGTCCAGCGGTTCCGGTTCGCCGCCCCTCCGCAGGCGGCGATCGTTCCCGCGGCTCCCAACAGATCGCAAGCCGCGCAGCGGCGGCGTGTCCGGGCAGCCCGCCCCCGCCATGCCACGCGCGCCAGAACTCCACGCCACTTCGCCCCGCCAGCCTCAGGCCGTGCCGCCGTTGTTCTGCTTCGCGAGATACCTAGCTCCCTCCGGGGCTGCACGCTCCCTGCAGCCCCCACGCCGCGACGTGTAGCGTCGTCTTTCTCTAGGTTGTCTGCGCGGCCTGCACTTGAAGTAGCGCGGGAGCGGTGCTAGGATATCTACTTGATGTCGCTGCAGCGCCTCTGCCGGAGTGCTAGGTTCGAGTTCTAAAGGGTGCAGGATTTCGGCGGCCGCCCCCGCCCTGCCGCGCAGCCAGCACTCGCACGCCCTTCTCGCCACCGCCCACGCCTCAGCGCCGCTGCGCCGGTTGCTGCTCGCGCATACTAGGCTCCCTCCAGGCTGCACTCCCTGCGAGCCCCCACGCCCGCCGTGTAGCGTTCTTCTCTAGGGTTAGAGTCTGCGAGCCTTGCTGCCGACTAGCAACGAGAGGGTGCGCTCAGAGGCATTCTATTTCAGCGCCTCTGTCGGGAGGTCTAGTTCAGAATTCTGGCAGGTGACAAATTTCCGTCAACACTAGTTAGCTCTAGTTCAGCCACTGGAGGACAATTCTAGCAATCGGCAGTGAGTAGGAATGCTTATGTACATTTTCCGATTTTACAGGCGATGCCGGTAGAACCTCCTACCAAAAGGCGCACGGAGAGTGCGCGATCTTTTCTTTCTTCCTTTCTTATCTCCACTTAGATAGACATGGCCTTACCGAGTGGTTGGGCTAGAGCCGGTGGGGTAACCCGACTGTGGGAATGTACCGGTTGGGAAAAACACGATAGGTAGGCGCAGGCAGTAGGTCGCAGGATACCGGGTACGTCGGCGCAAGTTCCGCCTCACCGACGGGGAGATTCCTGCTGGAAGAAATTAAACGATGTCCCATGTTAGTAGAGTTTACGTGTGGTTAAGATCGTCGAAATGAAGTTTTGAGATCAGTAAAAATCACCCCGATGCTCTCGTCGCTCCAGATACTTCTTTCTCTACTAGTTGGTGAAGGCGCAGCAAATTTTTGTGGTGATCAGACGGAGAGCAGGTCTCATGCATGAGCCTCAGGCAGTAATAAGGTTCATCATCATTCCACGTTCTTGCCGCACCATTTTCTCCGACTCACGTTTTTCTGGTCTTTGTCTCCTTTGTGTTCCGAGTTCTTTCCACAACCGCCCACTTCTGCCCCATACTCGTGTTATCCCTATGTAATCCGAGTAATATCTACTTTCCCTGATCTTGCTGTTTTGACACGCTGTAATATAAACATGGGCTCATTCCCCGGCCTTCTCGCTTGCCCACTCTCCCCTGCCCACTATCCCAGCCGCTCCCCCTGCCCACTCTCCCCTGGCCACTTTCCTTGTGCCACCTCGCCCGTAGCACTCTTTGACCTCCCTGCCCCGGCCGACCCACATTCCGCCCTCCACTTCGCGACTGCCCCTCTCCGCCCTACTCACTATCCACCCCGCCACTTCCGCCTCCCCGCCTTGCGTCATCTCCGCCTGTTCCCTGACCGCCTCTCCCCGTCCGCAGCGTTTGGCTTCGGGCGCCGCCGGGGACGCGGCGCGGGCGCGTCGCGCATCTTGTTGACGCGATATCGCGGATGATCTCGCGGCCGCTCCGGCCGGGCGGCCACTCGCACGCGGCGGCCGCGGAGTTGCGGCGCGAAATGGTTCGGGGTTGGGCTGGCGGCAGCGCACTATACGTATTCAGCACAGCCGCGTGTTAGATTCGTAAGGTTCTGTTTCAATCATGTAAAGTTCTAGCTTCTAATCCTACGCATATGACCACAGAGATGTAATTTTCAAGAACATTTATATTCGAAAAATTGTACCGAAATTACGTATGTCGGATGACATGTTAGTAAAGAGATATTTCTGATACAACCAACCCTATTAAGTAGACGGTTTTCATTCACAAGAAATTGATTATTTAATTTAGTGTTTGTTATGATTCGGATTTGTTCACGCGAATTTTTCACGGCCGGATTTTTGTAATAGATCTTCTCTGTTCCTCAACCCCCCTTCCTCAACCCCCCTTCCTCAACCCCCTTTCCTCAACTCTGAGGTTTTAGCTTCAACCGGAGAATATAAGAGAAGATTAAGCGAAATAAATTAGTGGGAGGAAGAGAAATACGCACAACTTTCGTGTACCTAAAAACACAGTATATGGTAAGACTACTGACAGTCACAGTTCTGTACACAGACGTGGGGAGACTAAAACAAGAAAGAAGCCAACTACTTTTCTTTGCCCTCCTTACCATCAAAATTTGTGATTTACATACGACACATATTTCTACTTTTTTATTTACATGGCATATATTACTAACACAAAATACATAAAATGTTCAACAAGGAGAAAGAAATTTTAACTTTAATGATACAATTGGAAATTGCAAAAGATTTGTTTCTTGAACCACTTTCAGGATTGGCAAATGGTTTTTGCTGAATAACCGCAAATGATGTGTGTCAATTTCTGAAATTGTCAGCTTGAAAATAAGAACACAATGAATTCATCAAATTTTTTTATTATGTAGGACTATGGGGTCCATTTGCAGTGGCGCCAAGGCCCTCTGACTCACCTTGTACATACATTGCGCGAATCAATTTCCCAAGTTGTTACTTTAAAAAGGGAGACAATATTGAATTGATCATTTTAAAATAAAATGTATTACGTTGGGGTACTGAGACCAGCTCGAAATTTTCAGTTGGCGCAGCAATTGTTGTGTACTGTATCAAAGAATTTAGGTTTTCCTCACCACGTGAAGCCACGTGCTGTGGTGAATATTAGCTGCGTGCGCTCTCTCGCGAGGATCTCCGGCGCTGCCCTGTTTAACATTCAGCCTGCCGCGCTGCCTTCGTCACTGTCAGGGCGCGCCTTCCTTTAACCGCATTTAGGCTTCCGATTTCCACTTCGCCTCTCAGCCTTCCGCGCGGCTGCTTCTTCGGAGCTTTATTAATTCCCATCTTCCTTCTCTGCGATCCGTCTTTATCTCGGTATTTAGCCCGCGAGAGGTGGCTCAAGGCGTTAACTGACGTCACTGCAGTTCTTCTGATCGGGAGGTCTTAGGGTTCGCGTCCCGAGGGTGGTACTAGTTTCTACACTAGCTCCTCAGCTAGATCGAAATCATTGGCTGTTTGGAGGAAAATTCTAGCAGACGGCTTATCAGGTCGGTAGTTTTCCTTGTTTTCTCCAATCAAACCTAGATGAATGTCGTAGCAGTACCCAACATTCACCCCATGCCCTTCACGCGATCTTTTCTTCCCATTCTCTGTCCTATCATACCCCTTACTTACATTTACATGCACACATACAGGGAGATCGGTCGGGAGCTTAGAGCTGGCACTGACTGGGGAGGTGCTCGCTGTTGGGAGATACATGGATCGGGAAAACCCGGCTAGCCGACGATAGGTCGGTGCCGGATCTCACTATTCAGCGAGGAATAATCACCGCCACCTCCCGAGCAAAACATGCTCTACACTTGCGGGAATAATGATCTTAGCCGTTGACGAGCCTGGAATCATTAATCAATCAAATCTACAATCAAACCTCGTATATTTCTCTTTGGTCCTAAACGTAGGTTTTAGTCTGGGGTTCCTTGGGTCTTTTGTTACTCTCTTTTCGTTTATACCTCATTTCCCTTCAAACCCTAAGCTCATCCTTAGTTGCACATTTCTTGCGCCGCGAATCAGGTGACTTGCTTACACATTGCTACGGCGTCTTAAAAACGTTTTCACAGTTACCTTATTTTAACTAGTCCTTTGTTTAGAAACAAATTACGATAACAGAATATATATCATTATATATAATTAATTTATAATAACGGATTATTTAGATTTTTACTCGTTAACACGTTTACTCAATGTATAAGAACAAGCCAAGCAATTTCAGTAGTTACAAAATAATACAATGTGTTGAATAGGATGGAAAGAAGGCGTAATTTAATAATAGGTGCTGGGTGCAAAGGTATAAAACTTTTAAAATATTTGATTCAAAATCATTGATTGTAAATGAACTGCATGTTTTACAGGGCACCCATTTTCGCTATTACTATTCCCCTCCCCAATTATTCAATCATTACTAAGCCGTTATTCATCGATATCTACCTTACAGGGTTTATAGTGAACTGATCCGCCTATATGTAGTCATGATGTTGCAACCCGCACGCTGTCATCCCGTTCCGAGATGCAGCCGTTGCCGTAGCCGATGGCCACGCTGCGAACGCCTAGGGGACCGGCCCACGTCGGGCGCCGATCGATAGAAATTTCGGCACCGGCCACCTCCGGGCCGATACGTTTCGCGGCTTCTATTATGGAAGGAAATGCGCCTATAAATATTTAGATTTATGGCGGTTTTGACTCGGTAATTCTCGCCCTCCCAGGAGCAAGCTCGCATCGATTCCCCTGGACCACCGCCGCCGCCGCCACCGCCGCCGCCGCCGCCGCCGCCGCCTCTCCTCTCCCTTCCTCTCCTCTCCCCTCCTCTCCTTCCCAGCCCCGCCCACCGTGGGGTTGCTAGCGCTGCACTGCGGAAGTCTTGAGGGGATTCCCCCGCCGATGGAGACCGGCGCCGCTGGGCGGACGAGTCGCCGACAGACGGCGCGGCGGCCGCAGGCAGCGGGGAAGGATATGTCAGGGAGCGAACAGCAGACGACAGAAAAGGGAGAAGCAAAGGTGCGCGCAGCGAAGGTTTGACCTCCTGAAATTTTCGAAAGGTACCCCTTAGCCTTACGATCTAACTTTCATTTCCATAATGAGCAGAAACCCTGATTTGCTTGGAACCTGATAATTTGGAGAGGAAAATAGATTCAAGAAAAGACAGAAGCAAAGTTGTGCGCAAGGAGGGATTGACCTGAAATTTTCGAAAGGTACCCCTTAGCCTTACGATCTAACTTTCATTTCCATAATGAGCAGACACCCTGATTTGCTTGGAACCTGATAATTTGGAGAGGACAATAGATTCAAGAAAAGACAGAAGAAAAGTTGTGCGCAGGGAGGGTTTGACCACCTGAAATTTTCGAAAGGTACCCCTTAGCCTTACGATCTAACTTTCATTTCCATAATGAGCAGAAACCCTGATTTACTTGGAATCTGATAATTTGGAGAGGGCAATAGACTCAAGAAAAGACAGAAGAAAAGTTGTGCGCAGGGAGGGTTTGACCACCTGAAATTTTCGAAAGATACTCCTTAGCCTTACGATATAACTTTCGTTTTCATAATGAACAGAAACCCTGATTTACTTGGAACCTGATAATTTGGAGAGGACAATAGACTCAAGAAAAGACAGAAGCAAAGTTGTGTGCAGTGAGGCTTTGACCACCTGAAATTTTAGAAAGGTACCCCTTAGCCTTACGATTTAACTTTCATTTCCATAATGAGCAGAAACCTTGATTTGCTTGGAATCTGATAATTTGGAGAGGGCAATAGACTCAAGAAAAGACAGAAGCAAAGTTGTGCGCAAGGAGGGATTGACCTGAAATTTTCGAAAGGTACCCCTTAGCCTTACGATCAAACTTATTTCCATAATGCGTTGAAACCCTGATTTTCTTGTAATCTGACAATTTTTAACATTGTTTACTTCATTTAGGGTATTGTGTCTATGCTATCTGGCAACCCTGCAATTGGTTCATCATTAAATATTTTAAATGTTGAACATTCTGTATTATATTGTGTTCCAACTTATATTGTATTATTTTTTTCTGAGAAATATGCCCTATGTGTTTATAAGTTTAAAGAAATACAGGAAATGGGGGACCAGAAATGTAGTTCCTCCTCTTCTCATGTCTGAGTCTGTGCTTGTTTATGGGACAAGGTGTGGAGGGAAGTCTGAATATAAGAGATGAATTTAGGTTGAATTAACTATGAATTCCAGAATGCAATGTTTAGAATGAAAATATTTTAGGAAGAGAAAAGGAAGGTACCTCAAGTACGCAAAGAATATGAAGCAGAAAAATAAATGTAGAGGGTATGTAGGTCAATTGGTTACAATTTTTCAGTGTCTATGGAACAACTTAAAGTATATATTATTGAAAGAAAATGGGAGTGAAAATATACATGTCAAAAATTGTAGGCCTACCTGATTTTAACACAATTATAAAAAGATTCCATCATATTACTACAGAATTCTCTATACACATTCACTTCTAGTATTTATCAATACTTTGCTATCTGTCTCTGTAAATTACGTGTCGATGTTTTTATCATTTGTTTAAAAAATAATTTTTGCAACCACTTAGTTCCCGTGAATAAAAATTTGTCTAATCCCTTTTTTATAGGGAGTTAGGCGGAAGTGCGAACTTTTAAGGCCCAAACCTTATCACGAAAATTAAATAAATAATTTAATTTAATAAGAGATAATTATAAAAGATAAATCATACTTATATAAATGTGAGGATATTTGAGGCTTGCAATATATATATATATATATATATATATATATATATATATATATATATATATATATATATATTCTGGCCTACAGATGACTATGTAATATCTTCTTTTAAGACAATTATTTTTATTTCAATATATCGGAACGTTTGTTAAAAATTTTGCATCGTGGCTACACACTATATCCATGAATGTATCTCGCTTTGATGAGATAAAACCAATTTCAACAACAGAATACGATTATAATACAAAATTCATTATTTCAATTTCACAGTATCTTCATTCTCAAATTGATTTTGCGGGTTCGGTGACGAAATGTTTAGCATATCGGGCTCTTATATTCAAGAACGCGTATTCAAACCTGATCGAGGATTTTAAAGTACCATAACTCTTCGTACGCCTTCCTTCAAGAGGAAGTTAAGCTGTCTCTCCTATGTTGAAGTTTTGTTGCATGTTAAAGATTCTTGACCGTAAAATAAGCCCCTGAGCTAAATTTAAACCGCCCGTATCACCACCCGAGAGATATTATCTTTCTCTGATGGATGGTAAAAAGAGCGCAGCATCAATTAAGTGAGGCATGATTGAATCGAATTGGTTTTGAGCTTTCTTTTAATTTTAAAATCAAAATAATGCTAAATTTGAAAAATAGAATGCTAAGATCAAATATGCGCTTTCTAGAGGGCGGTCAATGTTAGCAATAAGGCGAACAGACTTTCGAACCCGCGCCCTTAGCAACCTTTGCCTAAGGTCGACTATCGAAAAAAAAGCACATGCTCGCCTTATAATGATAGTTGGAATAAGGTACAAATAAGCTATACAATTTCGTTAGGGGGAATGAATTTTGCGTTAGCAGAAAGAGATAATGAATTTATTGCCTTTTACTCATCGGAGCACGTGTGTCAAAATGCAAGTTTCATTTTTTCAATTTCTACACGAAACACGTCTTCTTTAGAATATCTACTTTAACTAAAGTTTCGAATACTGTTGCAAAACACATAGAGGGAAATTATTCGCTCTATGAAACAATATATTTGTAAATTGTAATTTGTATTCTTAAATCACATTTTATGTCAATGACATTATTTTGTGAAATGCACTAATTTGAAAAAAAAAATATTTACGAAACTCTACGAAAATTAAGTAATACCCATTCTTAAAACGCTTAATTAAAACTTCTCATTACAGATACGTAATTTCTTCCATCCTGACAAAAATATTTATAGTATGTGTATTTGCCATTTTTAAATCACAGTGCAAAATAGCACTCACAAACATTCTTAATTCTTAATATACTAATTAACCTTATAATAAGTGTTTCACACAAAGCTCTCCACGTAACGAGGAAGTATTTGGCATGTTCGATTTAAATTGAAACTACTCCAATATATTATTGTCCTTCAATAAATCTCAGCCCCTTTCGGAATGAAGAATCCCTTGTGGTTTGTTTCCGTTTGAAATCGTTTATCGATACCATCAATTCGTTTCTGCGAGAAGAACAGTAACTCTCTCTTGACGCAAGTGTGTGTACTTCTCACCAAATGCTTCATTCGTATTCGCGAGCTGATGCTGGTGTACTAAGATTAAATGCTCACACGTGACCCGGACTTGTATCTGCCAAACAGAATCACGTGTCCCCTGGGAACGAGGGTCGGTGTGGAATTCAATACCCAATTTATTTCTTGTATAATATATAGTATTATGAAAATGTAATTGTAATTCCTTTTTCTTATGCCGTTTGTCTCAAAATATATTAGTAATAATTTAAATAAAATTTAAAAAAATGACCTTTACATATTTCTTATGAGAAAAGATTCCAAATATTATTTTAAAATGTAACTCATGACTCTTATCATCCTTATTCTCCTTTGTCTTCAGTCGCTGCCTGGAGGACAATTCTAGCGGCCGGCTGCTCTGATCGGTAGTTTTCCGTGGTTTCTCCAGTCAACACCAGGTGAATGCCCGAATAGTACCCTAACAAACGGGCCTCGATCTGCCAAGTACTTTTCTTCCTCTTCACTATGTTTTCGTCCACCTGACACACACTTACACTGGTACTGCTGGGTAGAGAATAACAGTGAAAGAAAATGATTTTTGGAGAGGCACATGAAGAAATAATGCGTGACAGGTCGGAGACGGGTGGGAGGAATTATGTTTCATGAGCGGTTTTCTACAAAAAGAGACCATTTTGAATTTTTAAAATATTTTTTGAAATTTATTTTTTCTTAGGACCCCATCCGATAGCATGGGTTGTGAAAAAAGTCCAGATACACGACATGTATGCAAAATAAACCTAAATATATAATGTCTAATCTAAATATTTCATCTAAGAACTAAACATTTTAAATTAACAATACAAATAAATAGTTTTAGAAAACTCATCACATGGTGTGTCTACTTCAAGAAGTTCTACTTCAAGATGGTGTCTTCAATGTCAACCTAAAAATAAATGCTAATAGCTCTTACAGAACAGAACATAACAAAACGACGCCATTCAGCATCGAAGTAATGTTGTAAGAATTGTATTCACAAGGTTATTTCCCTGTTTACTGTTGTATACGCTATTTCTTCTCCCTCTGTATTTCGCCCTCAGATTAATGTATCCTGTGTAGTTTCAACGTATTCCTCGTATTGCAATCAAGAATCGAGCTATGCTGATTCCTAAGTACTCCCCATTCTAGTTTCCCGGACCTCCCTCCGTATTCTGCCAACCCCGCGAATCCTCTGACGCAAACCAGACTGCTGCAGCTGCAACTGCCCCTTCGCCATCCCCACCGTCGCCTTTTGCCACTATTTCACCACCCCCTCCCCCGCCGCCTTGCCACACACCCCTCACGGCGCCGTCGCCGCCCACATCGCCTTCCCATCGCCGCCCCATGGCCGCCCCATGGCCGCCCCATTGCCGCCCCATGGCCACCCCATGGCCGCCCCATGGCCGCCCCATGGCCGTCCCATGGCCGCCTGATGGTCGCCCCATGGTCGCCCCATGGTCGCCCCATGGTCGCCCCATGGTCGCCCCATGGCCGCCCCATGGCCGCCCCATGGCCGCCCCATGGCCGCCCCATTCGCCGCCCATGGCCGCCCCATCGCCGCCCCTGGCCGCGCCATGCCGCCCCATCGCCGCCCCATTCGCCGCCATCGCGCCCTCGCGCCCTCGCCGCCCTCGCCGACCTTCGCGCTCCTCGCCGCCCTCCCCGCCTCCGCCGCCCTCGCCGCCCTCGCCGCCTCGCGCTCTCTCCGCTCTCTCCGCCCTCGCCGCTCTCTCCGCCAGCTCCAAACCTCTCCTCCACCCTCTCCCGCCTCGTCCTCCTCCATTGCCTGAACTGCGTCCCCCGCCACCTCGGCCTGCCTCTGACGCAGTCTCCGCCGCCCCTCCCCCACCCGGCCCCTCAGCAGCGGCTTAGTGCGCAATCTCCTTGATTGGGAGGTCCACGGCGGCGGAGCCGGGGGCGGAGGCGGAGGCGGCGGGGGCGGCGGTGAAGGTTCGCGCAGTTCGTTGCTATAATCGCTGCGTCTCCCCGGGGACTGATAATTCGGAGGATTAGGTGCCAATTTTCTGTATAATGCGCGGCAATTGTTTCGATGTCCTCGAGCGATCCCTCGCAGGACGGGCTCCGCTCCGCTTGCAAGGCGCATCGAAGGAGGAATGCAAGGAGGAGAGGTAATAAAGCAGGGGAGCAGAGAAGACGGGTAGCAGTAGTCAAGTCAAAACAGAATTTTATCGGTAAACATTATTAGGAAAACATTATTTTCTTCGATAAGTCTTGTTGGATGCTAAATATTTATGCAAATTTATTGCGCAATCCATACATAACTATTATCATCGCGGGTAGAACCACCTGATGGACAGTCATGGTCTACTGAATTGTGATCCCTTTCTGCTCACTTCAGAGTCTTCAAGGGTTATCAGAACGCCGGTTCCCCTTAACCGATATTCCCAAATTTCCGTGTCTAATATCTTGTGCATACATTCATAAAGTACCGAAAGATTGAATTGTGTAATGTAATACAATCATGTTTTTGAAAGAACGTTATTCACCATTTCTTTCCCATCAGAACGATTATATATTTAGAATAATTTTTTGTCATTTTGGCTATATCTGAATTTAGTATTCTCATTTATAGTTTTCTTACATGCAACTTTTCAATGCTTGTTTCTTATATCTTATTTCTTTTTTTGCATTTATGTATAAAATTTCTAAATTTTCTGAAAAATATTATTGGGTTCCAAAAATTCAATCTCTCTTAGTATTACATGGAAAATGTGTATTTATTTACTGTATGTACTCTCTTACAAGTCTTTGAAACACAATAGAATATAATAATAATATAAAATCAAAATAAAATTGCAGTTTAACCGTAAAATGAGTGTTAAACTATTACGATTGTTACATGCGAATTTTATCGGGCATATAAATGCCTGTTTGTGCAATAAATTCTTATTCAGTATAAATATCCCTCTCTTGACTGCATTAATTAATATTGTTGTATATCCCTATACAGTATTTGAGTAACTTCAGAGTGTGCGGATTTGCGGATGTTCGAATGTTCAGATGTGCAGTTCCGTCATTCACGATTAGACCACTTCCCGTCCACCAACCGAGACAAATGAAATGTTATTCAACGCTCTCTGTCTCCTGGTGGGAAATTGACTTCGAATCAGGCCAGAAGATTCTAAGAAATTTCTAAAAGGTATTTTTGCGTTATTTGGTGCTGCGATCTGAGTGGGTAGATCTGTAATTATTCCATTGCCATATAAATACATCAATGTACGTGGCTTTGATTAAACTCCAGTACTCCATGGTTATTTTCATTCCACAACATCATAATTTTCTCCCATGATGATCAACACTAATTGCTGACAAACGAGGAATTTCAAATGAAATTCGTGCGGCAGAATTTGTTGTGAATTCGTAATATTCGTATTTCATGTGTATTGTTTATAAGAAATTTACAAATAACCTTGAAATATTAAATCTGAAAAACATGATGTAAATACGAAGAAAATAAGAACTGTAAGTAATACTACAGAATACATTTCGTAAGCGAGCAAAGATCGATTTTCAATTTAATTTTACTAATGATATATTCATCTTATTCATGTACACATACAAAATAGTAAATTTTTAATGCTTATATATATATATATATATATATATATATATATATATATATATTCGCCTTCACAAAGTAAATCAGACTGAGTTTATAGTGTTTTAAAATCTTAAAGAATTAAGGGACATATATGTGGTAGTGTTAAGCAAGTCAAGGGAATCAAATGAAGTTGTAGAAGATGCTGCGACAGAATTTTCCGAACTAACTCTTACGATCTATATTAGCTTTAGAGAATAAAGCAGAAGAACTGTTTACAGCAGAACATTTATGTTCAAATTAGAAAACAAAAAGTTAAAAGTATATCTGTACTTAATTCTAATTATTCGCATCATTCATAGGATAAAGTACTTTTTACAGTGGTTATAATTTTGAAATTTCAATATTACCCGTTCATATATTGCATGGAGATAATATACTAGGCCATTGGAATTTTTGAACGGCAGTATAATATTATCAGCCACTACGATTTATTGGTAAGTCCGATGCCAGATACAGTAAGAACGTATTTTGAACAACGCGTCAAAGAAATGAAGTGTGAAAGCAATTTTCAACACATAAAAATACTTTTAAAACAGTTTGCAGCGACAGCAACGCCATATTCAACTAGTAAATATCATAAGTCGTTGGTAATCATTTATTAAATATTGAATTTTGTAAAGCCTATGTTTTCAAATTTTTTCCACCAAAGTGCAGTCAAGTTGATTAAATCTCTATAATTATGTGTTGTGTTTTCTCATGAGAGGGTGGATATTTCGTACCTTGAAAACTCTGTAGAATCGCTGAGGTGTAGATGTGTTGTTTGTCTTGTTTAGGGTGGTCAAACGCAACGTTTAGCGAAGTAATACTTCCGAGAAGAGCGAGAGCAAGCGCGGGCGCATTTTAATCCTAATTCTAAAAACTTCAATATTAATAAAGTTTAGCTTATTTAAGAACATATTTTCAGACATCAGTTTACTCAGTTTACTTGGGAGAAAATGGAGTGGTATCCAATTATTGTCATAGTCATAAATACCTTATAGCGTTATTTTGATGACATTTCTGTTGTGTAATCCTTTCCTTACTATGGTATTACTAGTAGAGAACATTGAATTGAATTGTTTGTCCCTATTTAAATGCCTATTTTAGTATTTTAAGAGCTTATTTTGCCTGCCTGTTTACTTCTTTAAAAATGCAAAGGTATTTTTTTTGTAAAAAACATATCTGAATACGAAAAATCACAAGTTCATTTGATTTAATGGAATGGATGAACATTTTATTCAGAGATTTGTAGTTACTATATATGAGTAGATAAAAAGCAGAACGTTATAAATGAAATTTTATAAATTCAGGTAAGTCTGTTTATTTCAGTCAATATTACTGTAAAATCATGGTGGTTTCTTTCATTATTAAAACCGCGTCATTTCAATTGCTTACTAAAACCACAAAAATATACTGTCACTGAAATATAGCCTAATATAAACAGGTTTTTCTCAGAAATTATAAAATGTCACTTACATCCTTCTCGTGTTCTCCCATTCATTAAACCTCTTCTTTTTCGGAATTTAATAATAAAATAGTGGAAATTACTTACAAATACTCATAATAGTTCAGTCACATGTGTGTACGTACCACATTCTCTACATTTGTACTCCTCGACGCAAATCTGTCCCTCGACAAAAGGAATTTTGTCCCTCGACAAAAGGATTTTTTGTTAAACAATCCAAACGCATTCCGTGCTCACATTTCAGTCCAATAATTTCATATTCGACGCAGCAAACGCATGAAAACTCGTACGCTATCACCTTCAAGACCACAAAAAAAAAAAAATCCGTCCGGCCGACGCTCTACTCTAATGACCCTCCTCGGCCACCCGCATCGCTCCCGCTGGCATATCATACGTGCGGGATGTTTGCGCTGAATTTAAGCTGACGGCCGTCGGGGACCGGGTCGTGGCCGGGAGGGGGGCGGGGGGCGCTACGCACTGGGACCGCGGTCGCCGGACAAGCGATATATATATATTTTTTTTCGATGCGAACCGAAATCGCATTACGAAGTTAATTGCTTCACGGTTCGTTTGAAGCCCGGCGCCCGGCCGCCGCTTCGGACAGGAAGTGCGCTGCCGGCGGCGGGGCGCCCCGACGCTTTTGAAACGCGCGCGATCATTGGTGCGACAGCTCGCGATCTGGTGGCGGGGGGAGGGGAGGGGGCGGGGTTGCGAACTGCAACCGTTTCGTTCTAGAAGGCCGCGCTTTGATCCGACGGGGTCCCGGAAGCACCGCAGTGCTGGGAAGTACGGTTGGCTGCACTGGCAAGTAGCGCGTTGCCCGCCTCCGAAAGGGCTCTTGGGCGGTTGATCGGAATTTCGCGTTGAGGTTGAGGTTTTCATTTTTCTTTTAAACCGCGGATATGCGCCACACGTTCTAAAAAGTGAGTATGTAATTTCAGTGCCTGAAATCCCAAAGAGTATAAGTTACCATTTCCAATAAAGTTGAAGCTGTAGGTTATTTTAAAGTCATAATGATCAAAGCTTATTGATCCTAAAACAATCGTGACTAATATAAAATAATTCACTTCATACCATGAGACTAAAGCGACATACTACGAGACTAAACAACATACCACGATTTTTCACGTTTACTAGTTAATAATTATTAAAATATTGAATATTAGGTACGTTTTAATATTTATTACCAAAGTACTTTATTGTATTAATAATTAATTTTGTGTTGACTTGTTTTTGATAAGAGAATTTGGATAAGGATAGTTATCCAAAAATTGATAAGGATATTTAGCAGGTTCCCAAAGCATTTTCCTCTCCCAAAATTCAAAACTTTTGAACATTAGGCTGATTTACTACATCTAAAAATTACGAAACTATGTCAAAATTTGATTCTGAATAAATTTCTCAACATTCCTGCTAAATATTTCCAACATGATATAGCATATTACTATATTCTCACTGTATCTGCGAGTATTTAGCATCTTTATTTTCAATATTGATATCAGTATTGAGACCATTTACTCACGAGATGACTTTAACGTTTGGCTTTTAATTTCAAAAAAATCCTCGGGTGGCTCACGGATAGCGTGCTAGCGTTCGTGGAGCGATCTCTCGTTGGATGCCCGGCCGGGGCAAAAAATAGAGCTGTAGCATTCCTTTACAACTGTCTCAGTTTCCATCGCTATGTAACGAAAGAAAAGCTGAGGAAAGGCAAGAACGCTAGATACGGTGAAGAGAATACTTGAAGCTCGCCTCATGTCTCCCTTATCCCCAGACACTGAACGGCAAATAAAAACGGCCCAGGGTAGGAACACCGCCAGCTGGCAAAAGTCGGATAAATACGACTCTAAATGCCAAGTACATGCATATTATATTACGATATCAACGAAAGAATACGTTTTACAAAACTATTTTTAATAGGTGTGCATTGGTTATATTTCACGAACATTAATTTTTCTGAAATATAAATTACCGAAATATTCGCAATACATATTAATATGTTAAATATTTGAGGGTCTTTTGTCTGACATATTGGCTGACATTATGATGAGAGTTTGCTTGTCCCGTCATTTATCATGGGACTCTGGAATAAAGCGATGCTCTTTTTTCAATACTAATAACAATAAAGTAACAAAAACTAAAGTTTGTCTATGTGTTAATGCACCAAGCATATTAAGAAGTAAAGTGAATATTTGAATTAATTATTTAGTTTATTTTTCTTTTCAGTCGTGGTTACCAGTCATTTTCTTTAAAGAGGACTTTTGGCTTTAAATTAAGTAAAATATGAAAGAAATAATAAAAATGATGAAAATATATGAATCAATACACAATTAACACATTCGCTCAAAATACAACAACAAAAAATCGAACTTCCTAAATATATCGCTCTTCCCCCCCTCAGTTCTGTAACATTACGTAAATGCTTCAGGTAGCTTTTGACTCGATCGCCTTGTTAATAAGATTGCTGATGAGGTAGATACTTTATAATCATTAAAGAAAAGGTGTGGACAGTTATCAAAATATATTTAATCTGAAGATATTTTCGATCGCGTAGCGATAATCATCAGAGCTAATATTGCTGCGTCTTGGCCCAAAACGAAATTCTGGGAACTTGGAGTCAGTTTGAGGCCATTTTCTCAAGCCTGTACAAAAACCTTTGCACTCTGTTGGAAAGAAGGGACTTTAGAAGAGTAATAACAAAGATGTGATATGTTCGGTACTAGAAAGAAACTCTTGCCACAAATACGACTAAAATCATATTTTCCCGGGTTTTGAATCCAAAGTTTAGTGTCAGGGCACTTGCGGGTAGATAATGTCCTGTGACCTATCAGAACAATGAGTTTTCAAAATCGTTTTACGCATAACTAAAATACATATTTTATAAAAAAGTAAAATATTAAGGAAAAGGGAGCATATCCGAAGAACTTTTTATAGAGTTTTTAAAACAGCGTAAGAAGATGTAGAATCTAAAAGTAGTTTTACTCTCTTTTGTTTCACTGTTCATATATTCATTGAATCCATGTAGATTCGATTACATTTCTAACAATTTAGTTTTTTTTTTTAAGATAATTACAATTTTCACTCTCATCGATTTTAGTAAAAAAGTAAACGCATTCGAATACCAAGTTGAAATGTAGAAAACATTAAATATATGCATTGTACCCGAGGGTGTTAAAAAGGATTTGAACTTTTAATGGTAATCGAACATTTAACGGAAACACTTTGGCTTTGTTCTTGTGTATTTTATAGGACAAATAGGACCCTTGATTTGTTTAATGCACCTTGACACAATTTAGACCTTTTATTACTTCACATGAGCTACGAGTTTCCTTTTTCTTTGCTCGATAACATGCGAAACGTGAAAGTCAACATTGTGGGTTAATTTTATTTTATTAACGTTTTGATTTTAACACTAATGAAAACATTCATTTCTTAGTTTCTGAATTTCTACTATAACAGTTATTCACTTTACAACTGCTATAATCAATATTTTTATAAATGATGAAGTAATATTTCAAAACGGTATTTTTTCTTTCGATAGTCACACAATGAACCAAAGTCGAAACCGAGATAATTGTTGCACTTTCTGTGTTTTATTACACGGAGACGCAAAATCAAAAGTGAGTGAAGAATATACGGCTTTGCTGGGAGGCTAGATATAAACTCGATGAAGCAAAACGACTAGCATTTGTAACACGCGATGGTCCATTTATCTTTGACTTCCAGCGTCGATTTATGGAGAAGCAATTTAGTTGCAAACTGTTTCTGAACCAACGCGATTTTCCCCGTCAGCAATATACTGCTCTGAGAGTGGAATTTCATGCAGTATGGGCAATCGTTCTCAAATGCCCCGTAGTGACGAATTGTATTGAAACGTTTGATGCTAATGATCCAAGATTTATTCGTCCTTCCTAGGGCTAACACGACGCATTTTCTCGATTTAAAGTAGGCTACCAACTACAATAATGTCATATTTCATTTTAAAAAAATTAGCACCCTGGAACCTGCGGAAATATGAATCTATAGTGGTTTCTAGGTTCATAAGAATCAAGTGTTCAAATATTACAACAAATTTCGATTTGGCATTGGGTATTGAAAAAGAAACGTTTGTAGTTAGTGAAAAATGCTGAATTTTTTGACATTCAAAAGCCATTTGCGATAGGTGAGAACCAACATTACATGGAAAAATAATCCAGAAACACCTTTATAAAACACGATTGAGTTGCAAATAATTGAGTTGCAAACATTGTTTAAACGAGCAGATAATATTTGATATACATTAATAATGGTAAATAGTTTTGTAATTTCAAATAATGCACTTTCATACATTGTAATATATAAAATGAAAGATATTCCAAATTTGAGAATACGTGCTTAATTACCCATTTGGATACGCGCGTATTAAATACTAAGAGGTTTAGTATTTGTATTAGAATCATATTTTCCTCTTAAATATAAGAAACTAGATTGTTTTATTTTACAGTATGTATACTGACTATTCATGAATATATTATACAAATGTAATTATTACGACTTGCTCGACACCACGTACAGCTCCATGCGTAAGGTGACAGTGAACGTATATAATTTCACTGGTAGGTTTCTAACAGCCACCGCTGAGGATTTTACTCGCCAACGACGACGATGTGAACCTTCAGTTCTTGAGAATACATCTTCAATAACTATCACAAATTTGAAATTTAAAAAATTGCTCTCAAGCTCCTCGGATTTTTAGTTCTAGTCACTTGAACTGTAATTTACTACTCCCGATCGTTTTCTTGAGCCCTGGAATAGACACCCCACGTCACTACTAACATTAGTTGAATTATGAAGAAGTGATTGCAACGAACATTGTTGAAAAATTTGACAAGCAGGAATGTTTGATCTCATATAATTAAACTATTTTTCATCGAAAAACGAGCTCTAGTGACATTAGAGGCTTGTTGTCGAAATAACCAGCCCACACTCCTCTTGCATCTAGCGAAATGAGGGCTCAAGAAAACGTGTGTGGGTGGTAACAACATATTCAAAACTTTCCTCAATAAGTAGTCAACCTATTTTCTACAGCAGTCTGCTTCAGTATGGGTTTTCCTGGATAATTTGTCATTATTATTCACATCAGGTCTCCAAATCCGACGATATTATTTTTTAGTTTCCCCCATCAATAAGTTGCCTTGGACATTCCAACTCATTCTACAGCTAATATTTCGTCTTCACGGATATCTTAAATATGTACTGTTAATTAAACGTATATATGACGAAGAAACTAAGCCCTACTACTCTTCTGGACTACCTAGGAACCGTTAATTTTAATCTCGACCCGCCGGCTCCTGCTCCGTGCGACGAAGTAATTTCGGTCCAGCGAGTTCGGTTCCGCACGCCCCTCCGCGGCGCCGCATCTGCATCCCCCGCGCTCCCAACAGATCGCAGCCGCGCAGCGGCGAGCGTGTCCGGGCAGCCCGCCCCCGCCCTGCCCGCCGCGCCAGCACTCCACGCCCTCTCGCCCCGCCCACGCCTCAGCGCCGCTGCGCCGTGTGCTGCTCGCGCATACCTAGGCTCCCTCCAGGGCTGCACTCCCCTGCAGCCCCCACGCCGCGCCGTGTAGCGTCTCTTCTCTAGGTATAGTCTGCGCGGCCTCACTCTGAAGTAGCGACCGGGAGCGGTGGCTCAGGGTATCTACTGATGTCGCTGAAGCGCCTCTGACCGGGAGGTGCTAGGTTCGAGTTCTAAAGGAGGCAGGATTTTCGCGGCCCGCCCCCGCCCTGCCCGCCGCGCCAGCACTCCACGCCCTCTCGCCCCGCCCACGCCTCAGCGCCGCTGCGCCGTGTGCTGCTCGCGCATACCTAGGCTCCCTCCAGGGCTGCACTCCCCTGCAGCCCCCACGCCGCGCCGTGTAGCGTCTCTTCTCTAGGTAGAGTCTGCGAGGCCTTGCTCCGAACTAGCAACCGAGAGAGGTGGCTCAGGGCATCTATTTCAGCGCCTCTGGTCGGGAGGTCCTAGTTCGAATTCTGGCGGTGACAAAATTTCCGTCACAAACTAGATAGCTCTAGTTCAGCCACTGGAGGACAATTCTAGCAACTCGCTACAGTGATAGGAATTTTATGTACTTTTTCCGATTTCTACCAGGCGAATGCCGGAGTAGAACCCTACCAAAAGGCGCACGGAGAGTGCGCGATCTTTTCTTCATCTTCCTTGTCTTATACTCACACTTAGACTAACATGCCTTACACGAGACTGGTCTGGAGCTAAGAGCCGGCTAGGAGGGTAACCCGCTGATGGGAATTACCGAGTTGGGGAAAAACACCGCTAGGTCAGGCGCAGGATAGGTCGCAGGATACCGGGATACGTGGGCGCAAGTTCCCGGCATCCACCGAGGGAAGATTCACTGCTGGAAGAAATTAAGCCGACTGTCCCATGTTAGTAGATTTACTGTGTGTAAAAGATCAAGTCGAAATGAAGTTTCTGAGCTCAATTAAAATCACCCCGTTCGTCGCTCCAGAAATACCTTCTTTCTCTACTAGTTGGTGAAAGGAGCGCAGCAAATTTTGTGTGGTCAGACGGAAGAGCAGGTCTCATGCACTGAGCCTCGGCATGTAAAATAAGGCTTCAATTCAATCATTCCCACCGCTTCTTGCCGCCACCATTTTCTCCGACTCCAACGTTTTTCTGGGTCTTTGTCATCCCTTTGTGTTGCCGAGCTTCATTTCCACAACCCCCGCCACTTCTGCTACCCATACCTCGTGTATATCCACTAATAGTAATCCAGTAATATCTATTTCCCTGATCTTGCTGTTATTCTGACCACGCTGTAATAACAACATGGCTCATTCTCCCCGGCCCTCTCCGCTCTGCCCACTCTCCCCCTGCCCACTCTCCCCCTGCCCACTCTCCCCCTGCCCACTCTCCCCCTGCCCACTCTCCCCCTGCCCACCCTCCGCCCTAGCCACTCTTTGACCTACCCACTCCCCGCCGAACCCACTCTCCGCCCTACCCACTCTCCGCCTGCCCACTCTCCGCCCTACTCACTCTCCACCCCGCCCACTTCCGACCCTCCCCGCCTTCTCCATCCTCCCGCCTGTTCCTCGACCCCGCCCCTCTCCCCGTCCGCAGCGTTGGCGTGTCGGCGCCGCCGGGGGACGGCCGCGGAGCCGCGTCGCGCCATCTGTGACCCGCCGCTCTTCCGGAATGAATATCGCGCGCCGCTCCGGCCCGGGCGGCCACCTCGCTAACGCGGCGGCGCGGAAAGTTGCGGGCGAAAATGGTTCGGGGTGTTGGGCTGGGCGAGCACGCACATACGTACATTACACGCACAGGACTCGCGTGTTAGAATTCCAGTAAGGTAATCCTGTATTCAAATCATTTGTAAAGTTATACGCTTCTGAATCCTATCATCATACAAAGCGAGATGCTAATTTTCAAAGAAGCGATTTAATATGCGAAAAATTAGTACCCGAAACTTACGTGATGTGTCCATGAACATGTTAGTAAAGAGATAATACTCTCATAGATAAACCAAACCCTATATAAAGTAGACAGGGTTTCATTCACAAGAAATCTGATTATTT
Source organism: Gryllus bimaculatus (assembly GCA_017312745.1). Classification (NCBI taxonomy): domain Eukaryota; kingdom Metazoa; phylum Arthropoda; class Insecta; order Orthoptera; family Gryllidae; genus Gryllus; species Gryllus bimaculatus. The sequence goes on from BOPP01000046.1 coordinate 2,795,969, forward strand.
AATCTAGTGTTTTTGTATACTGAATTCGGATTTGTTAACGGAATTTTTCCACCAGGCACAGGATTTTTGTAATAGCGACTGATTAAAATCTGATTTTAACAAACTCTTTGACCTGTCATAGGAACGTGTATCTTTTATGTAACAATTTTATTCAATCTATATTTAAGGAAATTATATGTAATATCATGCTGAAAAACTAACAGGCAATATTACGCAGGTTCATTCATGTTTTGAAATGCTCAGATCAATTAATCTGGCACTGTGATGTGACAGTATTGATGTGTCTATGCTCTTGCTCGCACAAATAATGCTAATAATATACTTCCTTCCTTTGTGTTTAAAGTGTACTGTGTAAGCTATGTTTTAGTGATTTATATTTGCATGAAGCCAACAGCGTGTGCAATCATGCAACTCAATTCTGTATTTGTAGTGTGCTGACTTAGAAAACTCAGAGGCGAAAATTAACGCCACTAGCAAAAAAGTTCTATCATCATTACTTCGATTGTAATGTTGGTGATTTTGAAAAGAGCTGGGCCCCAAATACATTTCCTGTGTGTTAAGACTGTTGTCTTGATAAAAAAATGGTACACATCATATGTCATTTGGCCTGCGGTTCCGCCTAACCACATTAATTTTTAGCATTATATTGTGTACTATAAATATTATCGAGAGCGGCAGGAACATCAGTTTACTTCTGGGAGAGCGAACTACCGACCATGCTGGGCCTTAGCAAACAGTTATGTAAAAATACTCGCAATATATTCTCGTATTAATTGTACATAATTTCAAAAGTACTCTCCTACTTATCAAGAAACAAAGTTTTGTAATATGGCCATACCGTTTCTCTAAATCGTATTGTTGCACACGTCCTTCATTATATGAAACGCGGGAAAAATTCTTAGCGTTTTAATCTTACGTTAATTATCTTTCTTATAATTATTTTTAAAATAAATACTTTTTCTTTCATTTCTAACAACACTTTCATTAAACTATTCTCTATTAATAGCTTTAATAAATCCATCATTTTAAGATTATTTAAATAACTCACAAAATTTATTTCCATGAAAATTCGAATCTGTATCCCCTGAATGGAATATAATTTGTTCTCCAATAATATATAAATGTAAATATGTGATAATTTGGCGGTAATTCAACTGGATTCATTTATCAATATACATATCAAAATACTTTGTTCCCTATGCAGATCACTTCCATTGTTTCGAAGTACATGCATGTCGAATTTAAAATGTTCAGCAATTATGAATAGCATGCTTCCTCACATTTCACATTTTTCAAAAATCACAGTGATAAATAAATCGATTGCAATTGTAGGTACGTATGTGTGAGTGGATGTAGATCTGTACGTATGTAGCGTATATACAGCTCTACATACGTACGTATGCGCCATTGTTTGTAAAATAAGATTGTTTTATAATGTTGAAAAAAACATCTACTAAGAGCTTGGGATTTGAATAATATGAAGATTAATGATAGATACACTGGGAACAAAATACACATTCAATTCATCATGTAACTGCCACTAAAACACTTCTTAGTGCTTCCTAATTATTTAAATAGAACTTCACCTTCAATTATCAGTTGAATTAAAAGTAATTTATTGTGCTCTTATAAATTAAATGACATTCTACTGTAATGAGGTGTCAAAATTGTAACTTAAACGCTTTAGTTTAGTAGTAGTTACGCGTTACACAGTTTTAAATAACTGCCATCTCTGTCGACTACTTCTCATCTACTCCACTCACGACACATTTACACGTAATGTTGTAGCATCCTGAGGAAGAAAAATATTTGGCCGCAGGGCAATTATTAATACAGTTCATTAGGTACTCGGTATTGCCGAGACATTAGGCATTAGTCAATGACAGACAGACAAACAGACTGTTCATCAGGTATAAAAATACGGTGTACGTTCATAAGAATGAATAGATTGAAATAATTAATTTTACAATGTATCAAAGTAATGGTAAAACGATAATACAAGAAAGATAATTGCCCAAGTACGTGAGGATGAGCAGTATATTGAACAAGTGCACGACAGCAAAGCAAGATATGTGGAAAAGTTGTCTTTGTTAGTGGTGCTCTCAATTTAAGAAAACACATCACCATTAAACTCAAATAAATTTAACTGGTATTTGTGTTGTTTTACTTTTTAATAAATATTGATTTTGTATTACTTAAATACTTTGCGTGCACGAGGGTAAATTAGTGAGAATGGTAAACAAATGTTTTTGGTAGCAAAGTGTATCAACATTTTATCTTCAATATGTTTCGTAATTAATATTAACGCTTTACTCGTACAGTATGTATTATGGTACGACCTCACTGCTTGAGAGTAGACCGAAAATAATTGGCTTTTCATGAATGTAGCGCTCACTCAGTCAATAGATTATTAGCATTTAACTAGTTAAAATGCTTTATAAATATATTTTTAATTGGATCATAAATATTCATTTTGTATCTGATCTCGAGATTTACGACGCATGAAGAACTTCATAAAGAGCTGTGTATATTTTTATCATTCCATCACAAGCAGAGCCCCAACTTTGTTCAAGTTCGTAATATTTTCATTTGCCTTATTTTTGTAGGGAAGCAAATTATGCTATCAATAATATCGAGCGAATTGTGTTTCAAGAATGTTTTTGAGCTTAGGTATATTAGACAGTTTTTCAAACGGGTGAAAATATAAATTGAAATATTTGCAGAATTATACACAAAATACCATCACAAAACTAGGAGATACGAATGTTCCAACATTTTCTCTATTTTCCTTATATTATTTATTTAAAATGCAATAGTAAGAAATAAAAAACGTACTTCATTTTTAGGTATATCGTTATGATATTGGTTTGATAAAACCACCGTACGATATTCGGCCATTTGATAAAGCACGAGAATAATTTCATCTAGAATTCATGTTCAGTCTACAATAAAAAGGCACTATTCCATACGAAAGAAAATGTTTTCTGAAGAAGCCAGCGTTTGCAGCACATCTTTGACCTACGTCTTTAAGGCCACCCGCGACCTTTTGCCTGCAGGCCCTCGCCCAGTGCGACCGCAGGAGAATACAGCGCTTGAGGGACCGCGGGAGCGGCGTCGCCGACTCGAAGTGAGGGTGGTGGCGCGTCGCATCGCGGCGTCGGGGGCGGCCAGAGGACGGTGTCGGGGGCAAGGGGCAGGAGGTGGGGTCTGTGGAATTTGGGGGCGGAGCCGGCAACTGGGCGAGGCTGAGTAGGCTGCGGGGCGAGAGAGTGAGGGCGAAGTTTAATGGGATGAGGGGTAGGCTCGGCGAAGCGGGCTACGACAAGCGTGCGGGGTCACAGGGATGAGGGAGGATGGCGGTGGTGTAGTGGTGTCTGAGAGGGGGCGCACGAGAGGCGCGCGGCGCGACGTCGGGTGCCAAGGACGGATCGGGACAGGGGGCAGGGAGTGGGGCTGGGAGCGGGGCGAGCGCGATCGGGCGCTTGAGGGCTTGGGGGCGTGCAGGAGTAAGGGTGAGGTAAGGCGGGAGGGCGGGATCGCGCAGACTGGGCCGGACAGTAGGCTTGGAGCGCGCGAGAAGCTGGGGAGGTTGGCGAGAGGTGGGAACCGCGCGACGCCGTGGTCGGCCACTGAGACGGCCTCGGGGGCGGCAGAGGGGCTGGCCCTGAGGGGCGTGTCGGGTGGGGTGACATGCGAGGCAATATCCGCAGAGTGTCACCGCCCTCCTCGACCGCGCCGCACCCGTTGGACCTCTCTCGTTGCAGTTTTTAAACTCGCCCCCACCCGCGCCCGCCCTCGACAGTGACGCGAAATACTAATCTGCTGTCGCAGAAGATTGAGGTAGGGAGAATGGATTTCCTGCTACCAGTGGCGAAATGGGAATCAGAGTGTAGGATTTGAAGTGTTAGCTGTAAGAGGTATCGAATCTATTTACAGGAATCTTGAGGATACGGTAATAAAATCGCTTAAGATGACATGGGTGTTTTGACGAGTTAATTGAAATGGATGAAAATTCGGATCATACCTCTTAGCGATGTGTTGAAGATGGACTACAAGTACTAAATAGTTTAATTTGTTGGACACGTCGTCTCAAAAATTTAATGAAATGGATTAGAATTCATCAGGAGTGATATATGCGTTCTAGTACCTACCTAATTTATTTAATTCAATATTGATCATAATATATAATAATAAACTGAACGCCATTAATTAACGCCAATTCCTTCATTCTTAAATACTCTACAAAACTTTCTCTAGAAAATTATCTTAATACAAAATATGTATAAAATGAATTCCCATTTTTTTAGATCTTTATCAAATCAAAAATATTTTTAAAAAAATGGATTAATAAGTTATGCATATTTGTTTGAAAAGCTGAAAAAATGGCTTGAAATAGGATAGAAATAAGAGTTCATAGGCTTAGTAAATATTCTTTACACATTTATATTAGTGAAATGAAATTAAAAACCAGTTAGCTAATTTATTCAACTAACCCGCTTGTCCTGTTGCTACTCCACTTGATGCCGGTGATTGAGAAGTAGAGATAGATCTAAGTTTCATAAGATTTAGTAAATTATTCTTCAGCTTTAGTAAATGTGATAAAATTAAAACAGAGGGGGTAATTTATTTAACCAAATCATCGGTCCTGTAAATAGAAATAGATCTAAGACTTCTAACTAGTAAATTATTCATTCGCACTTTGAATAATTGTTTTAATTAAAAAACCACAGTGGGTTAATTTATTTAAAAACCTCAGTTAGGTCTCTCTGTGCAGTTGAACTGAAATAGAAGATAGATCTCTAGGTTTCATAGCTTTATAAATTATCTTCCACTTTGATTATTGTTATTAAATTAAAAACCAAAGTGGTTAATTTATTTTAAACTCAGATTCGGCCCTGCGCACCCCACTTTTTGCGGTGAGCTTGCGCACGCGGCCCACCGTCTGCGCGCCGCCCCGGATATCTCGGCGCGCGAGCTGCGCGTTCGTCCGCGTGGAGGCGGGGAGGGGCGGGGGCGGGGGCGGGGCGGGGGGCGTCGCGAAAATGATCATCGCTTCATTTGCCATAGTTAATGCGCGCCGTTAAAGGACTTTGATGAAAGTCACGAGCCTCGCTGCCCGGAAGCAACGCGGCGCGCCACAAGCAGGCAATCAGGGGGGGGGCGAGGGGGCGGGGCCCGTTGCAGGCAGACTGCTCGCATTCACCTGGAAAAGCCCTCGTTTCTCTGGAGTTCAACGGTTTTCTGAAGTCGTAAAACGTTCTAAAACACGTCGCTTCTTCTAATGTCTAATATATTTATTGTTTTTCAATTTTATTTAATATTTCTTATAATACAAGCAGTAAAATAGAAAAAATAATTGTTCACTGCTCAAGCTCAAACAATTATCATCAATTACATTAAAAGCACGAATAATTCTTTATATTTAATTTGTTAAGTTTTATGTAATTAAATATGTCGATAATTAGTAATATTTATGTGATTTGATTTTACTAGTTAGCGAAAGCAACTTCTCAAGAACACTGATCGGTTTCGTAGGTGCATTATTAGAAATTAGCTGGAATCTTAGTCAAGAACTCTGTGGTTGGCATGTGAGAACCACAACACCTTTATTCTTGTGAGAATTTATACACTAAGCATTTCACAGGTTCAAGAAAAAGGACATTACTTTTGTCGACGACTAATTACGCAAGTTAGAATACGTTAACTGAACTGTCTTTCGCCATGTGTCAATGTGTGAGACTTTGATGTTCTAGTGACGTGTTTGTTTGAAGCGCTTTTCAGTAATTATTACGCATTACATATAATTTTGCTTTGTTGATGGATTTGTGCTTAAAGTGGTAATTCTTACAAAATAAAACGTACATACTGGGAAGAAAAGGAAATCGATTGTTGATATATAAAGGTGGATTAGGGAATGAATTGCAATAGTAATGAGTACAATGGATGAAGAAAAGTTATGTCGACTCCTCAACGAGAGTGATGATTATGAAATTTCAAATGGTTTGTTTTGATTTATTTAGTCAAAAACAGTAGAAACTATACGTGATGTATGGGGGAGAAAATCAACTGCGCACGTTGTCTTGAGTTCCAGAACCCCTTCCCAATATTTGAACTATAAATAGTTGAAAGGTGAATAAAACTAAAAAAATGTAATAAAATTGCAAGAGCGTGACATTAGCAACATTTATAAAAACTAGACATTTTCGTAACCTAGTCATTTTCATTAAACTTTTTTGCATTGGCAAACGAACACCAGATTTGATCTCTCCATCTTGGCAATAAAATAACAATTCACCCCTAGCCCTACTCCTACCACTACCGCCACGACAAGGAAAAGGATTCTAAACCCACTTGGTCGGTACACTGCAAGTGGAAGAGAGAACACGAACGATGTGGTGGGAAAGAAAGTAAAAAAAAAGGAATATATATCCCAGGAAAATGACTGAAATACTGTTAATCCAAAGTGGAAAAAGTGACGGGACATTCCTTTTATTACCACAAAACGTAAGGAAAACTTTGTGCAAGTGCACCAACATGTGGCACAGTCATTAAGCCACCCTTTGTGGCTTACTACAACAAAGCAAAATAATCAATAGATAAGATTGACCACATGGGATTTTATCATACTTCTCTAAGACGTTCTCTGAAATGGTACGTGAAGGTTGCTTTCGATATCCTGCTGACAACGACCGTAGTAAACCCTTATTCCACATTCAAACAAGTAACTGACAAGAACATGTAAATATCTGTTTTCCATAAAGAAATAATTAAAATTTTAGTTATTAACGCAAATACAGAAGTATCGAGAGTTAATACAACAATATCACCCAAGAACAAAACCTAATAGATTCGAAAACGCCGAAAATGTTATTTTTGTTACAAAAGTTACGCAAATTTGGGAGAACTCATGCACAGAAAAATTGCAATAAAGTATACATCGTGTGTAGTAGACGTCACATTGCATTACGCGTAGAAGTTTTCAAAAAATGCTCTATTTTTTAAAAGCATTGTATTTGTAAGTTGGAATGTTCTATGTCTGAAATATAAAAATTGATTGATATTACTTTTATTATATTCATCTTCCTCATATTTTTCATAAAGTATTTGTATTTAGCCATTACATATCCCGTAAAGAGCAATTGGCTTCGGCGCCGTTAGATCAAGGTCTTCATAGTCGGTCACCCATCCAGGAACCCGCGACGTCTCGAATTCGCTTAGCCTTCATGGCTTCACGTAATTAACGAATTCTGCTAACCACACCGGTTTCGCGGTCGTGGCCTTTCAGAAGAACCATCAATTGCCTGGTGACCGAGGGAAACCATGAATACACCGGTCACGATGGCCGACACGGGTATTGAACCCAGGTCTCCCGAATGCGAAGCCAGTGCGCTTAGCCCTGAGCTACTTCGGTCGGTACAGAAAATTCTTTACCGGCGTGTAAATTAAAATGTGTCGAACGATAGGGAAGAAGTGTTATGTTAACCAGATAACTGTGTCACGGGATCAGCTATAAGTGCTCCAGCTGCAGCGGGTTCAACTTAGCGAGAGCCACCCTGGATATCGACGCGTTACCTATAATTTAATTTCATAATTTTCATTCATTTGGAGTTAAGATTAAAAAGCAAATTTAATTTATTAATTTTTATGTTATTTTTTTTTCTATTCAAAGCAAAGGAATCCTCGCCGCTGAGCAGTCCTCACAACAATAAAAAGAAGTGACAATAAACATCTACATTTGCTAATAAATGTGTAAATCTGATAACAAATGTCCAATTAATATTATTGTAAACTAATAACTGAGTACCATTATGGACTCTGAAGAGCTACGCAACTTGACGTGACTTCTACAAGTCCTGAAGGTCACATTTGTGCCTCGCATTCTTTCACCCAAAATAAAAGTTCGAGACGTATTCTAACAAAACATAGACAAACAGTATAGAAACATATTGCAAGTTTGCAAGAAAGTACTATGATACTACGGTACAAACATCTAAAAAAACTTCGTTGACCTTTAACTCGTGACTAAAGTTCATAATAGGTTTAATTCCGTAAACATTTGAAACACATCAAGATTCAACATGAAGATGTGTCGTATGTGAAGAAAAATCCTTTATTTGCTCGTGAGAAATTGTAATCTCACTGAAAAAATATGTATCAATTTTAGTACTTTTATTATCAATAACGGTTATACAAACACGACCACTTTCATATTGGAACACGAAAGAATTCGGTTCTACAAATGCTTCAGAATTACTGCGAGGAAAATTTATTTTTGCTTGAAATACAAATCTTTTCTCTTTCATATACACGCTCTGCTTGCTTTAATTAAAATGAATAACAAACTCCATTAATCTGTCGCTTTTACAGGTAAGTTCATAACCTGCTTTCAGATTCACAAGCAATGTTCCTCTTTTTTCAGGCAAACGTTTTCTTTTACAATAAATTACACCGAAGCTTAAATGTCATATTGTACTCATAGAAACACGAGGAAGGACCTATGAAATACGAGAGCACTGCAAATAGTGAAAACATGTTAAAAGACGTAAAAAAGACGTTATTTAATTTGTGATTAATAAAGGCGTTACTTTTTACCAAGATTCAGCAATATTATTCCCAGGAATAATTGTGCAGTATGGTTCCTGTTATAACTCTAAAAATGATACGACATATTTAGCTTATTATCTAATTTCATTGGTGAGTATTATGTGAATCATATTTGTTGGCGACATATTTACCTGATTATCTAGTTTCATTGGTGACTATTATGTGAATCATTGTTGTTGTGATATTTTATTAACTGGATTTGCAGAACTCACGGAAGCTTTTCATAATATAGTCATAAAGCCAAACCTATGAATCATATTAAAAGTTAGGTGAATATTTGCTATGCATTTGACTTGCTACATAATCGAGCGTGTGATTATACATTTTTATGCATTCAATTTCGTAAGTTTGAATTAAAAGGTATTGAGTAAAAAAGTATTTTTAAGTTACTTACCTTTGTGAATTTAGCAGTAGCACGTTTTCACCATACCTAAAAGAAAACGAAATGTGCACGTAAATAACATTTAAAGAAGAGTACAATATGATTCCAAAACGGAGAATACAAACACTCACTATAAAAGGTCGATCTAAATTTTCACCTTATACTACCCCGAAAGTCCAAACGAATTACATCTCGTGTACTTCAGGTCCTGTAACACCCATCATATCGGCTTGGGGGTTATTCCCTGCCTCAGCCAAACAGCACTGCCCCAAATGGGAAAATCTCTTATGTCCCGACCGGCATCCATTCATATGCATTAGTGTAGTACATAAAAGTACGGTGTGCCTGTGTCAAGGAGAAAGCTAGATGACAAAAAGATCGCGTAGACATTGATGCTTTTTATGAGACAGATCCGGCATTCTCCTGATCCTAACCGGAAAAAACAAAGAAGAACTTCCGTTCAATCAACCGGCAGCAAGAAGTCTCCTCCAGAAGGTGACTCAATTTTACCCATCAATTCACCTCTTGTGAAACATCCGTCACTGTCGGACACTAGGACCTTCCGGTCAATGACGTTGCAGAGCCAGTGATGCTGCCGTGGAGATATAGCATCCGCTCCACCGTCGTTGAGCGAACATTAGCACGCCCAGTCGCGATAAACGAGAACTAACGCGTTCGATCGCCACGCTTGGACCGCGCCCCTTCCCCCCCCCACGTGCCACTGGCTTCCACGCGCGTCCGCGTGGCGGAACTGTTGCGCCCCCGCGTGCCTCATTACAGTTCCGCGTCGCCGCGCGAACTCCCCGCCCCGCGCCGCCCTCCCACGCCGCTCCCCTCGCCCCCCTGCACCCGCCCCACTCCCCAAACTTCATCCCACCCCACTCCACCCTGGCTTCGCGCCCGCCCCACGCCACTCCCTCTCGCCCTGCCCCGCCCCCGCCGCGGACCGCTTTCCCCCCCCCCCCCCCACCCGCCCGCTCCATACCCCCCCCTCCGCCCACACCCCGCGTGCGCTCCAAGCCGTTCCTCTTTCCACCCTTCAGCACCCGCCCCGCACTCCAAGCTCACCCTGCCCTGCCCCGCCCCGCACTCTCCCCGCCCCCGTTTCCGCCCCCCCCCCAAACACACCCTGCCCCACACCGCTCCACACCACTCCCCTTCCATCCCACCCTGCTCCACCCCGCCCCGCCCTCACTCGCCCCCATCCCCGCCCCGGCCCCCGCTCCAAGCGATGCTCCCCTTCCATCCCGCCTCGTCCCGCCCCGCCGCACTCACCCTCCTTCGCCTCGCCCCGCTCTTCCCCGACACGCACCCGTCCCGTCCCGTCCCGTCCCGTCCAGTCCCCAGCAATTCCACGCGTCTCTCTGCTTGGCGATGCGTCAACGAGAGCCGTATCGATTATCGGCGCCGAACGGCAGATCCGTCCGCGGTGAACCAGTGCAAAGTTTTGGCCTTCCGAGGTATTTTCGAGGTCTACTAACGTGAACACAAATACCCTGCCCACACACTCAGCCTCACAGACACACAAGTCCGTGTGTATGTGAGCCTGTTCTCTGGTTCTGGACGAAGTGCGCCCAGCGTTGAGGGTAATAAAAGAAGTTTGTGGGATGTGGTCTTTTGAGATGGTACCTCTAGCGCGACGAAAGGTTTTTTTGCTTTTTTTTTGTTTTAGCGGAGGAAGTTCGTGGTGCGCTCGAAACCCCGAAACAAGAGAGCACAAGCGCAGGTTCAAATTGGAATCGCGGGGCCGGAAATTCGTGTCGAATTATCACATTCACGCGCATCTCGATGGATATCAAAAATTAATTATCCTTCGCAATCAGATTCTTTATTTCATAGCACCACTGGATATTGGAAACACAAACGCTTGTTTTGTCATTGAGAATGTGTAACTATGTATACATGCGTACAATTATATCGTCAGTAGAATCGTATAATATCACATCCTTATGAATCGTATTAATATACATTATATTATAGTATTATATATAGTATATTAATACGATTCGTACGTTCGATTCGTAAGTTCGATACGATACGTAATAAAGGGAATCTAAGTTACCTTATACCAATGCAATCAATTATTTCAGGGACGCTTATGCATTTTTTAATGTATTTAAAATATCAAAATTTACATATATTTTGCTCAAAAACTGAATCTTTCAAATATTACTATTATTATTACTATTACTATTACTATTACTATTACTATTACTATTACTATTACTATTACTATTATTACTATTATTATTATTGTTATTATTATTATTATTATTATTATTATTGAAAATGTTCACCACTAGGGAATCATTTATCAACAGGAAAATAAAGAAACAATTAGAATCTGACATATCTTCCATTTTAAATAACATACCCTAAAATATGTAATCTGTTTACTGGAAAATCGACGAAAACTCACGAACTATAAAGAAGGGTACATGATTTAGATCAGTATTCCTAACGGTAATACAGTTATTGTAATATTTAAATATTTTGTAGGTTTGCAGAACAAGCGAAACCTTCAAAGAGAACTTGCAAACCGAATATTCAGAGTAATTCATGGAAACCTAGCCAGATAATTCACAGAGCCACGCGAGAATTTGATATCCGAGGAAAGTCCCGTAATTTACAGAGAGAGAACTGACTTTCACGAATTTAGGAACACGAAGCCTTTAACTTTAGCTCCTACGCTGCACTAGTATGCCAGGAACGTCGTGGAACTTGCGAACTATTGCCGTAAGCTCAGGCGAAAGAGAATCTGAGGAGAGAGAGAAGCTGCAGCGATCATTGCGTTAAACGAATGGAAAACAATTTCATATCTGCTATTCTGAACAAGTAAGATTCGTAGTGTCAAAAATGTAAGATTTGTAGATGTAAAATCTTTGAAAGATTTAATCCACAGCAGTTAAACTGGAACAAAATTTGAAAAGAATAAACGACGGGCTATCTTCGTCAGATTTTGTTATTCAGCCTGACATAACAAATTAATCAATGACGAAATTTTGGGATGAAGTGAGAACTAGATAGAAAGAAGACTGAAGACAAGCCAACAAAAATTGCCGTAAGCTCAGGCGAAAGAGAATCTCAGGAGAGAGAGAAGCTGCAGCGATCATTGCGTTTCAACAATTTCATATCTGCTATTCTGAACAAGTAAGATTCGTAGTGTCAAAAATGTAAGATTTGTATATGTAAAATCTTTGAAAGATTTAATCCACAGCAGTTAAACTGGAACAAAATTTGAAAAGAATAAACGACGGGCTATCTTCGTCAGAGTTTGTTATTCAGCCTGACATAACAAATTAATCAATGACGAAATTTTGGGATGAAGTGAGAACTAGATAAAAAGAAGTCTGAAGACAAGGCAACAAAAAAATTTAAATCAATTTTTTTTATTTCATTTCTTCGACACCAGCTTTCTTGTACATACTTGAACAAAGCAATGTGATTTTCTATATGAAGGACTGAAATATTTAACAGTATCATGAGAGCACCAGATGACATGATTGTTAAAATGGCACTTGTCGGGCACAATGGGGAATTCTTGACTAATTGGACTCAGTTACATCGTGGAATATTGGAAAACAATATGGTCAAAATGTTTAGTGATGACGTTCTTCTCCGGGAGACATCGCAACTCACACACAGTTGCCAACGTTTCGGCGGTCATACTGTGACATTACTCAAAGTAAAATGCGGAATGAACATAGAAGTATGGCAGCCAAATCCTTAGCAATTGTGCTTATGACATCGGCATTTTCCGAATAGTCTAGTAGGCAGTGACTTCAGCCACGGAAGCCTAGGCTTTTATCTGAATGATTCGGAGATATCGGAAATTCGAATCGAACACGAGAATGGTGACAGGAGGAGAACGTGAGGTTTCTGACACGAAGACCAATATTGTTAGTCGCAAACGAACCCCCTTCGCTAGCTCCCAACATCATGAAAGCTAATTCTTCTCAAAACCCATGCTCTTTTAATGTCCTCCAAACGCTTTGGACCAAGAAGAACAGTCTGAGCATTGCAGAACTACACACGACGCACTGGGGTCCTTGCAGTTCCACGGCACGTTTCTCTTTTCGTGAGTGAGGGAACTTCAAATAACTCCCCGAGTCAGGGCAGACGACGCATTACTGCGAAAACACTCATTCCACCGCCGCCCCCGCCACCTCAAAAAGCTTTCCGGACGGCTGGGGCCCAGCTTGTGAGTCGCTCGGTAATCTGCAGGCCACAATATACGCCTTCAAAGCCACGCGACGCGTCTCGAGCGCCCTTTGTTTCTTCCCCTCGTTGCGGCGCCGGTTGCAACCCTCGCGCCGCCCCGCCGGTACGCGCTCCTTCGCCATCTTCTCCGACGGGTTGGGAGGGGGGACGGTCCCCAGTCACCGCCACCGCGCTCAAGGCACAGAAGATGGCATGAACGTTGGTGCTGGGTTTGGCGTTGCATGACTGGGTTGAACCACACGAGGGAATGTCCATTTTGCTGCATATTGCCATCTCTCTGTCACCGCCACTGCGCTCAAGGCACAGAAGACGGCATGAACGTTGGTGCTGGGTTTGGCGTTGCACGACTGGGGTGAACCACACGAGGCAATGCCCATTTTGCTGCATGTTGCCATCTCTCTGTCACCGCCACTGCGCTCAAAGCACAGAAGATGGCATGAACGTTGGTGTTGGGTTTAGCGTTGCACGACTGGGGTGATCTACACGAGGGAGTGCCCATTTTGCTGGATATTGTCATCTCTCTGTCACCGCCACTGCGCTCAAGGCACAGAAGATAGCATTAACGTTGGTGTTGCACGACTAGGGTGAACCACACGAGGGACTGCCCATTTTTCTGCACGTTGCCATGGACAGAATTTCTATTTTAACGTTCCTTAATCAGCGTATTACCTAAATATGCCACACCTGCATGGAAACCGTGAATGTTTCCATGCAGGAATGACATATCATGACCCATTGCCATGACATGCCTCAAACTACGGTTTGAGGGGTGTCGTGGAAAATCCACTGTAGGCATCGTGTACTTTACAGCCATGACTGCTGTTGAAGCGTGTTCTTGTGTTAAGGTACTTGTAGTCTCCCCTAATAACAGAGACAAGAGAGCCTGATGTAATTAATTTGGAATATATGAATGCCGCGGTATTACTACGAGATCATGCGTTGGGTTGCCAAAAATAGAATAACGTTGATAGGAGTAAAAATGTACCACAAATATCACTGCATATCTGCTATTGCACAATTAGCTTGACTTACTTGAAGGTCCTACCTTACTTCGCAATTTAGGCACAATCCACTTAAGGATTCGTATACTTTGCATAGTGAGAAACTTTTTGCTGCGTGCCAAAATTAAGGGATTGTTATAAGTAATATCTGATTTTCTAGGCAGTTATGGCCGACAATGGATACTAGTTTGACTGATAGTCTAAATACACTGACTTATTTTCGTCAGTACACTGTGGAATATTTAGGTACGTTAGTATGTAGACGTCATAGACTTTGCGGCAGTGGTTGATTCTGTAGAACATCAGTGTCCTGATGTTTTTTCTTGTGCCTTGGGCAGAACTATGTAAACCAACATATACATGAAATATAACTGGTTTTGCATCGTTAGATGCCTGACTTTCCATCTTTGCTGAGGCTCACACCAGCGATTTTTTAAGATATGTTTTTCCGGTTCTGTGTCCTCTAACGCAGAACATAAACAATGGCATTATCATGGACTTTGCGCCTATGGTTTCCATCGTTCCACAGTTCCAGTGTAAGTAAGTTCATTTCGGGGACCGAATATTTACGTAGATATCTTGGAATTTTAGACTAGAGCTGCCATTCCATTGATGCAATCTCGTACTTGGGAATAAATTAGCCATCTGTTCTCATGGTTAAAATGTCAAGAGCAAACTATTATCAGCGCTATCATGGATTTTGTTTTTCTCATATCTTCCGCTGATAGAGACTTGAACTGACTAGCAGTTTGTGAAAGACTGAAAACAACATCCATGGAATCAGAATTTCCGACAAAAGTATTTATATTGCAGATGAGAATCTACATTGACAACTAGTCACTCCACTGGTATGATTTTTTTCTCTTTCATAGAAATTTTACAAGTATAACATAACATATGAAAATTTCGGCCGAGCCCTTTGAATCAGTCAGGGTGATTGACGCAACCCGCTTGGCGTTTAAGCATTGCACGCCCCCTGTTACAGGCACCGCTGTATTGAGCACCACGTCGCTGGTTCGCAGAGGACCAAAAGAAGAGTAACGAAAAATAAACAAAAGAAGTAATTTAATTGAAATTGAAGGTAAAAGAATTATAATGAAAAATAAAATTATGAAGTAGAGAGAGAAGAAAAATAAGAATAAATGAAAGAAAAAGGATTTGAAGACCGAGATGAAGTAGAAGAAGAAGAAGAAGAAGAAGAAGAAGAAGAAGAAGAAGAAGAAGAAGAAGAAGAAGAAGAAAAAGAAGAAGAAAGAAGAAGACAGTGAATAAATAGAATGAATAGAAAACCAAGAAAGAATAAAGATCAAAGCAGAACTGTTAACTTTATTCTAATGCTGGAAGCCTCCGACACAAGGATTCACTTACCGACACCAGAATTATGTGCACTCTCATTTCTGGCTTAGGACGTCCCAGTACAACGAAGCACTGACAGAAATGATACATCAACGACGTTTTTACATCGCACAGCACACTGCATTTAACACAAAACGTTTCGAATCAGGAGGAGGTTCCGATACAGTTACTAAGTGTGTTTTATAACCTCAATTCTTTACTTCAGATTTCTAGACAGTATTATGAACGTCTCTGCTATTAGAACTGTCGGCAGGGCTTTAATGCTTTAAATATTCTTATGTGTACAAATCGCAACAAAATGTACATAAAGACATATTTGTCTTTGCTTCCATAATTATCTCCGCAGAATTATCAGTTTCCCACTAGTAGTGGTTTATGGACTGAAGACTCAAAAAACTGACACAGACATGCATATGAAAATAAAAAAATCTGGAACCAATCATAATACGCTAGAAACTGGCAAGAAAATGACCCTGGCGATGACCTGCTTTGATCGTATTCCATGGATTCCCCTATTACTGCCTAGAAAACGGCGGAATCGTGCCCAAATAAAAGAGCCATAAATAGCGAGTAATAATTTCTAGGTCATCCTTCTCCCTTTGTATTTTCTCTCCCTCCACCTCTCACTCTCACTGTCCCTCACACACACACACACACACACACACACACTCACACACGCGCGCACGCACGCACACACAAACACCATATATTTACATACACTATACCATCATACATTTGTGGTGTTAGTGGTGCAACGGTTAGTGTATCGGTCTATTATACCTAAGTTTGCGTTTTAAGCCCCATAGAAGCTGTGGATTTGAATTTGTAAGTGCAGGCGTGGATTATTAAGGGTGACAAACTCATTCGTATGCCTTTCTACGGAGGGGATATATAGGCGGGTGAGCCATGTTGGAGATTTACTGCATATAATAGATCCTCAAGTGTAAATGAAGCCTCTGAGCAAAATTCAAATCGCCTGTTTCGTGGCCCGAGTGATACCTTCTTTCTCCTCCAGACGATGAAAGGAGCGTAGCGGAATTTGCGTGGCCAGACAGAAGAGCAGGTTTCAAGGCCTGAACCTCGCCACGATAAATAACACATCATTGAAATTAAATTGAATACATATAAGGACTTCAGTTGGGAGCTTAGATATCCGGGGGATATACCTGGGGAGGGGTATACCTGAAGATAGAAACGCCCGCAAGCCAACGTGTCGGTAAACGCCGGGATTCACGTTCTAGCTGGGGAGGAACTCCATCTCCAGGAATATCTTTTATTACGCTTACAATTTTTATAATATCATGCGTTGCCGGAATAAACCTCAATTTGCATCAAAGGTACTAACTTTGGGGTCTCCATCAAATGGATTATTAATATTATTCCATAAATATTCTTCCGATTCTTATTTCCAAGTTTCTTCTCTTTCCATTACATATTTTCAAGTCGCCTACTGCTCAATTGTTTTTTCGTAAAAGTATCGTATTTTTGTTGTTGACCTGGGAACAAAATCTTTGCGAATAGCCCTGTAAATAATCTACGCCCTTTCATTCTTATACTCAATCTTTGCACAACAGTACTATACAAGGGAATTTGTCCCGTTGTCCTTTATTCTTCCGACCTTTGTTCTTTTGTGGGGCAACATAGGATCTCTCTTTGCGGCGTAAATTAAACCGTGCTAGTCTCCAACCAGCTTCACATTCAATTGTAGGCGCGAAGTTAACGCACTTTTTGAAAGAAGATGTGAAGTCTCAGTCACTTCAAACTTCTGTGTGGATACCCGTATTTTTTCATCCGGGAATCCAAAGAATTTTGCTTTGAGAGAGTTTAAAACAAGCAGGATTTTATGCATACCTGTGAATACACTATTATATACCTCTTTTTAAAACATGATTTGTTTTTAAGCCTTTATATGTCAAAGATTATTAGTATAAAATGTCATGCATGAAGACAAAATAAGGTAGGTTTAAAGCGTTAAAAGTTTGAAGGCTCCATTACTAAATATTAGGGTACAAACGAAAATGGTATATATCAAAATACACTATAGTTCAGTTTCTATAAAATCTTTGATATATATAAAGTAGTTTTACTACAAAATGACACATAGTTTCTCCTACTCATTATTTTCCTAATTTCGAAGCTTGCCCTTTGGTTTTGCATACCTGCGCTCACCTGCCATCTGTCGCTACCCAAAGTACTTACTTTCACATTTTCTTAATTTTGCGGTCTCCTAAAGGTATAACTGAAAAATGACTTTGAGAATAATATAGATAAAAACTCGTCATGTATGGAAATTTTCTTTAAAAACTTTCAAACCCTTTCTGAAAAAATGTTAAAACATTTATGTAAATGCAAAATTTGAGTTCTTTATCACAGTAAGCATTTACGTTCTTGACAAACTTCATTTATTATCATTCAAAGCACTTCCACTCAAATGCAAATCAATTGTCGCTATTCAATGAGCACAATAAAAGCACATAAAATGTAATTTTGAACCCGTTGTACGCAGCTGCAATACGTATAATTGAATAAGGTATTCAATTTCTTCTTTAGGAAACTAGAGTCACAGGCATAGTTAATCATTTGTCGTAAGTGCACATTAGGTTGTTGTTAAGTTGTGAAAGAACTACGTCTCATACAATGAGTTACGTGGTTTCATTAAATAACGTATTTATTTTCCTCTTTTTTTCTTCTCTCATACAACTATGAATATGAAAAAAGGGAGACTTCTATCATTTTTATTGTACTTTTGTCACTTGTATTCAACGTGTCTTGCTAACAAGATAGTATACAGTGTTTTTCAACACCTGCAATTTTGACATTATCAACTTTTATCTATAAAGAAATGAGGGCTTTTATGTTAGATTGATGTTTGAGCATTGTACCAAACCGAAGTAGTAATTTTTCTTTAAAAGAAAGGCATTGGGGCTAGATGGGTTTTCACATTCTATTATTGACAGATTTTATTGTAAAAACATTACATTGTACTAGCATTGTACTAGTATATTAAAATTAATAAAATGAAATGTGAACTGCCGTCATTTACAAAATGCAATTTGGGTACCATAATATTTCTTCTCAACAAAATTACCAGGGTAAACTAATGATGAGAGGGTTCTATTCCAGATCTGGGTAAGGCTTTAAAGACTTCATTAATGAACAAAACATTTTATTCATGGTAATTTATCATTAGAATTGTAATAATTCACATATTCACATTTCAGAGTCGTTACAAATCTCGTCTTTCATGAAGTTGAGAATGAAAAACGCTTATTGCCAAGTCCTGACTCATATGGAATTAAGTGCAAATTATATTCCACTTTAAGAACTTGAAGCAGTAGTGCAATTTCAAAATGAGACGAATTGTTCTCGAAATGAGAAAATAATTACTTCTGACTTCGAATCTGAATATAAATTTACTAGCTAAGTTATTTGCATTTGGAATCCGAGAAACCATGCTCTTATCATTAAGTTCCACTTCTACTCGTATAAATAATGGAGAAATGTAGGTGAGATTAAGTCTGTATTTTTAATAGATCTTCCTCGTGACATAAATGAATAGATTTAAATGCAAATCAATGTGTACTTCATAAAAACCTAACAATATCTAGATTTAAGTTTCAAAACTAATATCGCAGTTTGGTTTCTACTTTGTCATATAAGTACCATAAATAAAGTTATATTATGCAAACATTCAATCTTACGATTTTGAAGTCTGGTATACGTGACAGTTTTCGAAACGTGGTTTTCTTACTAAGAGAAATAGGATAATTAAGTGTCAATTGCATAATAAAATTATATGCTGAAATAAGAATTCATTTTTACAACACATCTTTGCCCACTTCCAAAATATGGCACTCTGGGGTCTTGTAATGCGACGGTTATGACAGGTGGACCCTTTTTATTCTGAAATAGGTATCTTGGCGACTTGACTGAAAACTGGTTTACCTCTCAGAAAGATTGGACGTTTTTATTGACAGTTTAGCTCCGAGGTCTGGACTCTTATACTTTGATATTTTCTACTTCGTGCCTGAAGGTCCCGAAAAAGGGAGAAGGAAAGCAGAACCCACTAGCGAGCTGTAAAAGTGAGTGCTGTAGTGCCATTACAGATTCCTATTAGAGTCTGTCTTCCCTCTCCCTTTTTCCGGCGTGACCACGTTAACAAATCAAAGTATAAGCCCAAATTTTTCTTTCACAAAAATTGTTTGCCTTGAGCCCCTTTATCTTTCATTCAATGTAGGTAGCGCACCGGATGTCATCGAATCTTATCTTGTATAAATGTCAAAAGTATCAACCACATTGATTGAACTTTACTAGGGTGCTGCTTTCAAATTCTTCTGTATCCAGGACGAACCTATTTCAATGTGACAATGAAGAGCTTTACGTTCAATAAATCCTTTCAGACTAGCTCACATAAAGGGAAAGCTGGAACACGTAAATGACAAGAACAACGTTAAATAAGTATTAAAACGACGCCAGTTATAATAATAACAATAATAATAATAATAATAATAATAATAATAATAATAATAAAACTTATTTTTCTTGTTTTTTGGTATGATTGTATTAAATAAATGAATATATAAAATCAAAGCACAACAATATAGCCCATATTATTATCGTAGTATTTCCACCCTCTGTTTCTCGTTGCTATAACTTTGCTATGCTTTTCAGTTTACAAACAGTATGGTGCCAATTTTTTGTCAATATACATAAAAGTTCTCTTTTCCTCATGGCCCTTACAAATAATGAAATATATATTCTTTATTTCCCTCATTAACTAACTTTATTAATGGAAATGTAAAAACTAAGTACTTAAAATATAGCAGTCTCTTTACAGTGAAATAAAGAACTTTCTCAGCAAAAGTTTGAGATTAAATTTTGGCCATTGCATCACGCCGATTGTTGTAGCATTTAGTAACAGAGAAATGCGTGCTCTCTAGTAATATGTTTCACTGATTCTACACTTGAGAAACGACAGAACTCATTCTACGTACTTCCATGATTAACTATTAGCTTCAGATAGATTTACGTCGCCAAACCTTGGCCCTAAATGGCCAAATAAAACATTCTGTTTCTTCATATTATCTGTTCTGATGTGAACCAGAAATTCTACGCTTTCATGTCGACAAATATTTGACTCCCTCCACGTGGAGGTTCTCTAAGAAGAAATTTCACCATCCATGCATCCAGCTTTTGACGATCACCGCATGAAATGTCAACAAACTCTTGTCATGATAACTCTAAATGTGTAAATGTATGTTTCACCAAATTGCTTTGTATAAACCAGATGCATTTTCTGCCGAACGAAAAAACAATTATAATGCTATTCCCTTCTGCATTATTATTATTATTATTATTATTATTATTATTATTATTATTATTATTATTATTATTATTTCCAAGAACATTTTTGAGAGTCAGAAACTGTTCCCTAAGAAATTACATTGAAAAGAAGACACACCATGTTTGCGACACGGGACAGATTTCCCTTGTGAGGACCCGTGCATATCTAGAGAGATACAAACAGATGAAATGCGCAAACACAGCGTTGCTCGACAATTTCTTAGATTCGTTTTTATGTCATACGAGGAAGTCAAAACGGCCTCATTTCTTCATTAATATCCACTACACTGCGACGTTTACAAAGCTCAACGTTCTAACCCTTGGATCTCTTGAGTGCGGCTGGAAGTGAACTCACTGGTAGGTCAAGATGTAAGCTACGTCGTCAAAGCACTTGCGGGTCGAAGCGGTCCACTTCCGAACCGCCCGACGCAAGGCTGCTTTTGTGCCGGGGCTAGAGGTCTCAGCATCGAGAGCTCCCAATTTCCTCCCAAAAGCAGAACAGCGCCAGCGCCGGAACCTCAGAGGCTGCGAGTCCATCGGCAGCTTATAAGCACCGGTCCATGCGTGCCAACGGACAGGGGTGGGGATGGCAGGAGGGAAGGGAGGGGAAGGGGTGGAGTTGGAAAGGAAAGCAGGGGAGGGAAGAGGGGAACGAAAAGAAGGTGGGAAAGGATGGGAAGGGGAAAGGGCGGTAATGAAAACGAAGGTGTCTGGAGGGAATGCGAGGGAGGAGAAAAGAGGCAAAGGAAAAAGGAAGAATGAGAAGAATGTGAGAGAGGAGAAGGAAAGGAGAAGGGGAAGGAGAGATGAAATGAGAGAGAATGGAAGGGAGAGAGGTAACGGCATTGGAACGCAGGTCTGCGAGTTTCGAAAGCGATTTCGTGACCCACTGATCAGAAGCGATCGGCACACCAGCGACTACTGCAGCAGCAGCAGCAGTCCAGGCGAGCGCGGCGGTGGGTGGGGGCGGCGGAGGGGGGGGGGGGACGGGGGCGCGGGCGGCGGGGCGTCTGGGTGCGGGGGCCGGGAGGATGGCGGGGGCGGCGGTGATGTGGGCGAGGATTGTGCCAATGGAGAGCCTGATGTTGGCCACGGAAGTGAAAGGTATGGATCCGTCTGTAGAGAGCGGGCGTGGGAACGTGATGAACCCTTGAATCAGAGTGGCAGTGCCGATGAAATCAGCGTTCGTGTTATTTCCATTCACATCAAAGTTAGTCCGCGGCTGAGTACATGTTCAGGTGAAGATTCTACGATCTATTGATATAATATAAACACAAAATATTTTTCTTGAAATTCAAATACTCTTCCAAATATGTGTACAATCTATTTGCCATGCTTTTTATCAGTTTAATTATTACTTTTCAACCATAGCATTAGCATAGAGAGGAACTTCTCCGCCAATACAAATCGAATTTTTGGTCGTTAAATCCGTGCTCAAGGATATTTTGATATGTAACTTTGCACACTGATAAGAACTATTATTGCTATTACAAATATACTGAAAATTGCTACAGATGACGAGGAGATACACAGACGTTTGTGCCAGATAATCGGAATGTCCGTTTGTCGTCTTTCTGTCTGGATAAATGGATGAAAATATATGCCACGAATAAATTCTTCAAATTCTTTAAAATAAAACTCGGTAAACATGTCAGGAGTAAAATGATGTTGTGCGTTTCTGGATATCATCTAGTGAAAGACATCAACTTTCTAAATCGATGAATAGCATTATATTTTAATTTTGGGTTACAGTACTTGAAACCTTTGGGACATCCAGACTTTCTGGAGAATGGCAGCAATTTTTTTCTTAAGACGAAAAGGAGCACTTATAAAAATGGTAAGTTACGGTTGTAATTTTAACTCTGAAATGTCGACATTTGAAAAGTTCAAATTCATTTTTGACAATGTCTTACATCTGCAATTTTAAAGACAAAGATTTTTTCCTCAATGCAATATTTCTCTCATTTGTAGACCTTTAAGTGTTGTCATGCACTTTCTTCTTTAAAATATGAGTTGGTTTAACTAAGAACCGCTGGTCACTAGTCACACAAAGTGGAGAAACTGTTTCAACCTGCCACATATCCACAGTAGGATTTTGTCGGTGATTTGCAGAATGTCTGTGGTGCTCCCCTTTAATACCTCGCCAGCTCTTTAATATGTAATAGTTATTTACGTCCAGCTGTTTTAACGGGACTGCAAATTTCTCGCAATAAAATTTTATTCTCCGACTTCATTTGCAGATGAATGCCGTACATCCCCCACAATATGTTCACGTTGCATGGATGTGGATTATCTTAACCTGGATGTGAGAGATTAATATTATATTTTCCGAGTGAGTCAATCAATCTCAATCTCAAACTCAATCTCTCCCTCTCTCTTTCTCTCTCTCTCCCTCTCTCTTTCTTTCTCTCACTATCTCTCACACATACAGACATACACATTCTTTCTCCTTCTCACACACATTCATTCTCTCTCTCACACACACATTCATTCTGTGTGTCTCACACACACATTCATTCTCTCTCTCTCACTCACACACATTCATTCTCTCTCTCTCACTCACACACATTCATTCTCTCTCTCACTCACACACATTCATTCTCTCTCTCACTCACACACATTCATCTCTCTCTCACTCACACACATTCATCTCTCTCTCACTCACACACATTCATCTCTCTCTGTCACACACATTCATCTCTCTCTCTGTCACACACATTCATCTCTCTCTCTCGCTGTCACACACATTCATCTCTCTCTCACATACATTCATTTTTGCATTCACAGACATCGTAAAACAAACTGTATTGCTTCTATCTGGATTAATTTTCATTCTTCTCAACATTTCATCAATACCTTTTTGCAACTGATATTGCAACTGATGTCGGATTTGTCTCTAATTTTTCGATACACGATGCAGTCGTCCGCGAAAATCCACGATTCCGTCCCAATTATTTCGTCCGGGTGGTAAATATCATCCAAATTCTACAAATTAATTGCTTCATTATGTAATATCAAAACATTCCAGTAAATTCTAAGAAATTTAGCAGTAGTATGCAAAAAATTGAAAATAATTAAAAAATAAGAGTAATGAACAGGCTTAAAAAATTACACAAATCAGATCATTAATTAAAGTTGTCATAAAAGGTAATGATTTACGAGAATTCTACTTACTTTGTGTGTGTACTTGCAAACACACAAAGAACCTAATATGGCTGTTACCACCAAATTATTAACTCATTGGGAAAAGTATGGCTGCCAACACTTCCTGGTCTGAGAAAATTACCTTACGTGAATACTTTTTATTTTACACTAATTGTGACACAAATTCACTTGACATTGCTATTAGGCTAAACAGTGTTATAAATGTTTACTCCAAATAACTACCATTTCTTGTAGCTTTCGTGACATGGTTACTTTATGTATTAGGTCACCGTCACCGTCTAAAGTTTCCTGGCTCGTTCTCTACCATTTAAATACTGTCAAGTGTTACTTGTGTGGCCATCGCGTGTTTCGTCTCATTAATATACGAAGAAATGTCGTTTTCTTAATGAGTAAGATTTCCATTAGGGCAAATTGTTCTTTTATTTATGTGGCTTTCCCCTTGGTTCCATTTACACAAGGTTTTGTTTTTTGGTTTTGAAGGTACTTTGCATTTTTCAATTAGTTCAAGTATTATTTCCACTTTTTACCCAAATATTAATAACCAGTATTACACTCGTATCGTAAAAAAATCATTTTGCGTCCCATTGTTTAATGATATTTTCTTAAATAATGCAATCTAATTAAAAGCAATATTCGTTTGTATTATTTATGGTTTTATCATTCATGTTCTTACAAAAAAACGTGTCTATTTTATTTCACAATTTTATAAATTGTATTTTTTTGGATGTTTTTCAGGCTTTTTCATTATCTTTGAGATTATTTCTTTTTTCATGTCTGACAATCTAATTTTAATACAATGGATTCTGAGAACCCTAACATCTGATTTCTCAAAATCCATTGAGCACAAAATAACTCAACCAGTGTTTTCTCATTCCTTGAATCTTCATACCAGTTTTACGTAACATACCAATTCATCAACTTTTTAAAATTGGAAAAATCATGAAATTTACTGAAAAAACTGTGACCAAAATAATAATGTTTTTTGTAGAAACTGTACTATTAGTTCTGAAACTAAAAATTTTCAAGAAATGTTTAAGAAAAATTAAAAGTGTTTATTTGAATACACCATTGGTATCAATAATGTTTCAAAACGTGTTAGGTAAAATACACTATTGTACATTGATATTCTAATGCATTTTTTAAAATCATCGTATTAAAGACGTTTTTAAAACAGACTTGTTGAAAACCTACTGACGTAACAATAATATTCGGAACTCTTCTATACACATTATAAAATATATTGTTAGTAACTTATTTTTAAACCCTTTCTAACAGGAAATTTCAAGAATTCCAAGAAGGGTATCTTCGATCACAATCGCGTTCATAATTGGAGGCAAATATTTTCGGACGAACAGTCAAAACTTGCCTCACAGGCGGACCAGGAGAAGACATACAAAAGTGAACCGAAAAGTCTAATGCTACCAAGCTCAAAGACAAATGATTTTCTGAAAACTTTGTTTTTGATTTCACAGTACTCATAATACGTAATTAAAATTATGAGTTTCTAATTCTCAGAATTGTAACGAAATTCCACTTAGTTAAAGTAAATTAAATAATACTTTATTTTCTTGTCATTAATGCAGCAAACCTCTTAAAGTATTTAAGGACGCCAGGACTTTTTAACACACGTCATTTACGTCAGGAGAAGTGAGACATTCTATATATTAGGTATTTAAACATATTCTCAATAATATTTCCTGTTCTAAAATTTCCCTCTTTTCACGCACTTCACAACAACTTTATGGAGTAATTACACAACCAATGTACACACGGCTTCACCACCTTTCTGCTGTTTTTTTTCGCAGGTATTCGTAGGGCGTCGTGTAGCCTCATTACAGACCCTCAACTGGCACTTACCTCCTGCAGTTAAATCCGAGCGACAAAACGTCGCGAGAGGTTGCATCGCGAAAGGACTCTTCTTGTGCCTTTTGCCTTTTCGCTTTTCGCCTCGCGTTCGTTCTCCCGCCCTCGTCCTCCCGCTCAACCACCTTTCCACCTCCGACCTCGCCTTCTCACACCCGAATCCGCAGGCACGCCCCCGCCCCGTGCGCGCCTGGCCCTCACGCCCACTCGACTGAACCCGCCGTCTCGTCGATTCCCCGCCTACCCCTCCGCAGCCGCCCGCCGCCACCGTCCGCGCCTGAACCCGTTATCCCACCGGGATCAACTGCTCACATCACCACACCATCTTGCCATCCCTGCCTGTCTCACATGTTTCACAACCCCGACAGTGTCACCATCCCCTGCTGCCCCTTCTCCACGGTAGTTCTGCAGCTCCAAGGCACCCCCACCTCTCCTTCATTCCACCACCCGTCCTTCCAATGACACATTTCAACATCCCTCCACCACCACCGCACCTCCCTCCCCACCGTCCCTACCACTCACATCGCCCTTACCATTCCACCACATAACCACACCCACCGCCCCCGCCACTCCCATGTCCCCTCCACCACTTCCACTGCCCCCACCGCCCCCACCACTTCAACCCCTCTCCACTCCACACAGCCCCTACAACCTCACACCCCCCTAACCCCCACCCGCCCCTACCACTCACTACCGCCCCTACCAGCCCCACCCTCACACCGCTCCATACCTACCACAAACCGCCCCTACCACTCACACCGCCCTACCACTCACAACCGCCCCTACCACTCACACCGCCCTACCACTCACACCGCCCCTACCATCACAACCGCCTTACCACTCAACACCGCCCCTAGCCACTCACACCGCCTCCACACTCCACACCGCCCCTATGCCACTCACACCGCCCCTACCACTCCACTACCGCCCCCCACCACACCGCCCCTACCATTCACACGGCCCCTACCACTCACACCGCCCCTACCACTCACACCGCCCCTACCACTCACACCTCCCATACCACTCACACCTCCCATACCATTCACACCTCCCATACCATTCACACTGCCCCTGGCAGCCTAAGTCCCCGCAACTCTCACAATCTCTCTCAAATCCACCACCCCGACATCTCCTGTCCAAACCGCAACCATCGCCCTCGCCACTCCCAACCACTCACCCACGCCGCTGACGCCTCCACCATTCCCATCACCCCTAAGGCCCCACCACTTCCATTCCGCCCTCACAGCCTCCCCTGCCGCCGGCGCCGCGGCTGTCGCGCCGCCCCAAACGTTTGTCGATGGCATCCCAATAGCGCGGCGAAAGGAAATCCAGGACGTGTCGCCTCTCGTTCGACCGAGCTATCGACGAGCTGGTTATCCCGGAAACAGGGGCTAAAGGAGCGCTGGCGGCGGCAGAGCTGCACCTGCGCGCCCTCGGCCGCGAAGGAAGAGGGAGCGGAAAGTCGCGCAGCGACCTCCAACGAACTTAGGACAAAGAGGTGGAGCAAAAAAGAAAAGAAAAAGAAAAAAAATGATTGTTTTATTGATTTCAGGCCCATCAACTACCAGGGTCATTAGTCCAGTAAGTGTAGTGCATTCACGCGGCGGTGGCGGAAATATTTACTTCGCTGAATGGCGAGATCCAGCGGCGGCCTATTGTAGGCTAGCGGAGTTTTCTTAACCAGGTTATATCTCACCTGCGGGGCTCCGCCCCAGCCAGGACAAGCTCTATGCTCCCGACCGATCTCCCGGTATGTGTGGTAGTGTAACACGTATTAGGAGAAAGGATAGGACAAGCAAGAGGTAGGGAAGATTGCGCGCGGCCCGTTTCTTAGGGTGTTACTCCGGCATTCGCCTGCTGTTGGTGGGAGAAACCACGCAAAACTAGAGCCACCGGCCGCTAGACTTCTCAAGATTGCGTCTGAATTCGACTTCGCTGACAAGTTAACGTGAAAAATGCTTTCACCGTTGAAACTCGAACCTAGAACCTCCCAGTTGCTGGGACTGCAGTGACGTCAGTTGATGCCCTGAACCATTTCTCCCGGTCAAAAAAAGAAAGATTAATGTGAGTAAGAAATGAAATATTTAGGTTGAACTTACAATGTTTAGCATGAAAGAAAAGTAAAGTAGTGAGAAATAGTTACGCCAACAAACACACACACACACACTCAAAATACCAAACTTCTCAAAATAATATAAAAGATAGTAATTTATCAAAATATCTTTTTCCACCAACGGCACATGAAAACTCTCAAACAAACTAATCAATTGCCATGATCATTAAATTTATAACGATCTGTATTCTAACCATAATTGCAACTCTACGTACGAAATCCAGTTTTTCAGTGGGCAACTTAGAAATATTACAAAGAGACACAGTACCCATAGGAATTTAAAGCGAAGATGGAGCTTACATTTGCTACAAAACATGCCAATTCGATTTTATATCCAGATATGCGATGATAACACATGCATTTAAAGTTCTTGATAAAATATCGGAATGTTTTAATAAATGTTTTTATCTATTTTTAGTCTTACGCCCTACATTATTTATAATAAAACGTTCTCAAACTCTTTTCTGCGTCTGACGTAAACGGACTTCGATTTCGTAGAAATTCGCAATAGAATTCGAAGCATCTAAATTTATTTTGAAGACAAGATCTAACTATAATTGATTCTTAACGGTTAAGATGGTCAGTAATAAGCCCTGGTATTTGAAAGACCTAAAAAATCTCTTTGAAAAGCAATATGAATGGCTGTGGAAAGGCCATATCTGGAATCCGTCAGATTGCATTCTGGAGAATTGAAAGAAAGGAAGGGGTCAGATGAGATGTGAAGCTTACGAAGTAGATTGCCGTAGAATGTGATGGAATGAACCTTTCTGTTTCGAGAAATGGTTTGTCAGAGATGTGCTGCGTAAATGGAAATTAATTTTAGGAAAATATTAAATAAAATTAAGTTAAAATTGTCATTATACTTGTATTTTGATCAATGGTAGAAACGCTCAAAAACACATTACATTTTAACATACTTTACACATCATGAAACGATATGAAAAAAGATTTTCTCATAATAGCTAAAGCTTTAATTCCACGCAGACTATATGCATTAATTATGAACTAGGAATGCATGAAAAAACCGAAATCTGAATTTAAATTATCTAATAAATATACTGAAAAAATTGTTAAAAATGGCTGCATGGTCCCATGATGAAGCACGGATCACTACTACCAATAAAATATTTAGTCTTTGTACAATAAAAAAATTTCTATTCGATTTGGCTACAATTTCAGATATTTCAGATGGTTATTCATGCACATAAGCATTTTTGCGTTGATTCCTACAGAGTTTAAGAAGCAGAGGAGACAGGAAAAATATCTCTTTTGTGCAAACTCCGTGAAGCAGAAGAGCAAGCACATCAGAGAAACCTGAAGCAAGCGGGTTCGGCTCCAGCAATATGTTCGGTTTTTGCCTTTTCTCATATGAAAACAATATGTTCGGTTTACTCGAATGACATGTCGGTCGCAAATGCGATAGTGGAAGATTTGGAACCCATATTTATCAGGTATAGTGTGCGCATGAAGCGTATATTCAGAATTGTTAATCTTCTCGGAAGCCGCAAGTTTTGTCGATTACATTCTCCGAACGGTACTGTCAAGCGCGTCGACGCATGAGGAAGATGGTTAGAATGGTTAATGTGACTGAGAATCAGCGTTACCAGATTAGTTTTTGTCCAAGTCATGATTTCTAACAATACTTAGTGAAAAAAAATCGTGATTGGTTCGGAAAAAGCGGGACAAAATAAAAAAAACAGTAAGTAATAATTTAATTACAAGAATCGATAAAATACATTTATACGGATTTCAACAACAAACTACGTAATCAGTAGGTTACCTAACTTCAGCAGCTGATACTTTATACGTATTTTCGTAATGAGAGGAAGAGGTATCTGGGTTTGCAAAATATTCTGTTAATTTTTTTGCAGCCTGGGAGCTTACAATCTTCAACTGTTCAACAAGCTTGTTTTCTAGTGTTTTACGATATCATGTAGTCCACCATGAGAAACACTCCACTCTTTTTTCCACAGTCGACACCATGCTTTATTCTAAATTGACTTTACCTTGATCATGCAGTTATAGTCACGTTGCCATTTAATGTTGTATTTTGCTAACCGACGTTTTCCTAGTTTAATGTTCTTAATGGGTACGGCGACAAATTCAAACTGTTCGAAGAAATACCATCTTTACTCATATTCAAACAAAGCGTGAAGAAATAACAGCGTAAAAGTAAAGTACAGTTTAGTCATCAAGTAGGGAGTTTGAAATATCCAATATGCGAAGCGATCACACAACATTTCGTTAAAAAAAATAGCGCATTGCGCGATCTGCGATGGCGTCGACACCACTAGCTAGACGACCTATGATGCAATGAGACGACCTAATCACCCGACGATCCGACACATCCCATTGCATTATGCGACGACCAACTCTCCTGCTACTGTCGGTGAGATTTCTTTAGCTTTTCTAGTTCTTTCTTTCTTTTCTTTCTTGTTGTATTGTTTTGAATTAGGCAATTCAAATCGAAAGATGGTCCCAAAGCGTGATTTTTGTTGTACCGCGTGGGACATTCACGTCTGGTCTTCAAAAGCGGGACGTCCTGCCAAAAGCAGAAGGTGTGGTAATGCTGTTGAGAATGTCCGAATGATGCGTCTAGGTACCCATGGATACACCTCACTTTTGAGGTACAAGTAACAATAAATTGAAGTAGGTTGATGCATTTAACTCTATTCCGCTTAACTATAAGTGGCTTTTGACTTTTGATCTGCAGGACGCAATAATCCAATCGGAAGGTTCATTACGAGTTTTGATAATGAAGATCTAGATTGGCGACCCCCCTGATCAAACGTCACAAGTAACTATAATTAAATCGGAGCATAAATTACTGAAAAGCGACTTAAAGATCCTGACAAAGAAGTGACACAGTTCTAATCTTCCGTTTCAGCGTTTAGTATTATAGACTTTTTAGACTTAGGTGCATGGAAATATTCTGTAATTAACATGTGTAGTTTTTTATCTCAATCAAAATACGAAGAAATTACTTGATCGTTACAAATAAGTTTCTGCAGCCCTCCAAATTTATAGAATATTATCTGATCTACGCTCCTCAGCGCCCCTTTAAGTTACTGAACTGGTTACGATAAACGGTTGCGAACCGCTGAGAGAGAATAAAGAAGAGTACACATTTAATTGGGGAGGACATGAAGGTCAGAATTGGTGAGCATCCGAAGATTGAATATTACTCAAGTCTAGGGAAAATGGAAACCACTGTTTAGGTTTGAAAGGAATGCACTGAAAAAAAATTGGATCTGACTGGAGTTGAAGGGTGCAATGGCAGGCTTGCGGACAACAGGTTATCATTACAGGTATCAGGGCACTGAGGTAGCATTATGCAGCCCTGGGACTTGAAACCTTAAAAGAACAGTTAAACTTCACAAAAACAACGAAAAAACAAATTTAAACTATGTGGAGGAAAATGTCAAATCATTGTATTTTTCACCAATAACACAGGCACACAAAATAAGTGCGAGAGAGTAAAAAAGGTGTCAGACGCCAAACTTGACACACGGATGACGACGCACTGAATCCTAATATGCAGAGAAAATTGCACCACCACCTTCCATCATTTTTTAATATTTTTATGCCTGTGTAATTAATAAAAATAGTTTGTTCCTCCGTAATTGCGAGAACATTACTTGTAATAAGTGATGAAAAACATTCTTTACAGGTCATATTGGAATTTTGAGTCAAAACATTTTCTTTTCCGAATTCCTTCACCGAGATCAAATTTCATTAGCACCTCTTTTAAAGCATCAATTCTAAGTGCGAGAGATAATATTCCTAACGTTTATAAATGAAATTTTATTATTATCTTTTTTAAAGTTGAATTCTTTGAAACGTTTGTTAGATAAATGTTTTGGATATTAAAGTATCCAATATTATAGAACTAAATATAAATTTTTAGTTTCAAACTCAACCTCTATAAGCCCGAATAAATACACATAATTTTAAAATTAGCTATGAAAGAGATTTGAACACGAGAGAAAAATGTATATTTTTGTTTTTTGTTTGCCAAGAGTTTAAAAAACTCTGTTTCAAATTGTCTAGTTTAGATATGTTCCTACAGGAATGTAAGCAAATCCATTTTGATAGAATCATTTGCAGTTGACAGTACCACCTGCAAGAGATCAAACGAAATACCAGCATTCAGCAACTGCTGTTCGTCGTCATATGCCCGCTACATCTGCTGAGAGCCATATACAAGTATGGGGTCGTCATTTCCCTTCCTGATTGCAATAACTTCTTGGAATCGGATCAACATCGGATTTCAGCAAAACAGGAATTGCATGTCTGCCAGAACACGTAAACTGCTTACTAAACGCGACGCATCTGTGCTTCTCAGATAGGTATTCAGCCCAGAAGGAAGGTGTGGGTGCAGTGGGGTGGAGCAGTGAGGGTGATGGGGGCGGGGGGGACCTGCGTCAGGTGCGGGCTGCCACCGCGGAGCGTCAGCGGTATCGAAGTAAACGTCGATAGCGGGGCACCTCCGGTCCAGAGACACACAGGCGGCGATAGTGGTGGAGGTGGAGGTGGTGGTGGAGGTTTTGGTGGTGGTGGAGGTTGAGGTGGTGGTGGAGGTTGAGGTGGTGGTGGTGGAGGTTGAGGTGGTGGTGGTGGAGGTTGAGGTGGTGGTGGTG
>BOPP01000046.1:2829591-2877120 GCA_017312745.1 Gryllus bimaculatus
GAGGTGGGGACGAGTTAGGGACGACGGGAGGCGGGAGTGGAGGCGGTGGTGGCGTGAACGGTAGGGACTGCAAAAGTGCAATGGAGAGAGGGGGTTTGGCGGTGGTTGAAAGGGGGAGGGGCGGATGCCATGGAAAGGGCAGCGTGGAGAGCGGTGGCGGTGGCGGCGGCGGTGCCAGGTGTAGCACTGGTGGCTCTGTACAACGACGGGCTGTAACGAGGTGCTGCGTCTAATGAAGTATGCCCAGCGTGGTTTATTTTTAGGAAGGGGCAGCACCTGCTGTACAAAAGGCTTTTCTACATACAAAAAAGACCAGCTATAGGAAAGACAGACACCTATTTTGGGGTCGAGTTAATTGATTTATTACCAACATTAAGTTAAAATTTGTTTCCAACTCTAAATGTTGATATAAAACTTCTACATGGAAAGGAAGAAAGATAAGTGTCAGCCATTCTATCACCAGAGTATCGAAACCAAGAACATGTTTGATTAAATTGGTTGTATTCTATAGACATTTATGCTTGATTGATTTTAGGTTTCGATTGCCAGGACTAATATAATCAGCATTTGATCTTCATTAAGGACTTACTAATGAAGTATTTAGGAAAGTTTTGGAGTGAATGAATAGTACTGTCGCACATATGTTCTAAATTTTATACGGACATTTAAATTACTAGAAAAATAATGAACTAATTGTTGTTTATGCGATTCGTTTAAAATGTTAATTTTTCATGCATGAGAACATGTTTGAAAACGAGCGACGTTAGGAGCGAGGTTTCAAATTTGGACAGATGCAACAAAGCAACATTATAAACGAGTTGAATACGATATTTTTTGTCATTGTTTTATATCACTTGCAGCAATAGTAGAGAGCATTCGCGTGTCCGCTTTTTGGATATTTCTAGAAAGGTTCTTTCTAGAATTAAGTCATTGGATTCGCGTGTCAATACTTTTTTTTGTAATTTGTCATGACCAGTCAGTGTTGTTATATAAATGTGCGACAAACTTGTTTCTTCGGGTACATTGTATGCTTTAATTTGAAGTTTTATAGTGATGTATATCTTTTGCAAAAAAATTGTAAACGTTGACTTCCGAAAGGAACTCCGGTAAATCCAAGTTTATTCTATTATTTATTAAATACAATCTTGTTTATTATTTTTTTTGTAATTATTACGTTTCCTCCGTATGCTATAGGCACAAAATTATCGTAAATACCTCAACAATATGATTTTCAATATTGGTTGTAAAATTCGTGTTTAAACATAATTTTCTGCTGAATTTTTCTCACAGGACTGCTACAGATGTTTAAAAATGATTAATATCGGTGCAGGTGGAGAGAAGATTATGTAATCTTATACTCTAAAATCGATTTGTATTAATGACTGGATGTGTAACGCCTCACTTTGTTGCATGGGAAGCTTCTGAGTGAACTTTGGAATAAAATGTGAGAAGAGGCTTCGACTTGTGCTATTCAGATTCATGAATATATTTTTGTTTGGGGGCGGGGGGTGAATCTCATGAATTACATGAATCTCATTTCATGAATGGCATTTTCAACATTTTCTGAGAAACGGCTGAAAAGTCATGCACAATTAATGCACAAATTGTGTGTGCATTTATAAGAATGGAATTGCTTCGATTTTCGTTTAAACCTCTGGCATTTAGAAAACAGCAAAAAATCTTTATATCTTTATATATAAAACGTTAAGTGATTTCAAGAACAATCTTAACCAAATTTTGTGATTTTTGCTTTAAATGAAAGGTAGTGGGCTTAAGTTGTTTAATTGTTAACCGTTTATTTTTATAGTATAAACACTAAAATTTAATACAAAGTTATTCAAATGAATGCTTATCTGTTGTCATTTGTTTTTATTTCATTGTGAGTTAAAAAAATAAATTTATGTCACAATTTATTTTGTTTGGACCATTGGGTGTAATTTTTAAAATAAATAATGACATTCATGTCAAGACATGGAGGAAGATGCACCAACTGTTGCATCTTCTGAATTCAAACAATTTGAGCATTACATTAAAAAATATATATTTTGTGTTAAACCTAACTGTTTATTTATTTCTAATTTGCGTGTTTCTTTATTGTTTTCCAGGATGTTATGTAAAAGCAGCAGAACAATATTGATTTTTTCTAATGCCTTATTGACATTGTCATCTATTTCGATTCTGCAAAAACCATTTCACAATAGAACAGGTACAACGTGAGTAGGCATCAATTTACTGCATTCGACATTTCTTCTTCGAGAAAACAAATGAGACACAAGACGTTTGTTAGAGAATCTAAAATATTTATTTTTATTATGTTTTATGAGTGCTTTTACATACAAAGATTTGCGAGGGTTTGCGATGTCCATTGCTTTCTAAAATCATATTTCAATTCCAATCATAAATTCTCAAATTCTTTCAATTTTATTTGCATTTCAATGAATGTCCGTTAAAGGCAAGGATAAAAGAATTCCTTAAAGATTGTTCATAAAAGAGATTATAGCAAAAAGGAATAAAATATATTGTAAAGAAATTATATGTGTAGCATTGACTTTTATGCACACGAACATAAAACTTCTCATTCACGATTTATTTTGATATGTCAATGCCAAAAACTGTTTTTTATGATTTATTTTTGGGGGATGAGAATAAATATGTGATTCATCTCTCTGGAAGTTAAATCCAATCTATTAAACACAGGTCTATCTCAGCGTCCGGGCAAATTTGGTAGTATCAGAAGCTCACATGACGAACAATCTCTGCACTAAGAAGTAGCTCTTTAGTGTAAATAAACGAAGTACTTTATATTGAACACTCAATGTATAGTTTGTTACACGTCGATTGCATTAAAACTCTTGTTTCATTTCATTCACACAGGTTACTTCTTTTTGTGGCAATATAACTTCGTGTGTTTCGTTGTGACGTTTGCGTGATTACAATTGTGCCATCGTTTCTGGATCTTGCACAGTGAAGCCAGTGGGAGACATCAGTTCATCGCCTGGCTTTTGGGATAGAGGTGGAGGGGATCTCAAAATAATATTAATAATAATAATAATAATAATAATAATAATAATAATAATAATAATAATAATAATAATAATGCCATGCATCATGCAGTTTATTGTGTTCAAAGTAGATTCTGCTTTCGTGCCTTCGAAAGGACTGGATGAAACCAACGGACGGTACCAATCAAAGTAGTCACCATTCAGATTTTGGTACAAGAAGTAGCAGACCAACATCAATTTATGGTCGAATATGCGCCCCAAATTATGAAGACGTAAAACAACGGCCTTCAACTTCTCATCCCACAAGAAGAATTTTTAGTTGCGAACTCGCGATACAGAAATTAAGTCAAATGTAATTGCATTCTTTATAAATGTAAATATATGTGTCAAAATGTTTATTTTAATATCTCCCAAACTCATGTCTTGTCTGTTTCCTCTGAATTTGCACTGTGGGTGTTGGATGATACATCGGCTGCTTCTGGGGCCCAAGACATATTGAGGGTGTTGCAGCCTGCGGGAGACCGTTGGCCTACAGGCGGCACGACGGCGTCTGCATCTGTAGCGGTAGAAGTTGCACACCGGGGGGGAGGCGTGGCCGGCGTGGCCGGCGAGGGCGGCGAGGGCGGCGAGGGCGGCAAGGGCGGCGAGAATGACGAAATCCTTGAGGACGGTGAGGACGGCGGGGTGAGCAGGAACGGAGATGGAGAGGGCGGCCCGGACGGGTGTGCAGAGAGGGTGAAGCGGGAGGCATGTGATTGGACCAGTGACACGGCGGAGGGGACGGTGAGGGCCGCGAGGGAGTTGACTCGACCTGCTGCGTCTGCATCCGCGGTGTACGGTCGGTTGGCAGGGGCGGAAGGGCGAGGGCGGGGTGTGGGCGGGTGTGTGGTGCGATGGTGTGGTGGATGGTGTGGGCGGGAAGGGTGCGGGTATGTGTGCGGCGTTGCGGATGTGTGGGACGGGTGTGTGGGCGGGTATATGGGGGGTTTGTATCGGGCGGGTGAGTGGGCGGGAGTGGGGGCTTGTATGTGAGCGGGTGTGTGGGCGGGTGGTAATGGGCGGTTTGTTTGGGCGGGGGTATGGGCGGGTGTGTGGGCGGGTATGTGGGTGGGTGCGTGAAAAAAACCAAAAGCCCCCCGAAAGGTGTTTTTTGTGGGCGTTTGTGTGGCGTGTGTGTGGGCGTGTGTGTGGGCTTTGTTTGGACGTGTGAGTGGGCGGGTGTGAGGGGGATGTGTGGGCGGGTGTGTGGAGGTGTGTGGGCAGGTGTATGGGCGGGTATGTGGGCGGGTGCGTGGGCGGGTGTGTTGGTGGGTGGGCGGTATGTGGGTGGGGGTGTGGCGGGTGTGGTGGTCGAGTGTGTGGGCCGGGGTGGTGGTCGAGTGTGTTGAGCGGGTGTGTGGGCGGGCAGCTTGGCGGGTGCGAGGCGGGTGTGGTTGGTGGGTGTATGGGCGGTTGTGTGGTGCGTGTGTGGGCGGGTGGTGTGGGAGGTGTGTAAGGCGCGGGTGTGTTGCGGGTGTGTGCTGTGGTCGTGTGGACGGGGGGTGTGGGGAGAGGGTGTGGCGGGGGCTGGGGGCATTGGCGGGGCTGTGGTTTTAGGTGGGTCGTGGGCGTGACGTCTGCGGGGGCGGGGACCTGGTGGCGTGAGCGTGTGCTGGTGCGGGGCGTAGGCGAGGGCGTGGGCGTTGGCGCGGGAGGCAGCGTCTGCATCTGGAGCGCGCGAGCGGGCGGGGGCCGAGTCGGCGGGGGGCGGGGCATCGATAGGCGCGCGATGCAGGCGCAATACGACGCGATGTGACGCGGAGCGGAGCGGTGCAGCGCGGCGCGCGCCAGCTCGGCCGCGTATGAATATGGAGCTGCAGGGACGCCGGAGGCGGAGGGCGGGAAGGGGAGCCCAGGGCGAGGAGGGATGAAATTCGATGCAGGATGGGCACAGTCTGGTGAAGGGGTGAAGGACGGGTTTGGGGAGAGGTTGAAGGGGTGGGTGATTGGCGGGTAAGGACACGGATGTGGGGACCGGGAAGCAGTCAAGGAAAAAGATCAGGGTCGAGGAGTGCCGGCTGAGATGTGGTAGACAAGCGAATGAGTGGCCGACGAGTGGAGGGTACGGGGAAATAGTGGTGAGTGAGGATGGAACATGGCTGGGACAAAGATGAGATAAATGAGAAGATAAATGGCTGAGATAAAGATATAAAAGAGGATGAGAGACGGCTGAGGAACATGAGACATTTTTAAGGGTTTCTGAGCCCGTGAATGAAAAATCCAAGGCTTTGATGAAATAGTGATTCCGGGCGTGAAAAATTCTAAGGCCATTATTCCCGAAAGTGGAGTGCATATTTTTCTTGAGAGATAGTGATATTCTCCCCGTGAATGTTGAGATCCAGCGCCAATCTACCTGTCGGCTAGAGGACTTTTCTCCAACCAGGTATCTTCTAGCCGTGGGATACCGCCTCAACCGGGAAACGCTCGAAGCTCCCGACCGGTCTCCCGACATGTGGTAGTGTAGTGCATCGTTTAAGAGTGTCTCAGGGGTGAGGATAGGACAAGGACAGGTAGGACAGATCGCGGTGGCCTGTTGGCTCTGGCTTTCACTTTCTATTGATCGTAGAAACACTACCGATCAAAGCAGCTCGCGAATCCAAAGCGAATTAGAAGTAAAAGGAAAATAAGAAAGGTTGAGAAGTGAGTGAGTTACGGAGAGGAAGAGAAAAGCAGAGATAAAAAAGGCAAACTGGCAAGAAAGACGTGTCATGCAAAGGAAATAAGAAGAAAAGAGAGAAAAAAATTGTCAGCTGTGAGACAGGAGAACATGAAGAAATAAAATACCGTAAGAAGTGCAGTTGAAGGAGAAAACGGATAATTACGTTCTAGCGAGTATTATATGCATTCATAAGAGAAAACAACCGGACGACACAAGAACAAACATGAGACAAAAGAATTTTCGTTGGGATGCTAGTAAGCAGGAAGAAGAATCCAGACAGCTGCTATATTGTTTGATTGATTGATTGATTGAGTGTTTAGAGATTCCGGGCACGTCAACTACCAGGGTCATTCGTCGCGTAAATATAATGCATGTTTTGCTTGGGAGGTGGCGGTGATCTTTTCCCCGCTGTATGGCGAGATCCGGCGCCGACCTACCGTCGGCAAGCGGGGTTTTCCCCTACCAGGTAACTCTCACAAGCGGGGCAACTCCCCAGTCAGGGCAAGTCTTTCCCGGGTCTCTCGACATGTGTGGTAGTGTAGCGCATGTTAGTGTCACGGGTGAGGATAGGTCAAGGGAGAGGAAGAACGCGCGGTCCGTGGCCCGTTTGTTAGGGTACTGCTTCGGCGTTTGCCTGGTGTTGATCGGAGAAACCACGGAAAACTACTGATCAGAGCAGCCAGCCACTAGAATTCTCCTCCATAGAGCGACTGAACTCGGCCTAGCTGACAAACTAGTGTCGAAAATTCTTCGACCGACTCGAACCTAGAATCTCAAGGTCAGAGAGACTGCAGTGACATCAGTTGATGCTCTTAGCCCTCTCTCCCGGTTTGCTGCTACAGAATGAAGATGTAGTTGAATTGGAATTCGGTATGATTCTCTTACACAGCTTGAAGACACACCAGGCAGATGCAATGACCGCACTTGGGACATCTAATGGGAACCACAAAGTGTGTATGTGCAAAGTGAGTTGGTGAATAGCTGCAAATGTCATGATCAACTTACGGAGGCGCGGGGTAAAGATGAAAATGATGAGTTGAGCCACAAATCAGAGCAAAAGTGATAGAAAGAGCTGACGCTCAGCAAGTGATGAGACTGTACACCTTGGCATGACAGTTGGCGGAGGAAGAATCTTGACGACGAATATTAATAAATGGAGGAAACGTAACTAGTTTGACATTTTGTTCACTCCGTTACCCTGCAAAATACTAAAACAAGGTCAGATTTGTTAGCATCACTTTCTTTTATTTTATTTCTTCAATTTTCGTAAAAGAACAAAAGAAACTGTGTATGACGTGTGTGGAAGACGACGACCACGGCATTTCCTCCACACTTTTACAACACAGAGTAGAATGATGAATAAAAAGTGACATTATGTGAAAAAAGGTATCGTTATGAAACGTTATGAAAACTAGACATATCACTTCTACGCTTTGAGAAACTTATTTGAATCGTTAAACGAACTAGAGGTTTGATTTCATAGCTCAGGCTACAAAATAGCAACCACCCACCTGGGTGTACTCCTATCACACTTCACCTCTTACTCTTACCATTTGGGGCGCTCACGGGAATATGTAGTGCGCATGTGCGAAAGGAGGAAGTGATTAAGTGGTCTGGGCACCTGCGTCAGGCGCGCAGTGTAAAAATGCATATTAGTAGCAATGAATACATAACGTAGAAACAACAAAACAATTTTTGAGTTCAGATGCATAGCTGCCATTGATCTATTTGACCGACTGCTGGAAATTCATTGCAGAACACCGACCAGACTCTTTATGTAGTTCCTATGGGCATGAATGGTTAGGTCTGTTATCTAAAGGCATTTACGCAGAAGACAGAATCGATAGAATAGTAGTGTCTGAAAAACGAACGAAGGCATATTTTTGTGATTTCAGAAGTCATCAGAGTCGAATTTAAATAAAGTGACTAATTTTAATTTTGGTACTGAAATACCATGCCATTTGCTTCTGATAAATACAAGATGTTTCATTATTTATATTTTCTAATTTTAAGTAATTCTCTTATCCAAATTACTAATCTCAAATGAGTGCCGAAATTGAAAAAAAAAAAACTACGCAGCTTTTGGTCATGTAAGATATTCTATGGTTTTGATAAATACCTAGTATCGCGTATAAAACCACCAACAATGAAACATTTCCAATTTAGGGAAAATACGAACATTTTTAATACTTTTTTCGTATATTCGCATATTGCGACATTCGACTGAATTTCTATACTTTGTCATTTTCGACGATACATCTTCCGTCATTGGTGGAAGAGACCTTTCAGCTTAAATATTTGCTAATCACGAGTTGCATTTTGGAACAGCAACGTTTCTGATTTACTTCTTACCATATGTAAAGAACAATTTTTTTCAGTATCCGTAAAAATTATACCATGTTATTGCAGAATTTGTGAAGTCTGTTTTTGTTGAACATTTTAATTTACTGCAGTGTGATACGAGAGTATTTTATCTGTTATTCTTGAGCAATGTGCTTAGCACTATTTGTAAAACTTATTGGTGTGCTGTTTTTCGTTTTTTTTTTTTTTCATTAGTAGTTTTCTTTCAATACAATTTCGCAGTGTGTCTAGTGACGAAAAAAATAGTTGTTCACAACTTTAACATGAATGAGCGTTAAATATTACAAATAATTTAAGGTAGATTTCTTAAATATATAAAAGAGCATGTCTCTTGTTATCGAGTACGAAGGAACGCTTGTTGACCAGATGTATTCCGCTTCCTTCCCTTATAAAGCGACGCGCCTTACGTCCAGACCCAATGGCAGCACGTGTGGGGAGCTGATGGGAAAATGGAGTGTGTACGCGCGAAAGGATGTACGAGTAGCCAGTATGTGCACTGGCCGCGAGCGGTTGGAGGGAGGCAGGGAGGAGGGGTTGGTGCGAAGTGGTACAGCGCTCCCATTCGCCGCCACGCACCACAGAGCGCGCCCGCACCAGCCGGCCGGTTCATCGACGCGCGCAGTCCGTGCTTCGAATCCCGCTCACTGGACGAGGGAGCTCAACCCTTGCAACTCCCAACGTGTAATAACCCGTCTCTCTGTCTAATAGGGTTACGAATTCATCAGGAAAAGCATGTAGCATGCTGCGTTTCGTAGCGCTCGGGGGTATGAGGTGCTCATGTCAACAAAAATGTACGACTGATAAAAAATGCGATGTTGGTTGAGGAAGATCTATTTTTTCTGTTGATATTGTCTTCTTCTGAACAATTATCTACTTCAAAACTTCTATTTTAAAATTATAATTTTATAGAATACAAAATCATGATTTCAATATCAAGATTTAACGAGGTTGTAAGATTTCTTTACCAGTACAACAAATCGTATACAAAATCCACTACAAATCCGTCCTCCAATGAATAAGTATAATCAAAAGTACTAGGTTTTGACAGGAACTAAAGTTTGGGAAGCAATAATAATAATATAATAATAATAACAACAACAACTTATACATACACTTTTTTAATATTGGGATTTAAAACAATTTTAATTCAAAATTGGCCATCTACTTCATTTAATTCCAAAATTCGTTCAATGTAAAAAAATTTATTTTAAAGTTTGAGTAATGGTATCGAACACTTAACCAACTTCTGAACTGCTGTTTATTATTTTTATAATATTTCTGAAAAATTCTGTGACTGATATGGTGCATGTTTTCAAGTATAAATATTAGATTTATGGAAACTGTTAGGAAGAACCAACAAGTATACAAAAGAAGAAATGTTACACTTCGCAAATAGATTTATTTTAACCAGCCTCTTTCACATTTTCCACAGGTAATTCAATGCTTAATGAAAACGGAAAAGATTGTCCTTTTCTTTGGACAATTATTATTTTTAGGTTTTTTTTCTTTCAAATCAAGTATTTTCTAAAAAATTCGTTTCTTAAAACTTCAATTATATAACGTGTTTGCTCCTTTTGTCAGTCATTGATATTTTCCTTCTTTTATTATGTTCCTTTTTTCAAACTATTTACTATTAATAATCCTTAGTTAAGGTGAAATAGTACGAACATTATGATTCATAAATGTTCATTGCTTTCGTTTGCAGGTTATTCAGCTACATTTCAAGCTAGCAAGTGGTAAAAAATTTGCTATATGAATTGCAACCAAGACCAATAAGAATGGTAGTCATGTAATCAGGTTTATCTAGTTACTTGAATTTTGTTAATGAATTTAAATTACAAATGTCTTAGCCACAGGTCCATTTCAAAAATAATTGCTAAGTAACAGAAAAGAAAAAGGAAAAAATCACTTTAAACTGGAAAAATTTCGTTTGAAAATTTACATTATTACTTTTACTATTTAATTCAGTAAAAATCAAATTAATGCATTTATAATTAAAGACAAAAACTGGGAAAACCAGCCAGTAGCACCAGCAGTGCAAGTATCGATTGAAAATTCTAGTTGGCTCGAACTCAACAAGTAATAAATCATGTTGAACGCTTTATGAATTGCTAAACGCCAATATAATTATTTCATAATACATTATGAATTTAAAACTATTGAATAAAGCACATTCTTCCACTGAGGTAAATCCTTGAACAGTAGATGGATTAATGAATAATTTGTTTATGTAAGTTACTCTTCATGGTTTAATGTATTATGTTTGTGGTGCATTTTATTAAGTACATCTAACGAACAACCTGTGTAGATTGAATATTTTTCATAAACAGATATAGGCGCTGGAATAAACATACGTAACAATATATTTTAATTAACATTAAGTTTCGTATTTACTTTAGAGAAAATAAATATTGCTTTCAAGAATAGAATTTTCAACATTTACTATTTACCTATAGCAAGTTGTAAGAAAATATTTGAAGAGATAAATTTTGTCTTGTTTCTAATAAATTTTGTTTACAAATACTAGTAAATTAACTACGTACATTACTTATTTTAACTTTCAGTATTTGTATTCGATAGATATATATTTTAATTACTACATCGACAAAGTAGTATTGCATTTCATACTTTTGTCTAGTCTTGAAGAGCATTCTTGGTAGCAAGTACATTTATTATCAAATTCCGAATTTATAACAATGTGTGTTATTTGCAAAAATTATTTTAAAACAGCATTATATAGAAAATACTGCATTGCAGAACGGTGTCGTGCAAAAGCCAAGACTCGAGCTCAGCAAAATGGCGGATCCCTGGCGCATACATACTGACGTCAGCAGCGACGGCAGCGGAGGTGGAGGTTGGCAGCGATGGTTGCGGTCCATGGCACCGGTGGAAGCGGCGATGGCGGCGACGGCAGCGGCGGAGGCGACGCGACGCGGGCGAAGACGAAATCACAGGGGGCGGGCGGCAGCTGTGGGATCTGGAGGGAGGCGAGGCGGGTGGGATGAGGGATCGGAAGGGGGTTGTGGGTGTTAAGGAGGTAAGTCGGGGGAGGGGCCAGCGGGCGAGGAGCAGTCGCGGAAACGAGTGGCGGCCGGGGCGTGGGCTAGAGCGACGGAGGGCTGGAGTGGGGCAGGAGGGGACGGCGCCAGGGACGAAGCGAGAGCAATTAAGATATTCGCGCGAGACGTCTGTCGCGGCGGCCGACAGCGCTCGCGGTGGCGGCGTCAGGAGGCGCAGAAGCCCGGAACGGCCTCGCTTCTCTCGGCCCCACGGAGCCGGAGGCGCAAAATAAATTAACATGATGGAAAATGAGAAACGCGGGAGATATCGCCGTGGGAGAAGGAACATGATACCTAAGAGAGCGTGTACGGCGCTTGACACCGCGACAAAGGGCGCGAAGAACAATTTCAAAAACTTTAAATTGAATTTCGCGGAGGAGAGGAGAAAATAAAAAGAAAAGGAGCAAACACGGGTCTGAGAAGAAACCGTGCAACGAGCCTGAAATCGAAAACTCGCGTATCCGCGCGGGTAGCCGGATACGGGGACGAGCGGGACGAGCGCGGCAGGCGGCGCGGCGACGGCGAAGACCGCGTCGGGCTTCGAAGCGAGGGCCGAGCAGGCGAACGCGACGGCCCCGCAGGTGCGCGCGACACGGCCCCACCAGGCGGGCGCGCGGCTTCGGCCGAGCGTCGCGGAGAA
This sequence comes from Gryllus bimaculatus, assembly GCA_017312745.1. Classification (NCBI taxonomy): domain Eukaryota; kingdom Metazoa; phylum Arthropoda; class Insecta; order Orthoptera; family Gryllidae; genus Gryllus; species Gryllus bimaculatus. The sequence goes on from BOPP01000046.1 coordinate 2,841,352, forward strand.
GGCCCGGACAACAGCGACAGGCGCGTCCGAGAACGAATCCACGCGAACGAATCGGCGGTCGAGTCGAGCGGCGGCGGCGGCGGCGCGGCGGCCGCGCGTCGGCGTGGTGCGGCGGCGGCGGCGCGCGCGCGCCACGGGGCGGCGGCGGGCGGGCGGGCGGCACCCCTCCCGCCGCCCGGCCCGCCGCGTCGCCCTCAGCAATCCGCGACGGTGGAGGCATCTGGCGGCCGGCGCGGCGCGCCGGCGCGCCGCGGCGCCGCCCGCACCCGGCCAAGTCGCGCAGCCGACGCCCGCGCGCCGAACCGTCGCCGACGCCGACGCCTGCGCGCCGACTCGGCCGCCGCCGTCGCCCGCGTCCCGACGCCGCCGACGACGCCGCCGCCCGCGCGGCGGCAGGCGAACGGCGCCCCCGCTCGAAGCGACGGGCCGCCAGCCGTCGCAGTCCGCGTTGCCAGGCCGCGGGACGGCCCGGCTCGCCAGTGCACAAGTGCCCGCTCGCGGCCACGCGTTCTCTAGTGCAGTGCCTGCCACCGCTGTGTGCCCCGCCTGCAGTGATGTAGAAAAAAAAAATTCCTCTGTAGTTGCGAAGCGGTAGTTTTTAATTTTTTAGTCGTGCGGTTATTTTTTGCTTCGATTTCAAGTATCACCCCAGTGGAGTCTACTCCACACGTTTTTCGCTGTCTTGAGGGAAGCGGTGTTTCGAACCAACTACAAAAGAAACGCGGGTATATCCTTCCCCTTTTTCCCCCCGTGTTACCCGAACGACGCTCCCACAAAAATAGTGCTAGCCAAGAATAAATAGTCGTAACAGGGGCAGAAAAATAATGTGCGGCCGCGTCGCTCTCCTGCGGCGACCGCCCATCCAAGATAAAAGAAAATAGTCAAATAAACGCAAGCGAAGAGAGGGCAAAGCGAAGTAGAGAGCAAAGCAACCAAGCGGTGCTGGCGGGAAGGGTGGCGGTGTGGGGGGAGGGGAGGGGCAGGGGCGCGGGTGATGAGTGCGGGTGCGTGGTGAAGAGCGAGCACCGGAGGTGATTGGCAGGTCAGCAAGCAGCAGCCGGGAGCCGTGCGAGTGCGAGTGGCTGAGGCCGGGCCCGGGCCCGCGGCAGCGCAGCCACCGCCCGCCCGGCCGCCGCGCCTGCCCGTCCGCCGCGCTGCTCGTGCTGAGCCTGCTGGCGGCCTGCGCCGTCAGCGGCGCCCTGCGCCCGCCCCGCGACCGGCGACGCCACCTCGACGCCGACGCCGGCGACGCCGCCCCCGGCGACGGCGACGCGCGGCCCTCGGCCGACGACGCCTACGACGACGCCGACGCCGACATCGAGCCTCGGAGGCGCCACTGGGGCAGAGGTAAGCGCACTTGGATGGACGACTTTTAACTCTTCCAGTACGGGACCTTTTTTGCACTAGTTTCACAGCTCAGACCTCAGCTCACACCAACAGCTGACAAGAAAACGTCTTGTAGGTTTCGTACAGAATGCTTCCCTTGTGTTCTACAGGAATTTATTGTGCCTACCGCATCTTTGGATGCTTCTGGGAACTATTTTCTGCTATCTTTAGCGGTGGTTCATAAATTATCCTACCATGAAACAACATATACGGAGAATATCAAATTTTGTACCTTCGTGCGGCCGTTGCATTACGCACAGTGCGGGGAAGACGTAAGTCCCGCACAATGCTGCTCAATCAGTTCTTCGTAGTAATTGACTCGACCTCTTGTTTTATTTAACACACTTTTCCATTTTCTGATGCACAACCACATTAATGTTAGTGTTATTATTTTTTTACATTTCCTGAAACTAATTTATTAAATACATTTGTCAATTAATAATTGATGACATGATATGTTTAAAAAATATAATTTATAAAACATATTTTAATTCCATGTTTTTTAAACTTGCCACATTATATACTTTATAAGTGAGAAAAGTATTCAATAAATTACTGCCGTGAAATGTAGAAAAAAATTCGCAAGTTCTCATGGTGATAGTTATGCGCCGTAACTTGTAACTGACTGTTAGGTGAAACAAAAGAACGAATAGATTAATGCAAAGCACATATGTATGGTGGAATTATGATAAGAATGTCACGAATCAGTGACTATGTGACAAATTTACGACCAAATACCATATGCCAAGGATGCTTGTCCTGTATAAGTTTAGCATGTGACTTTTAATAGGTACATATTTCTATTTGCAATATTTTTTTGAAAGAAGAACATTTCAAAAATTCGCTTAATTTTATCATAATCCGGGAAAGTAGCGTTTGTCTATTGAAAGTGTGCGTATTTTTACATTCGTGGCGTTGCAATACCTAAATATTTTCCGTTTTTTTATTATTTCAATTGATATAAAATGTCAATTTAATTTTTTCTACGCGGATTATTTCTAAGTTTTAATTCTTGGCGTATTGGCTCGGAAAATCCAAATTGGAGAATATAGTACTATCCAACATTCAAAATGCAGTAATAAAAATTGGCAAAATATTTGTTGTTACTTAGAGATAGTTGTAATTTGTAATTCTGTGTTATAATGATAATTGACACCAGCTACTATAAATAAAATAATGAATGTCCTAACATAGACCAAATTTTACGATCTACTTCCAGTATTAGAAAACGTTTTCTCCGAATCATCATGTTTACGCCAGTAATACGTTTCTCTACTACCCATTGTCACTATTTTCAACCTCTTTACCCTGCACTATCGTAATGACACCCAGAAGAAGGTTCTACAGTATAATGTGAAGAACAAAGAGAAGATAAATAATTACCATCATGTACCATAACATAAGAGATCAAAATCACAATTACTTCCAAAAGTACATTTATTTCGCTGTGTTACGATTTTTAGCAATATGTACTATTTTAATCGTTTTTTTCAAACACGTTGTAGTTACTAGCAATGCTGGCCTAAACATTTTCTGCAATGAAGAACTAGGAAGCATTTTATAACATTATCGCAGTTATGAGTGGAAAAATATCAATAAGGAAGAAATGGTTAAAATACACTTTGCAGTAAATTACTCTGGTACTGAGCTATATTGAACACTTGAATATATTTAAAGTAAACGGTAATTTAAAATCAACAAAATAACATCGAAGCACTAGTTATAAAGTTGCAATAATATTTTTGCGAATACGTCTACTTGTCTGGATCTTTTCGGGAATAAGTATTGTTTTTAGTATTGTAACTAAACAAAAGTATATAAGATATGTACCGACTAATATATTGTTCTGGGATGTATAATTAACACTTCTAGAAATGGTTAATATTATGCTCAGTGTATATTACTGACAATAATATGGCCTCAAAAAGAAATAACGAGTAATTTACCTACAGTAAATAATTTATGATAGTTGTACTATTTACGATTATTACTTTACTACTTATTTAACAATTTTGTAAAAAATAGTTTCTTGAGATAGATGCAGTGAGCAAATGAATTAATGAAGTTAATTTCTGAAATCAACTTTCAAAAATATTTGACTCAACAGGGATTAACACTTAAATAGTACCAATTTTCAGCAAATACTCATACACATTTTAATACAATATGCTATAGTTAAGATAGCTTGCTAGACCACTATTAAATTCCTAATTCTGCTGTCATTCTCGACAAATTAGTCATCGATTGTTTTCCAGATTTTAATTAAACGAACATCGAGTGTGATCAGAAAGTGGTAAAGAAATTATGAAAATGGATTTTAATAAAAAAGCAATGGTATAGTATAAGATCAGGAAAGATAAGCTATCCGGACTCGTTTAGCCTAACACGGGAATTCACGAAAATTGAGGTCTAATCATTGGTCTAATGAGCAATATATGGGATCGTAACATTGAGTATTGGTAACTTCTTGCACATTATTATCATAATTTTCGGTCTTAATGTACAGTTTAAAGGGTTAATCCGCTGTTACCGGCACCAGTAATGTAACACGTCAAGACGTCATTATCACCTTTTTGCACGGCATTTATCCCAATAAAAATGCTTTTTCACTGAAAAAACAAACACTTTAGCCTCTCAAAATACTCTTTTCCTTTTCAAATTTGACGGTACTAATAAGATCAGAATATAATTGCTAATTCTATTTCATTAGTGACAATATTTTGACCAAACATGACTTGTGGAGTAAATATATTTTTTTCTTAATAATCACTTACGACGGCCATATAACAGTGGAGTAAAAAATCGTTCGTTATCGATTGTTCTAAATACCCTCTACCTATGTCACAAAAGTTACTATCAGTATGAACCAATAACTTGAAAATCTTGTAAAACTAAAAGAAATCTTAAAAAATATATTACAAGTCGTGTTCATAAATTCATTGACGAAATATTAGCAATTTTGTTTGTAAATAGTCACATATTGTTTAAATACTTCATCGATTTTACATATCCTTGAAAATGAATTTCTCAACAGTTCAAGAAATTTAGTTTCAATAAAATTACTAATTTTGTCAGAAAATAGTCTAAACAAGTAAGTGTTGTAAATATCATTGTTATGTATAATGTCACATAGACAGAGTGTTTCTCAAATTACTATCAAATTCAACGTTTTTACGCGATTCAAGGTTTTTATGATCGTTCTACTAGTACATTTCTGCTGACAAAATGCACTGCCGTAATAAGGAAAGTAGTTTATATAATTCGTATTGGGAGATTTTTGAATTTACAGCTAAATTCGGTGAAAAATATAGGAAAATAAATGTAATACATCTTCAATAATAAGACAATGACACGTCACAACGTAATGATTACTAAGGGCTTGTCTGGATGCAACCCCGTGAGAAAGGGTTTTGTTTTTCTCATAGAATCAAAAGGAGGAGATAAAACACTGAAGAGATAATTTAAAGTAGTGTCGCCCATGTAGCATGTATAGATTTTATATGAAGATACTGAGTTACCCAAATAAGATCAGGGAGCCGTGGGGATGTATATATTGTCCTAATATATCCCATCATAACCGGCATGTCGGTGGAGAGACTTCGCATATCATGGAGTTTACGAAATTGACTCTAGGGGAAAAAGAGAAGACTGAACATACCTTCATGCGAGTAAATAAGTTGTTTAATATGTAAAGAAGATCTGACTTGTGTCTATACTAAAAACATTTTGATAGTTATATTTGTTTTTTCCATCTGTTGATCATACATGTTTAAAGTGTAATTTTGATGATTTCTCAATAACTGTCTGCAAATTCTGATCTAAACCTGATTTTTTCACTATTATTTCTCAACTTTTTGAATTCTAATATGTTACGCAGTATATGCATAATATGGATTGATCGTATTAAATACAAAATTAATACAATGCTATTCAATTGTATTATTCCTAAAAAAGACGTATTATTCTTAAACGAAGGCGACTACAATATTCAAACCACGGCCTGTAATTCTGTACTTACAAACATGGATGAATACTGAATGGATAGCGATTAACTTACTTCAAAAGTTAACATTAAATCACTACACATTACGCACAGCGAGAATCAATGACTTTTTTTGTTCAAGCTTTTATTCTTGTAGTCATTTCGAAGATCGATATATCTATCGCTAACGCAGTCACTGCGTTAATTATAGTCGATGTTTCCTGATAGCGTGGAAGATTCCACTAAGAACCATTGAAGTGGGTGTATAACATCATGTGAGATTTATTGCCACTCTATTTTATGATTGAAATACTATACACGTCGTGCCTAAGTGAGCAGTTACCGGACACAAAGTAAAAAGTATTTTTTGAAGAAAATACCTCCTTTATCAATACTTAGCGGCAGAAAGAGAAACAAAAAAGTAGAGTGTAGAAAATGTATTAATGAATTAATTTTATTTATAACATTTCTACATTCTCCTGAAATATAATAATTAAATGCTCGTTTGAAACTGTTCTCATGTGCGATGATACTAAACTTGTTATTTCGTTTAACCGTTACTGCTAAGACACAGACGCTCATGTGGCCGGCTCACTTTGTGTCCCGGCGTGTCCCGGTGTGTCCCGGTGTGTCCCGCTGTGTTCCGCTGTTTGCTCCCGCACAGAGGGCCACTCCTAGCTGTCTAGTACGAACTCTAACAGTTGAACGGGATCTCAAGGGGATGTAAGGGGATTTATATAATTAAAGTAACAAGTAGTGCTACATAATGGACTACGCTAAGCCACTGTCCATATACTACCTATGAAGAAATTTTCGATTTCCAGCCCTGCGACACGTTTTATTCCCAATTTTTGTCAGAAAATCTTAAAAACAATTGAAAAACACTCTATGAAATTATATCAAGAATGTTTTTTAAATAGTAATAATAATGTTGATTTAAATATATGCATTTATTCTATTAGAATATTATTAGGGGGATTATAATTATATAATTAAAGAAACAAGTGGTGCTACGTAATGGCACAGACTTTCTCGAGCTAGTTAGATTTATATTTTCTTTGGTCTGGGTTAGGTTCTTGGTTTTTGCTCCATCTCTTCCTAGTTCCCATCTATTGCCACCCAAATTAAATTTTTTAACAATTTCTCAATTTTTCGATACTCTAATTATGGTACACCTGAAACATGACTTTAAGAATATTATAGAAGAGTACAATATTGTACCAAATGGAAATTTTCGTTTATAAATTTGCAGCAGTTTTGGAAGAAATGTCCTTTGAACAGTTTTGAAAATGTGCGTTTTGAAACGTATTTTCACCTACTCTTTTGAGTTTTTAAAAAAATTCTTAAGAAATTATTCAAAGTATTTGTATTCACAAATTCAATAAAGCATAGAAATTGCTGCTAGTGAAAATATCAATGATGTCAGAAATTAAAATTGTGTAATTGAAAAAAATCGCAGAATCGCGAATTAAAGCAGCATTGATTTTATGTTGTTTAGTCCATTTAGCGCTCTCCCTTCAAAATTTTAAAGACAAAAAAATAAACGTTTGAAAAATGGCTTTTAAACGTTTCTGAAATTGCGGAATTTTGAGCTGACGTTCACAGAAAACTTTTCGAGAAACTTATTAAATATTTTTGGTATTCGAGAAACTTGAATAAGACATCGTTCAGAGCACTTGTACTCATAAATGCAACAATGTATACAAATCGCCGCTAATGTAAATATTAATGTCTTAAGAGAAATGTCAAGAAAATTATAATTCTGTAATTTTTGAAAATTAAAAGAATAGAACAAAATGACATTTATGTTATCTGTTACAGTACGTTTAACACTAGCCCTACTGAAATTTCAGGTAAAAAACATTGGTGCGGTTTTGGAAAATTCTTTTTGGTATTTCTTATATCTCACATATTTAGGTCAATATTACACGAAAACTATTAAAATTTTGGAAAAAATGTACAAGAATGAAGAACTGATAATGGAGAAAAAGCTATATATGAAGTATATAGCTTATCTATTATTTCGTAGTTATAGGAAGACATTCGAAAATTTCGAAATTTTGCAATATTCGAAAATACAAAGTTAATAGTGAAAATCGGATCTGAGTTGTCTAGAAATTTAAATAAATAATTTGGAGCCATTTTGAGAAAAAAAATAAAAATATCCCAGGAACTTCATGTAAAGTACCCCAAACATTAACAAATGTTATTCAAAATCGGAGAGCTTCCAGTGACACTAGATCGACCTTAAGGCGACCAGGTTGCAAAGAATCTTACTCATATGTGTAGTTTGTACTGGTTTGTTCATAAACGACGGACAGAGAGATGGAGAGAGGGACGGAGAGGGGTACAGAGAGGGGGACGGACGGAGAGAGGGGGACGGACGGAGAGAGGGGGACGGACGGAGAGAGGGGGACGGACGGAGAGAGGGACGGACGGAGAGAGGGACGGACGGAGAGAGGGACGGGCGGAGAGAGGAACGCCTGGAGAGACGGACGGAGAGAAAGACGGAGAGACGGAAGGAGAGGAGGAAGGAGAAACGGGAGGAGAAAGACGGTGTTTCAAAAAAAGAAACACTTTATCGGAATCAGGGAACCCCAAACCGTTGAATTCTCGAAATCGATTTTCCACAGTATTACTAAATAACATTCTCTATACTATGTATATTACTATGTGTAGGTAGACCCTACACTAGATTGTACAACAATTTTTCTTGACAATTGCTTTACTGACTGAGAAAAACTCCTATGATGATGCTATACATTTTACTATATATTTTTAATTTTTTTGCACGTATCTTTTTTTTCGTGTCTTTGGTATAACGCTGGTTTAGTGTCGCTTAAATTCCTAATTAGATATAACTCTCAAACGATGGAAAATGGAATGTTGAGTGGGATGACATCTGTCGATTTATTCGCTTTGTATGCATGTGAAAAATGTGAAGACACATTGCCGTAGACTTCTTACACAACGCAATTCTTAGATCACCTACAAAGTCACACTTTCTTTTTATTAAAATCGGTAGTAAAGAGTGGTTTACAAATTAATCAGACGTGTGAGGGCCTTGTCTTTGCAAAGTTAATCGCAGATTTGGACTCTACGCTGTTCCCATAGGAAGTGAAGCTTGAAGTGTGTTCTATGGAAATCTTTTTGAACTAGATGCTTCGTTTCAACTCATAGTATTGATTGACATTGAAGTTTCCATCTTGAAAGCAGGAAATCTGAACCACTGAATACGAAGTTAAAATGTACTTTATACACCGTTAAATTGCAGTTAAATACGTAGGTAATTTTCATTTAACGGATTGAATTTGAACTTTAAGTGTATTTTTTTAATACACTACAATAGCGAAGCATACCCGGGTCCTGAAGTACGAGAATATCATATAAGGCTTGCAAAGCATATTTTTCCGTACCACTCGTATAAGTAACAAGATTATTTGTCCACTTTCTTCAATCAAGAAAAGAAACTCAGTCGACCAATGTCAAGAATATTTACTTGTGACGCTCGACACGTGCCCACAGCTACGGTCGCTTTTCATGCGAGTATGTCGTCTGGGGAAGGGACAGCTACCAGCATGGCGACGAATAGACCTGCAGGCTAAATTACTTCTTCGTCTTCTTCAAGCATTGTATGGAAGATCCGTTGCGCACTGATTGGTCCTTCCACCTTGTTTTCGGTCATCCGACATACCGATTTCCTTTGGCGCGGTATTGTGTCACTTCTTTGGGAGTTCTGGAATTTTCCATTCTTTGTAAGTGGCTTGCTTGTGCTTTCCTGTATTCTTTTATTTTTTCATTTAAATATCTCTCACTTATTTCTTACATCCCCATTCCTTATTCTGTTTTTTGTCTCGTAACGCCCAATATTGATCTCAGAAATCTCATTTCAGAAGAATGAATTCTACTTCGGGATTTGTTATTCAGTACCCTCGTTTTACTTCCATAGATACCAGCTGGCACAGCTAATGTTTTATAAAATTTTAGTAAAGTGTCTTTCCTTGCCATGTTTTTTACGGTTCTTTTAATCGTACCGCATATATGATTAAAACGCTCTATTTTTCTTTCTAATTCAACTTTCGCTGTGTACGAAATGTCACAGCCTAGAAACTTAAAAATGCGGATTTGTTGAATGATTGTATCATTTACTACCAGTTTACATGTTACAGGAAAGCTACCTTGAAATGCCATGGACGTCGGTTTTTTTACTCAGATTTTTAAGTTATATACTGCTCTTATCCGTTGTAGTTCAAATAGAGCTCTCTGTAATTTGTTCTGCAAATAAATAGTAACAGGAAATACGAGACGAATCAGGAAAGACTTAGAAGTGATCGGAACGTACTTTCCTAGTTTGGGGTAGATCCGTTGTCTGTCAACGATGCCACCTGCCCGGCGTCTGTCGCGATATCATGACAATGGCGCAGCGCCTCCCGAAGGTTAGATGTGTACATCTCGATTAATTTATTCATTATTCTGTGTTTCTGGGGGCGTCAGCTGCTAAGCTAATAATTATCGTAAGTGTAGTGCATGTTTTTCATAAATGGAGATGGCAATGTTCATATCATCAGACAATGGATGGCGAGACCTACACGGGGACTACGGGAGATTTTCCCATCCAGGTATCTCCCACCAGAGGGACACCGCCCCAGAAGGGCAACCTCTAAGCTCCCGACCGACCTCTCGGCATGTGCATTAATGTAGTACATAGTGCACATGTGTCGGTGTGTAAGTAAGGGGGAGAAAAAGTCAAGGAAGAGGAAGGAAAGATCGCGACCGGTTCGTGGCACGTTTCTTCGAGTACTGCTCAAGCTTTCACCTGGTATTGATTGAAGAAACCTCGAAAAACAACCGATGAAAGCAATCGGTCGCTAGAATTCACCTCCAGACAGCGGCTGAATTCGACATATGAATTCGACATATGTTCGACTATGTAGGTGGCGTCGAACATCCTACCACGGGCGATATGTTCGTATTGAGAGCACAGGATTGATGAGCTGTCTTCTGATACGTATTAAACAGAGCTATTCTCCGGTGGAACAATGTAATTAGTGTTAATTTTTTGCAATATTTCCTGAAATTATTATTATTATGGTTATTATTGTTATTATTGTTGTTATTATGTCTGCAGAACGCTCCGCAGACTGTTGACAAGTTGTTGCAAATGGCAAGTAATGATCAAAGAAGTTCATGAGAATATATACGCAGGGGCGATGCTAACGGAATTGTATTTATATAACAATATTCGTAACTAGAGACAGATATGAATTATCAGGTCTGTTAAGCGACTCTGGATGTCACCGTTTTAAATAATTAACACTGCGTCTCGTTATAAGAAAATTCTGAATCAACAGCTCTTCAGCTTCTTATTCTATAACACTTCCAAATCGCTTCAGGCGACCACTTAATGGAGGAGAATATGCGAAACGCGCCTGGCCTCTAACTGCGAGATCGAGTGGCGGTTTAAACGAGGGAATTTCTGCAGGTAGTCACATAGCAATATAACGCATGATCGAATACGTGATCGGATCGATTTAGTAGTTTGCTTTACTGTCAACCTTTCGTTGGTCGAACAAATTATAGGCTGTAAAGTATTACGGACTGAAACTTTACGGACAACGTTGATGGTCAGGTTTCTGATACACCTATGTTCAATACACATTTGTTTTAGTTACGGATATCAAGGTAATTTCAAAACAATTATACAAATATTTTCTATTGTAAAATTGGCAAAAATGTTGTGTAAAATGTGTTATGAATTCTCACTGTACCTCCTAGAGCAGAAATAGGATTTTTTTAAAATATTTAGTAAAACTAAAAAAAAGGATTCTTATTTCTGATAATAGCAGATTTATTATCTTGTTATTAGCAATTATCACTACATACCTTGATGAAACAATAACTACACTGAAACGCTTTATAAATATTGGGCTAATTATGATTTAACTTTTAAATCTGGACTGCAATTTATGAACGACTTTGAGAGTGAGAAATTAACTCTGAGAGCTACTATACATTACGTTTCTGTAGAGCTAATTATGAGTAATTAGTAGGACAAGAAAGTTTTGCATGGTAAAACTTCATTTTCATGGCTCAAATTTTCATCTACGTCTTCACGAAGCTGTACAAGAACTTTTGCTACTGCATTGGCGTTTTGATTTCCTACTTCACCTGCAACCTTTTCAAGCGAAGCATCATTACTATGTTAAATATCTCCTGTTCTTTCGTACTTGTTCATAATTACCCTTATTTCCGCTATTGTAGTTGCGGTGGAATCGCAGAAAGGGAACATTGGCACAGACGATTTAATACTGTGCACGCAGTCTCGTCGCGGTAGTACTTTGTCCAACAGAAGCACATTCAGGCCGCATTTAATTAATTGACAAATATATCTACATTGGGAAAAGTTCATCGCGAAGAAAGTTCCTCTTTCGAATTTCAGGACCCTACCTTTTCCGCAGTTTCTCTGAAACCATTTCGGAAAGTTTGAGTGCCTGAAGTAGCTATCTAGAGAACTTCTTAATTCATTGCGATCTAATTATTGGTGTCTCCTCTACTCTGCCGGATCTCTTAAGTATGTTGCGGCACTCCACGGCAAGACGCGGGGAAAGGAGGGGGAGGGGGGGCAGTCGCGGAAATCTGAAAGCATCCTTTCCGTCGCGTTAATGTGCAAAATAACTTAAAAAGACTTTAAAGATCCATCACTCCTCCTAGCTCTTTTTCTAAATCATTTAACAGCAGCTGGAAGCGAAAACTTCCCCTCGGCGAAAACTTGTTTCTCCACTCTCCCGCGGGGAAGTTTCCCAGTGCAATTGCCATCGCGCAAGGGAACAAGGATTCCATCCCTGGGCCTTCTCCCGCTCGCCATATTTTATTCATCTACATACGCTCCACCGCGCGTTTTTTTTCTCTCGACCGCGAAGTTGGTAATCGCAGTTTGATGTGGAAGATTGCGATCGCGTAAGAACCGTGCACCCTTCCACCTTTTCTGAAGAAACTTTTGCCCGCTGCATATCGCTCGAGAAGGTTCTGGAGCACGGAAGCAGGGCAGCGGGAGCACAAATAAAACACGGTGAACACTCGAAAAGTCGTGTTTCAGAATTAATATATGAATGTAATATCTCCATATCGATGCGCGGCGGCGTTACGAATTCATCGAGGTTCTTCGCCGCAATCAGTAAGTTAAATAAAAAAGAACCGTTGCGTTTGTTGGATGAGGGGCAAGTCTATGGGAAAGAGTTTTACTGGCTGAAAGACGGCGGGGCGATATTTTGCTTTGGGGAATTTTGGAAAGAAGGAATGGTGCACCGCCGCGAAGGCATGGAGCAGGGTGAGAAAGAGGAGGGAGAGAGAGAGGAGGGAGAGAGAGAGGAGGGAGAGAGAGAGGAGGGAGAGAGAGAGAGGAGGGAGAGAGAGAGGAGGGAGAGAGAGAGGAGGGAGAGAGAGAGGAGGGAGAGAGAGAGGAGGGAGAGAGAGGAGGGAGAGAGAGGAGGGAGAGAGAAGAGAGAGGAGAAAGAATGGAAGAGAGGTGGAGGGAGGTAAGAAGAGGGGGAGAGAGGAGGAAGGAAAAGAGGGTGTGAGAGGATGAGAAGGAGATAGCTGGAGAGAGAAAAGAAAACGGAGAGAGGTAGGGAGAGGAGAGGAGAGGAGAGGATGGAGTAGGGGTTGAGAGGATGGGAGAAGGAGGGAGGGGGAGAGAGGGAGAGTGGGGTAGAAATGGAAAGAGAAATAGAGAGAGAAATAGAGAGAGAGAGAAAGGAACCGAGAGAGTGAGAAGGGAGAAGAAAGGGGCTGAGAGGGAGGGAGAGTGCGTTTGAGGTGGCCGGTGAGGCTGGTAAGAGAGTGAGTCAATGAGTAGGGTACCAGATAAACAGGCACACGAGTCCGAGCTAGAGCAAAAGTGCTAGAGAAGAACCAAACCAACGAGATCTGAAGCGAGCTCGCATGCAAACGTCTAAGCATGTGGGCAATTACTGGATAGTGAGCATGTGTGTCGTCGAGGGTTGGGGCTATTGTAATAAAGAGCATATGGGCGATTATTGGACAGAGAGCAAGTGTACCGGCGAGGGCCATGGGTGTGGCGCGTGGGGGTGAGGCCGCTTGGCTGAGTATGTAGCCGGTTTGGTGGCCCAGCGGATATTTAGGCAGAGGGGCGTTTTCTTCGCGAAGGAAGGGTGGTCGTAACTGGCCGCCGTAACTCCGGAGCGATCTCATTTCGCGGGCCGTTGGGCTCGAACCGGTGGGCGGTCGCGTAGCCAGCCCCCCGCCTCCCCCTGGCGCCACCAACGCGCTCCCAAACGCCCGGTGATCTGCGACGCTGTGTCGGTCTCGCCTCACCTCGCCTCGTCTCGTCTCGTCTCGTCTCGCCTCGCCTCGTAGGTTGACACGTGGCCGAACGGCAGCGTAAAGGCTTCAGTCTATTATGGATGTGACATTGCAATTGAGAGTTATCCATTGCAATGGTTGGGAACTCATTTGGTCTAAATGTTTAAGGTATCCCTCTTAAATAGTAGACCTCGCCCCTGACAACTATAATCGGTTTCTTAAATTTAAAGAATATCAGAAGTGAAAAGTTCTCGTCTGCAACGGTATGACCATCGAAAAGAACAAATAGATAAATAAATTGTGCGGAGAGCTCTATGTTACAGGAATATCAAAACTCATAGCTCTATCAACTCAATGTATTGAAGTTAATGGTAAATACATGGAAAAATAGTGTAATATCTGCACAATAAAACAAAATTAGTTTCATTCACATTTCATTTGTGTATGTATAAAACATCCCGTAGCCTCACTTTCCATAAATCTTGAAGATAATTCCCTACATACAAAAAGGCTTTTACAATTCATAACACGATACGATACACCCGTTTTATTTCTTTCAAGTTTTCATACAATATGTGCTCTAAAAAGCATTTCAAGGTGTACAAAGATGTAGTTCTGACTGACCTTATATGTACGTATATTCACAACTGGCCATTTTAGTTCATTCAATTATTGATTGATTCATTCGTAGTGATTCCGGGCGCGTCAACTGCTAAGATCATTAGGCCCGAAAGTTTTGTGCATGTTTTTTGCTCGGGAGGTGTTGTGATCTTGCACCGAAGGGTGCCAAGATTTAACGCCGATCTACCGTCGTTCGGAGTTCCCCAACCAGGTATCTCCTACCAGCAGTGCACCACCCCATCCCGGACATGATCTAAGCTCCCGACCAGTTTCTCGTCATGTGAAGTAGTGTATGCCTGTAAGTTTGTAAGGGGTAGGTTAGGACAAGAAATGCAAAGAAATGACCGCGCGCGGTCCATGGCCAGTTTTGTAGGGTACTGCTACATTCGTCTGGTGTTGATCGGAGAAACCACGGAAAACTACCGATCAGAGCAGCCGGCCGCTAGAATTCTATTCCAGAAAGCGACTGAATTCGACCTAGCTATCTCACTAGTGCCGAAAATCCTTCCTTCTTCGCGAGTCGAACCCCAGGACCTCCCGCTTATGCAATTAGACAACTAGCTCAGCAGACCTTCTAATCTTTGAAATCAAAGCTTATTTTAGCACTCGATAAAAATTATTCGCTTCCGTATAATTTTCAGGAAATTAAAACTTTTCTTATTTGTTATAATCTTTCTTTCCTCAATTCTTTCAGAATAAAAACTCGAATATGGGAATGCAGAGAATAAAGATCCACCTTTCAATATCACGAATCACACATAATGTATAGATATAATGTTTTCTCTTTCTCCTACGTATTTGAAAAAAAGCTATGTAAGGCGAAAAAACGGAAAATTTTTGGCAAAACTTATTACACGACCCTGGTAAAGAAAAAGCGAATAAATTATTGGGTCCTTGATTGCGAAAAATGAAATGGCGGCAACACTCTGTCGATCCATCCGTCTGTTAACAATGCTAGCGGTAAACCATTCAGCCAATTTTTTTCCAAAATGAAAAACTCCAATCGATATGGTTTAATTCGTGACCTCTTAAATTTGAAATCGATTTGTTAATTTCGAGAAGTACTTTACAGGAAGCCTCATAATATTTTGCACATCTTCAAAAACTTTGCTTCATCGTTTTTGATTAAGTTTTGTTGTTAGATAATGTCAAAGACGTTGAAGGCCATAGTGTATGTTTTACGTTTGTGAAGATCTCTGATTTTTCAAAAGTTGAAAGATAGATTTGGAAATAAGGTCAAGTACTACTTTTCGAAAATTTGAGTACACTCCTCGTAATTTTGCGTGAGATAACGCGAGAAATTACTTGCTTTTTTTGCACATTAAGTTAATAAAAAATGTGCTGAACTTTCACCATTTCAATGAATATAGAATTCTATATTCAATGTAAAACTCGATTAGAGAGGTTTTAAACAGAAGCCATATTCATAAACACTTCGATTTCAAAAGAATAGGGATTTGGGTTGACCTTGCGACATGGAACATCGAACGCGGCTGTTCACCTGCAGTTCACCTGCAGCGACGATTCTCGACAGATGCACAAGAATAAGCAGCAATTGATAACAAAGATTTCATTTGCGTAATTGGGTGATAACACGTCTTTGTTTATATTCTCACTCTCGTTTCGACTGCCGCATAAGGGGGATTGGTGTTATAACTCGAAAAGAAAAATAATTGGCGTAGCTGAAGGTATTGTAGCGTCACGTCTTGCAGCAAGCCCTGAGCTCACGCGCAAGGTAGAGGGTTGAGGGCACTAAAAGTAACCACCCGAACAAAAGGCAGCATTTCCCAAGAAGGAAAGGCATCGCAGGCAGTCAGCGTCAGAGACACGTCTCAATGCAGCGCGTGGGGGGAGAAATGACGTGGGAGGTCATGTGACTCGCTCCTACATAACGTCGCGTTGCGATGTCTCGGGTGGGTAACAACTCTGGTTTTCTCGTGGCGAGTCCACAAAACTTTGTCCAGCCAGGTTGGTGCGGAGTGCCGATGGCACATGTTAGATGTATTCGAACCAGGCGACCTGCTCCTCGAACCCTGTAATGCACATTATCGATCTGCCAGGGCCCACCTGATGCCGAATTGCGAGGCGGCCTAGCTGACCTGTCGCAGGCGCCGCCGCAAGGTGCATGTAGGGAGAGGGGGGCTGCAGTGGTAGCTTTAACGAACCGCCTTAAGAGTGAGGTTGTTATGTATATAAACTTACACATACTCAGTCGAATCTGTTTTCTTTTCGGCGTAGATCCCTACACACGACTTTACATTATATTCGAAAACACGATAGAATTGCGGGCATTTTGCTTCGTAAGAAACGTCAAGCTAATCCCTTTCATTTTAAAGTATGTTTTATCATCTACAAATCTTACACTTTAAAATATTATTATCTGTATTTATTAAGTTTTAACATCATTTCTTAAAGGCAGACACCTTTTTGCTATTCGAGAACAGAAACAAATATTGTATTGTTGTTAGTACAATAATCATTAAGAGCTACATGGTTCAAAACAATCTGAAATCATCAATAGATCTACAATCATTTTAAAATACGTTCTTTAATAAAACAACTATTAATTAATATACACTGAAAAAAGTGGTAAACTGTCCATAAAAACATCAGAATTAGATGCTACAGGTATTGAAACACCTTGTATGCTGTTGTAAATATTTCTAGTTTCAGAAAGAGCTTCGTTATTTTGATATCTTTTATTTAAAAAAATATAAATTTTATGTATCAAAAGGAAAAGCAAATATGAATGTGCGCTCAAAGCAATAGGCATTAGGAGATGGAGGATTCGAAACAGACTGTACGCCACATGTAAACATCACTAGTTCCACAACAGACCTGGTCGATCATTTTCTTTGTGAACTAATTCGGAATATATTTACGTACAGATTTAGAAGAAGCACGATATGCGAGACAGGGCAAGACTTACTTGCAGCATCAGAATAGTTTAGTTTTTCAAAGTCAAAGTATTTTGAAAGTCATTAGAAAGTATATGAGTCATTTTAATTTTAGTAATGCTGTTGTCATTGACTATGCATTAATGCAAAATAAAAGAATCTTCTACTTTACTACAATGCATCAGGAAAGACGCAGTAGCACCTTATGAAAGTAGCACCCAAGTGTATCACCCTTGTAATAGTAGTGAGCGTGATAGCAATACAAAGTATGTTGGTAGCACGAGCTGCAGCATGTATCAAAATAAAATTATTGGGTACTCGCCACAATTATAACAGGTTCTGTAAGTGGTGGCATCTTGTTTCCCATTAATCTGGTGGCTACTAACATCAATGCAATTTTTAATAGGACGCTCTGATTCGGCTCCGTGCGAAGAGACTTTCCCGGTGCAATCTATTTACTGTACTTTAAACTTGAATACTATTCTAAATTTCCCAATGTACCAAAATATGATTGATTTTTATTTAATCGAAAGTAATTTTTGAGACTATCAGTATCACCGCCAGCATCGAAAATCAGTTCGCACAGTCGTTACAAGCATTGGAAATCTGAGGAGATATGTTATCTCAACAACTTACGTTTCCATAAAATCGGTATCACAAGGGGACTAACCGTACTTATTATACATCATTTTTATGTTGAAATTGCATAAATAATTTTCCATTTTTTTTCTCTTCTCTCTTTCCATACGTTATTTGTTATTATGATTCACCTTCAAACGTCCAGATCATATCAAAATTACTAAAAATCAAAGCATTAGGAACAAGACTCAGCTTTTGGACGATGTTCATTGTGATACACACCTCGGCAAGTTCGTAAAGAGAATACTCACAAAGAAACCCTTTCCCTGATCACTATCTCATAGTGACCCAGCTGCACCGAGAGCTCATAAATTCAGAGTGTCTCACAACAATTCCGTGTATCTACGGACTGTTGATTTAATGTGTGTGGTACTTCAAAAACAATGGATCTCTTAATATTACATCAAGGTTGATGTAAAGGTCCTTACAGTCAGAAGGTATTAATAGTGTAACCTTTGGAGTGGCTAATAACCCCTGTTATTGATGTAGCTTACATAAACAAAAAACATCTCCACTTTATGACAACAGAGGCCTCTCTTCCATCGAATGGGCATTTGAGCCCCTCTCCCAAACTTCCTCCTTTCCTCTCTGTGGTTCCTTCCTCTGCTCCACTCGCCCATGCCATATTCACATACTCTGCTACGCACGCAACCCCGAAAAAAATCATATTCTCGTCTCGTCGACTCCAGCGTTCATAGCTGCGCTCCTTTTAAATCGCGCTCTGAAAATAACAGACGCCGTTCCATTTTCATTCCGTAATTCGAAAACGTGGACGCTGTGAAAAAGACTTCGACGTGACGAAAATGGTTTCAATATCTGTAATTAAATTCTGCTCGACGTGAGGCCCGGGTACCCTGGCTTTAATTCCATTTTTCCCCTCTCTTTTTCATTCATGCGTGTGCATTCACACACACGCGTACGCATGTGTTGGAGTAGACTCAAAAAATAACACAGAAACAAAGGCGGCGACTCGGAGGACAATGGGCAACGCAGATACATACAAACGCACTCTTTGCGCATCTTCTCACTCAGTATATACGAGTCAACTTAAAATGATACGGCAGGCGAACTACAGTTCATACACAATGTAACATTGTTTGTCAAAGGTGGCAACATTTTATTCTCAGTTTCGTGAACAATGGGAGAGAATAGTTGCCTCTTTGCGAATTCCGTCGACTGCCCTTTTCCGCCCTGTTTCACGTCGTGCTTTGTGATCTCCCGTAAAAATCCCTCCGCCTCACTGGAGTTGTGATTAAAATCGAACAATTATCTTTATTAGACCACTGTAGAGATTCAAATACGCATCGCGTGGATTTCCTACTAGTGGGTGTAGACGGAAGCTCTGCGGGCTGAAAGTAATTAACAATAGGAATTTGTGACGTGTCCATTTACGTAAATGAGTGTCGTGCTACGCAAATAGTTGTCTGACTACTAATATTCCTAATGTGTTATACCCGAAACGTGTTTCGCTTATGATTCTACATCTAGTTCTCTTTCTCTCCCCATCCCTTCTTCTCTCCCCCCCTCTCTCTCTCTCTCTCTTCTCTACTGTCCATCTCAGTCTCTTTTCTATATCTCCCTTTCTTTTTTTCTCATCTCTCCTCCTCATTCTTCTGCTCTTCACTTCTTTCCTCTTCTTCTCTCCTCTCTGTACCGTTCCATCAATCTCTCTTCGATCTCACTTATTCCATCTCAATTGTCTCTCCAATATTGTATTTTCCTTGGCCTTTTTACCCAGTCTTCTCTTTCTCTCACCTCTACTCTTTCCTTTCATGTTTTCTCTCTACCCCTATCTTGATTTTTTCTTTCTCTTTCTTCCCCTTTCGCTTTCTTTCATGAAACCTTTTTTATGTGTACTGTCTATACCAAAAATCTTCGTGATTTTCCAAGAATCGTATGATTTTACTACTCGTTCTAGTCCTACTGCTTTTTAATGAGCATAAAACATTACACAGGGTCTTTTGAAAGCAAGGCTTAAATAAAACGTATTTGAAGCGGAAAGTTTATATGGAACGTAACCTGTAAAGAAACTGATCCGTAATTAATGAAACTTCATTCGTTGCAGTGTCGCAGTGAAAGCAGTTCATTTCTCCACTGAGAGGTGAATGACACGATAACTGCTCGTAGAGCGAATAGTTAGGTTGATTACGATTCACCTGTCAAGAGAAGTTCACCTCCAGCAGAGAACGAGACCCGTTCACGAAAGATGCTTGGAATCAATGAGAGGGAAAGCAGTCGTCTCCTTTATGTGACGGATTGCACTAGAAGAACGCATTGGCTCATTTGTCACTCTTCACTCTCAGAGCCACACACAGACGAATTGAATTAACAAAGACAATTTTCAAGAATGAGTCATTACTGAATAGTGTGGTGGCGTACAGGGTAAACAGCTGCACGATTTGGAGCAGCGTAATCCACCTTTCATTAGTCGAGTGATTGTGTGAGCGTGTTTGGTTTAGGCGAATTACAGTGCAGATTATTTAGTTAGTATATATACATAAGTGTCTCCATTAGGGTTGAAGTACTGTTGCAGCAAGCAAATGCTTTTCTTGATGATCATTGTGAAGTGAGTAAGGGGTTTAGCTTCTTTCACAGAATTAAATGTATTAACAGTTTAATGTCCCTTACATAATAAGACTAAAATTTGCATTGGACAATAGTTTTTTCGTATTTTGAATCGCACTTTAGGAAAACATATTAGAAGGATTTGATAAATTTTAGATATTTGTTAAGGCTTCAAAAATTAAAATTTTAAAGCAAATAATTAAGGGTCCATCAAAATATGGACACATCGTGATGAGTTTTCAATTGCCAACGAGCTAAAATATCCCATTTGGACGAGTCATAGTATCATCGTTAAAAGAAACGAAATTCTTGCAAATAATGTTTTGTAGCATTATTATATATGCAAAAAAAGATAACATTTTTTGTAAAAATACATAACTGATATGCAAACGAGGAAAATCAGATGAAACATCAATGCATGAATGTCATATTTCAGTTCTGAATTTTCAATAAAACTATCAATAACATTTTAGTATGATGGTTGTTTAGAATTGTATTGTGTCTGATTTTTAATCGCCAAACGCAGTTCTCCGTAGCTACATCATGATTGTTCAAATAGTAGTCTTTGACATTTGATCAATCTCAATAATCAAAGACGGTTTTCAATCAATGGAAGGTCGTTGCTTTCTGTACTTCACGCAAGAACGAAGATAGCTCAGAGGCGAGTATGAAAGGGAAAGGGATATTAGTGGTTTAACCTTGAAACAAGTCGTGTTCTGAAAATGTACTTCAATCTTTCGCACAGATGTAGAAAATGCACTGATCAATTTGTGATATGTAACATTTATCTAATTTTTATTATATTTTTCTTATAAACTTACGTAATTTGTCCTATTTACTTCACTCTGTGTCACCGGGAAAATAACACACACTCATATACACAAACACTCACTCAAAAATTTAGTTGGTAGCAGAAAAGCTGTTGTACTACTGTACTCCGAAGAAAACCTGCAGATGAAACTTGAAGAAAAATGTCGCAAGAGTAGCAGAAATAAACCACATTGGCACAGCACGACATGGAGATGACAACGACGACACATCTTCCTTCTTGTTCTTACATCGAAGTTACAGACATTTATAACGACTGTCCAAATGTCGTAAATAGAACTTGCTATTAATTTAATGTTATCAACAATATAAAATTATATATGAAATACAAGTGTATAGTGATATATTTTCAATTTATTTTGCAATTCGTTTGTAGTTGGTCATTTTGTGGTCGTTATAGTTGTAATAATAAAAATAAATAATAATAATAATAATAATAATAATAATAATAATAATAATAATAATAATAATAATAATAATTCTGTTAGCTTTAATATCATTGTCGTAAAATCTTTTTGCTTATTCGAGTATTTACACAACTTTTCCCCCTCGTACAGCACCTTCCTCGGGTTTATAGGAGGTTAAGACTTATTTCTCTATTCTTTTCGGCATTCTTTTTCCCCAATTACAGAGCCATTTGTAGACATAATAACAATTATAACGACCACAAAATCAACTACGAACGAGATGCTGAATAAAAAAAAAAAATGACTATACACGTGTATTTCGGATTATTTTGGGGGTGTTGTAAACATTAAATTAATAGAATGTTTGGTTTATAACTTTTGAAGTGTCGTCATAATTATATGCATATTAAACGTAAGAGCAAGAAGAAATATGTGGCGGCTTTGTTATCTGTAAGTCGTTTTTACTTCCCAATTCTTGTATTTATAAAAGAATATGAAACTATCAGTCACAAGGCAACCATTGGTATCTTCTCCTAAACGTGTTTTCCGGTACTACACCATCTCGAACGAGAATCCCCGCTTTGTGTGGCTATCTCTGGCAGCCCATCTGCAACGGGCACTAAGAGCAAGCAAGCCGTGAATCACGCGCGTCCGTCGACGGCGGCAGCAGCGGCTTACTCCATCGGCCAACCCAATTAAGTCAGATCTTCGCGAGCTGCTAGGCGGCTCGGGCGCCGAAGCGAGGAGATGCAGCTCAGGCGATTGGGCTCCCGCGGAATATTTGAATCTGACAGCTCACGGAAAGGGAGAGCCGGATTGGGGGAAATCAGAGAAATGCGGCGTTTTCGAACATGAAATACGAGATAATTCAAATGAACATATTATTATTATTATTATTATTATTATTATTATTATTATTATTATTATTATTATTATTATTATTATTATTACTATTATTATTACTATTATTACTATTATTATTATTATTATTATTATTATTATTATTATTATTATTATTGTCACAGTTATTATCGTCATGGCCCTTATACAGTGAAGTGATGTGAAGTGTAGTGAAGTGTTATGTAAACTAGAAGTGAATTTAGAGTTAGCTAGAAATAAATTGGAACTATTATATCGACCCCCTAATTCTAATAGTAAACCCAATTGTAAATGTTGAAAATGTTTAGTAATTCTAATTTTAATTGTTATCATGTTTGCCACCGAGCATTAGCTCAAAGCGAACTTTAATAAATCTATCTATCTATCTAACATTAAATGCCGGAGGAGTGCACTAACAAATGGGCCACGGACCGCGCGAGATCTTCCCTTCCTTTTTCTTGTCGTATCATCACCCCTTACATACACACACTCACTACCACACATGCTGGGAGACCGGTCGAGAGGCTTAGAGCTAGTCCCGGCTGCGGCGGTGACCGCTGGTGGGAAATATCTGGTTACAGAGAAACCTCGCTAGACTATCGCTGGATCACGCCATCTAGTTGTGGATGATCACCGCCCCCTCCCGAGAAAAAGCATGAACTACACTTACGGGACTAATGAACTCGGTAGTTGACGCGCCAGGAATCACTAACAATCAACCAACACATCACCCAAAAAAACGAATATTGGCGGGATATCGATGGGAAGAAGAAATATAAGAAAGAGATTAATAAAGCTGAATATTTAGAAACATTGCAACATAAAATTAAGATGTTTTATGTCAGAGTAGTTGAGAACTGGAAGGAAATGGTTGTGAGAACTCAGGGTAGGAATCTGAATATGAGAAATTCTGCAACCTACATAATACCAACCAACATAATGAGTCGAAAAGTGTAGAAGCTAGGTCACCAAACAGGAAAACGATCAATGAGAGAATAAGTCAAGGAAAAGAGAAATAATGGAAGGAAACACAAAATGGGGCTCACAGTCAACTTGCAGCGACTCTAAGTAGAGAAGCCAGTCTCTACAGTGACTAACGGAGAAGTTTCAATGTTCGAGTCCCGACAGTGGCTAGTTTTCAATTCGAGGTAATTCATCCGCTGCATGGAGAATTCTAGCGGCGGGCTGCTCTAATCTAAAATTTTCTGTTGTTTCTCTGATCACCACCAGGCAAATGCTAGAGCATAACTCTAGCAAATGGGTCACGCGCAACGCGATTTGCCCTTCCTCTTCCATATTCTATTCTCGACTCTTATACTCACCTCTAACTACATGCAAGAACTACCACCCATGTCGGGAGACCAGGCGGGAGCGCAGAGCTTGTCGCAGCCAGGACGATGCCTGGCTGTAAAGTACGCCCACCTGGGGCGGTGCCCTTCTAGAGATAGGAGAGGATATATCTAGGGCAAGCGAGCAAACGTGTAGATGGGCGCCGGATTTCACCACTAAGCGGGGCACCCGCTCCAAACCGAAACACATTCACTACACTAACGGCACTAATGACCATAGCAGTTGCCGTGCACCGAACATCAATTAATCAATCATTCAAATGATCACTACACTATCGGGGCTAATGACAATAGTAGTTGACGTGCCCGGAAACATTAATTAAGAAATAATTGTAATGATCACCACTCTATTGGGACTAATGATCATAGCAGTTACCGTACCCCGGAACATCTTTTAATCAACCAAAATGAGGCTGAGAGGAATGAAAGAGTTGGAAGAAGTGGCAATACTGACTGTGTCAAGGCGCACCAAGCAAAGCGGGTGTCGGAAGAGAGAGTGAGTGAGCGGGCAGCGGGGAGCGGTGCCGGACAGGCGTGCAAGGCAAGCAAGGATATCCAGCGGATGTCGACAAATCGATAAGCGTTCTGCGAAACTCTAAATATTCCAAAGCCGGCACCGAGATATCGAATTCCCTTTCTTCTCATCTAATAAAACACGCGCCGCACTGCGTTCGTTCTGTCCGTCAAGGACCCGGGGGCGGGGAGAGGCGGGGTGGGATGGTGATACGGGTGAGGCGTGGGTGGATTCGGTTGGGGCGGGCGGGGCCCTCTTTTGGCGATGAATCCCGGTTGGGACGGCGCGGCCGCTCGTGCACGAGCCTAACGAACTCGATCGATGTCGGACACTTGGTTTATTAAGTTCGCGAGGGGCTGTTCAGTGTACGGGTCAATCAAACACTACTGCGTACCAACACGTGGTTTTGCATGTGTTATTGTGTCAGTCAGAAAACTTCCATTCTACGATTGGACATATATACATAATTTGTGTACATAATTTGACCCCAAGCCGGTGATGTGCGTAAAGAACCATAGACTACATCTACGCGTAAACAACACATAGACAACCTTTTCTGTGTAGACAAAGCTAATCTATGTAGACAACTGTTATCTATCTTTTTGTGGAGCAAGAGTTAATCTATTAGGACCTTGTTCCTCCCCAAAGCCAAAATTAATTTACAATTATAGTCAATATATCCGAAGCAATACTACAAATTGATTAGATCACATCCAAAGGAGTGCTATTATTATGAATAAATTTTATATTTAATTTAAAAAATGTTTTGTAATTTTAAGTTAACATTGTTTTGCTTCAAAAACATTTATGGAGTCAGTGACAGTCATGCCTATATTTGCCTTCCTATTCTGTGAAGTACTTATTGGGTCCGCCTCTGTTGCGGAGGCAAAGAGATTGGCGTCATGATCAGGGCATCACAATATTTCTGCGCACCAGGTTGGTGATACTGCTCCTGGAGGGAAAGTCGCTGCCATAGTGGTCTGATATGCAAGTTGAAGTCCCTACTGGATTATTGAGGTAGTTACGAAGGTTGACATATCTTCATCTGGAATGAAAGTATTTCTTAAAAATTTTGTCCTTGCTTTTGTAAATATTATTTTGATAAGTACGGTATACAATTCAGAGGTTATATTATATTATAACTATTAAATAATTTAGTACGTTACGTCCAAACTGACGGCCAAATTGGATGCGATAATGAAAGCCAACCAGGCGAAAAAAGCGAAAACAACGACGAAACCCACAATATCATCTCATCTTCATCAGTGTATATTTTGATTGACTTACCAATTCAAAAATAAATTTTCATTTTAATTTGAAAATGCTTCTACTATTACTACCTATTAGAAAGTTGTTTGGGTTATTTCATGTGAAAAAATCAATATTCTACAGAGATTACATTGTCTACGTAGTCTACATGGAAATGGACTACATGTGGACTACGTATAGAAAACTCGTACGTAATATTATGTACAGACGAAAAATTGTAGTCTACAGCACAAATCTGACCCAAATCTTTGTTTCCGTGTGTGCATTCTCCACCTTAAAAATTACAAACAAGCTAAAATTTTATCTTAACCAACTTACATATAATGTTTCCTCTTTTAAAACTATGGAATATGTCATGAACTTGTTTTAAATTTTCGGATGTGATGATCTTATTAGTAAATTGAAATTCATTCGATGTGGTAGAGTTACGAATAATATGAAATGTAAATATCTGTAATTGAAACAATTACTATTTTACTGTTTAATGCAAATTTTAAAAATCCTTGAGTGTAAAAAATTCACATCTGTGATTTTCGGGAATTTTTGTATTGGCATTTAGTAGATTATATTTCAATGCATATTGGTTTAATAGATGAATTAACTTTGCCATGCATTTCAACACGCTGAATGAAAGTGATAGAGTGATTCTCATTCTAATGTACAATGCAAGAGAAATAAAATGTGTGTTGTGAGCTCAATAATTTTTTATTTCATTAGTGCAAATAATAATGTAAATCAGCGTCATCGTTTCTGAAATGCAAACGCGCTAGTAATTCTCCCTATATGTTGAAAATTAGTTGCGCAGTATATTAGAGCTAAAAGTTTTTTACCAACTTCAAACTTGCAACATGACGCGAACCACGGCAAAAACGCCGAAATACCGAAGTACATCTGGCCACTGCAAAACGAAAGGTCTCATAAAGAAGCTCCATTTAAACTTCCATCTCTCTGACCACCACGCTCCATCACAGGAATTTTTGTACTTCAACTCGCGGAGCATTCACGTAACAAATGTAATTTCATTTTCTTCCCCCTCGACCATGGATAGATAGGATATCAGCCAATCATGGTGATGGAAAACGCAATACCACGCAAATCTTTGCTACAATAAACATCCGCATGCACAAAGCAACAGTACTATAGTCATGGAAAAAAGCTGATTTCGTGGCGTTAATGAAATAGCACATAGAAAGCGGGGAGGTGTTTGCATTTGTTTTTAGTAAATATACTACTGCCGAAACGGAATTTCGTTACACGCAAATAAAAAAACTTTACTCAGATGTTACTAATAACACCAGTGCTATACCATATGAGTAATCGGAGCACTCGCCTCAGGACCCCAAGTCACAGATATGAAACCGTAATACACGAAAGGAAAAAATGTATTGTGAAATATTTAAAAAAATAAGATTGCACATAAACATGAGTATATTGCATTTTCTCCACGGTGTAAACTGGAAAAATTTTACTTCAATCCCCGCTCCGACCCCTTCAATCTGCCTGCTCGAATCGAAATCGTATCGTATCGTATCGTATCGTATCGTATCGTATCGTATCGTATCGTATCGTATCGTATCGTATCTGATCTGATCTGATCTGATCTGATCTGATCTGATCTGATCTGATCTGATCTGATCTGATCTGATCAGATCAGATCAGATCAGATCAGATCAGATCAGATCGGTTCGGTTCGGTTCGGTTCGGTCTGGTGGTTGACTTGGGGTCATATATACTCGAACAGAACAGCAGGGTTAAAACACCATAATAGCGGTTAATATGAGAAAATGTTAATAGAATGTAGCACTGACAGTGACACGTGGCCGTAGTGGAAATTGAAAACTGTATTATCCCTCCGACGGTTGGATAAACCGTCAGATGCATGCGCTGCTGGATAGTATGTTTTAGAAGGCTTCGGAGACTAAGACTCTCTGATGTAATACTCGCTTGCTTGTCGCTTTGATTTGGTCTCTGGTTTATCTCTGTCCCTGACAGGAAAACAGTGTCTGTACGTGCAACATAAAATATTATTCAGTCAAAATCAACAATTCGTTGAATTTATTCATTGTATATTGTTGAACAGCAATAAACGTCAAAGTAATTCAATTCAATGATGCCTGATTTTACATGGCTATTCCCAGGCGATCAAAATTGCTCGTCCGTCTGAACACGCAATTTTACTAGGTTCCTGCGGGGATAGATGGAATCAAAGCGAAGACGAAGTTGATATAAATTTAACTCAGAGGCTTCTTTTTGGCTTCAGGATCTTTTACATGCTTCAAAACTACATTGAACAGCCGTCTTTACTTCCCTTCCGTATGATGGCGTACGAAGAACATTTTCGCTCTTAAAAATCCGGGTTTGAACTCGCAAATACAGATATGCTAACCATTATACCAACGAAGAGAAAAACTGGCCATGTAAATAATATGAGAGATAGAATATGTTGAGAGGATGTCGATATGAACTGTGACACAAAAAAAGTCGGTCTGAAAGAAAGCCAGTTATACCATACATATAAATTTTAACCACAAATGTGTCTAAATAGTTAATGGATAAAAGAAAGAAATTGTGTCTTAGTGAAACGAATATTTTATATCTGCGAGTCAGGTGCCAGAGAAATACAGCGCTACTTTTTGGGCACATTATATGACCTGAACTGGGTCAGGGTTGACACTTAAATCATAACAAATATAGAAACAGTGAACATAATCTTATATTTCCCCAAAAGTATAAATTGTTACCAGTAATTCAGCGAACAACAATCGTTTCTTCACTAACCTATCAGTTTTCTGCCACTCTACGACCCTGGCTCTTTCGAGATTACTAGCTTTTACAGAGCAGCCTAATGAATGGATCACCGCATTACACGACGCTCGCAGCGTGAAACGAGAAATATACTGCGGCCGAAGACGCCGTCACGCCGCGGCTGCTTGTAATCGGCGCTCCCCACCCCTCTCCCACAGACATCTCCTCCGACTCCAAATTGCGCCGGTTGGGAGTCTTGCGAGGTCTTTCATTACGCTGACCTAAGTGCGGACTCGGGCGGGTCGGGTAAAGTTTGGCTACACTGCAAACGACCGCCTTAATTGCTCAAGGTAATTGCTTTCTGACCTGCGGCCCTCCCCGACAGCCCGGGAGGAGGGCTGACTGGGAACCGGGGGCTGTGGGGGCGAAGTGGCGGTCGGCGCGAGAACAAGAGGCCCCGTCGGCGGAAGAGGGTGGGGACTGGGGGCGGCGGTGGGTGGCAGCTGCGAATTTGCGTATGTCCTTTAGCCTCTTACCTGTCCCCAGGTGGCGACAATTGCTTCTTACTACCGCGATCCCCCTAGCCTAATGACGTACTTAACTAACACATCTTAATGTTTTGATTGTTGTTTAAACTATAGCACGATTTATTTAGTCCTGCACTTGTCGAAATTCAGCCGTTCCAGTTTCATTTCAATTAATCGCTAAAGTGGCACAATGGGGACGTTCAAGCTCCCAATTGGATGAAACCGTGAACAGCTGATATACGTCAAGTGCACGGTTAAATAAATCGTAGTACATGCTCACAAACTTTCACTTCTAAATTTATTAGCTTTATTTTATGTACTGAATCATAGTTTTCACGACGGTCTCAATGTAATTAAAGAATCTTTGTCTCAATTTATGTTAACAGTTTTGTTTTTTCTTCTTCTTCAACTTAAGTTAAATTTCTTCGCTTTTTGTTTCCCAGAAAATGAAAAAGATAGTGTTCTAAAATTCTAAAGACTTTTGTGATTCTGATTTATATCACAGGTGAACTATTGATTTGTAGTTAAGTATGTGAAAGTCCAAAGCTACCAGAGAGACGGAATGTATGATCGAGTAATGATCAGTTTAATATAATCATCACATATTAATTAATCAATAGATCACTAAATTTCAAAACAAAGACACGAGTCATTTGCATACAAGTGTTCTATTTTGTAAATGCCATACTCCTCAGTGATATTGAACACGCTGAGAAGTTTTAGGCGAAAGCCTCTTAGATTTTAATTTCTATCTCAAACTTTATACACGCACTGCGTGTAACGGAGTTTCAACGTTCATCTAGTGGCAATCATATGTGAGATGTAATTTATCATTATCTTAGGTCAATTGAGTTTTTTACTTTAATGTTCGATTTCTAATTCTTTGTGGAAGTTCTCGAATTTGTTGTTTTGTTGCTGAAAATATTTACCACAAATACTAGGATTATCCTAATTCGGTTGGGACCTACATCGAAAAATGTTTTAAACTTTAGTTTCAAATTATTGGAATTGATTTTATTTACTACTGCAGGACTATAATAATTTTCTAAACCATTGTTATGAGAATACAAAACGTTGATCAAGTCAGAAAACATCTCTTTCTTTTAAAATTGAAACTATGTTTTACTTAATTGTAAATCAAAGAAGAAATGTTGATATCCTGCAATACGTTTCCTCATAAGCAAGCCAGGAACAACAATTATCTCCTCGTCAGGAAATATTTCGCCTGTCAGAACTAATGAGATTATACCGAAGCCAACGGAGAAAATGACAGCAAGGAAATTTACCTGGAATTCCTCGAGACAGTTCGGCGAATTAAAGCTGCAGTCAACACCTTTCAAGTCAGCGTTCTGGAATTCGGGCACGTCAGTGCGTCGTTGTTGGACGAGACTTAAAATTAAGAACCCGAAACACGTTATGAGATTAAAGAGTGGAAATTATCGCAAACCGCCAACTGAAGATATGCCAAGAAATAAATCGCATCTCTCGTTTCCTCTCTGTTTTCATTATAAACGGCTACAACTAATTCGTTTATGAGTCTTTGAGTTAATGACAAACGATCGGTAAATAAGCAGAAATCTCTCTGTGGGAAAAGAAATTTGTCATTTGTCAAACTCTTCCAAAGGTAATTATCTTCCAACGGTAACTTTCTAAATTGTATTTTAGAACCGCGATTATTCCTTTCATTACCCAACCACCACTCTGCGAATAATAAGAAAGTTTCAAATTACTTTTCTTCGCTGATACATATAAAGAAACTCATTTCTTGTTCCTCCTTAACTACCTACTTAAGACATTTCAACAAAAAACACTATACAAACTGATATAAAATGCAGATTTTTACAACCTTTTGATATTTTAGTGAAAATACTTCAACAATGCATTCGAAATTTCTTGATCAATTCTATTCTGTTACTCAGACATTCAAATTTTCAATCAAATTTCACTAAATGGCAGAATTAGAGATGCAACCGCCTTTGTCTCGGTTGTCATCAATTGTCAAAGCTTTTCACTGACAATTGTTCTAAAACAAACTTGCGGAAATCCCATGTTTGTAGAAAGTTCCCTTTGGATTTACAAAGATATTAGTAGAATGCTCAGTTTAGAAATCAAGTGAACTGAGAAATATTTAAACAACAAAATATTATATTCTGCTTAGAGTTTCATTACAAATAAAAAGAAAAATGCACAATAAAGCACATCTAAATTTATGCATCTTAAAGACTAACAATGTTAAACTTACACTCCACCTAACATTTCTTTCAATAGAAAATAGAAAAATTCTTCAGTCAAGACTTAATCTGCGTATATTGAAATGTAACGCTAATTACTCCACAAAAACTAATATAAACGAGTTATGTACACATTTTGCGCTTATCATGAACCAGTAAATCAGATAATTCATATTTTTGATAAATAATCAAGGTTACATCTAGTTTTATACCCCGGCTTTTTCCTGAAAAAAAATCGACAAGAAGGGGTCAACAAACTGGGATTGTGCATTTTTAATTTTGGTTCCAAGTTCCGTTAAACCCCCCCTCATACGGCACACTCCTCTGCTAAGCAATTTTTTTGTCGGTTTTCAAAATCTTGGTCATATGTCTTTGGTTGTTTTAACAGTAGGGGTACCAGTAGGAATATCACATAAGGACTACATGAACAGGCACAATCATCCATGTCCGCGGCGGGATTCGAACCCGTGACCCTTCGAGCCAAGGCAGCTTCTGAGCTACGGCCCTCCTATCTTAATGACAGCTGCTATCCATACCGGTTCTCAGCAAGTTTGTTTCCGCTCTCAATTTTCACAACACTCATCGTTTGGTTGTAATTTTCCGACATATAAATCAGAGTTGCTCTTACTTTAATCGGTTATTTCGTACCACAGGGATGAATCCTCTTCTTATGCTCCGATGATAACACCCTTCTATTGAAGCAACGATTTGCCGGTTCCCCTTACTAAAATTTTACAGTTTGTAGCAGTACACCTTTCTAGGAGTTCTTCCAAACGCCATAAGCAATGTACATTAGCATATGTGGAATGATATCGCTATGCATAAATAACTTCATTGCAAACCCTTACTAGTACATTTAATAGAAGCTGAAATTAATACATTCTTATTTAAACAAAAAGTTAAACGAATTTTAAATCTCTATTGACTCTTAACTCTATGCGTGAGCATCGTTCCGTTAGATGAATTAGTATTTGGTTCTTTTTTAAAAGACTCTGACAACACGGATTCAATCAGCTGCTGTTCTTGCTAGTGATCTTTCTAGTCTGCAGCCTCGACTGATAAAATTGAAATTCTTGCACCTTACGACTCTGTCGACGCACATTTCCATTCGTTGTACTTTCCGCGCATAGCGTACAACCACAGTATACGTGTTTATACAGTTGCTCAGCTCAACCAGTTTTTTGGCTTGCTTCGGATGCGTGCACATACAGCTAGCAGTCCTCATGGAGGTCAAATAAACCTATGGAGAGTTATCACTGAAGCAAATGATATTGCGTTTGTTAAGAGCTGGTTGAAAACGTAAAATTCGTATTATTTCTGGACCTCGAGGTATTGTATTTCTGGAATTTCAAGGACAAGTCTTTAAATAACACGTAAAATTATATCGAGGCAATGTTTAAACCTTTCATTTGACATGTTTCGGAACATATGTGATAAGCACCAAATTAATTCTTATATTTTTTCCAGTAACACATTAATAACAATGCGTGTGTTGAAAGGAGCGCATAGTTCAGCAATTAAATGCAGCAATAATGAAGGAAAGAACAAGTTATGTTTTTTTTTCTTTTCTAACAGGTCTAGAAAGAAAAGACGGAAATTTGATATTACCCTCTAACAGAAACCCTCCCTAGATACAGTTATTTACAGCATAGATTATTTCTAAATATTTTCATGAACAGTATTGTAATACTTGTTCGTTCTCATGATTCCATTATTCACTTTCAAAAGACAACATTCGTTACATAAAAATAATTTATTTTCTTAAAAATTGTTCAAAACTTGTACTTCACCAGTTGTTGTACTTATATGCACAAGGAAATTAATATTATATATATATATATATATATATATATATATGTATATATATATATATATAAAATTAATATTATATATACAAAATATTTAATTTTTGGTTATATTTAGCTGAACGATGCTCTATTACGAATTTAAAATTCAGCGTAGTATTCCTTGTTCGTTGCGCGGATCGCTAGCGTCGGTGACCAACACGTCGTCATAGGGCATTTAATACGGAGCTGCGCTACTGTTTAATACGTATACTGTGATACAAAGTTGAATCGGATCCCTAATAGTTGACTGTCGATTTGCCGCGCGGATCGATATGCTCATGTGCGTTTAATGTGCCTGCTGACTTTCGAAGGAAAATGTGGGCGGTCACACGAATAAGTTTCAATTAAGCAGTAGTCTTACTAAATAAGGCATTAAAGCAATATTAAATAATTGCTTTTTATAAAGAAATTATGAAAGAATTATATACACTGTGCTCAAGAATACGGGCATTTTACACATGGTTACACATTGTCCTTTCAAAAGAAATTTAAACAGTATAAAATTAACTTCAATTTTTTCAATATAATCTGTTTTATTGAACTTGATACATTATCTTCATTAACATAACTGATGTTACATCCTTTGCCTTTGTGCAATATAATGAATTTTTCAAACACATTTGGTACGTTCACAATGCAAATATAAGTTAAATTTTCAAAATTCGTAATACTCGGCAAACTTCTAAAACCTACCAATTTAATTCGCAGTTACCACTAGTTTAATAAAACTATGAATAATGTATAATTAATTGTTTTATAGAATAGAAAAATAATAAAATATTGAACACCTAATCAAAACAAATTTAAATAATCAAATGAAAATAAAAACTCTATTGCATGACCCACCGTCTTCGTACGTAAGGGTTATTTATATGCTTAAATCTTACATCCACGCAACGAAATAGCGGACGGTGGGAACGCGAACACCATATTTCTTTCTGTCCGAGTTCGAAAAGAAGGATTGGAACCAATACCATATTCCGCTGATAGTATACATATTTCACTCCAACAAATCGGATTTTTTGAGCGAGGGAAAAATTATCTCTGCAACATTATCGTGCGTCAATACCTGTAACACAATCGGCTCCGTCGCAAACGCAGGCCGCGTTAATCTAAAAACCAATCACGATTGGATTAAGCCCGGAAGGCTCGCCACGGGCGCAGCCTGGCGACTATTACCCGGAGTTGCTGTGGTGCACAGAAATCTGTCTGGCCTTTAAGCGTCCGTTTTATCAATGTAACTCTCGGTCATATCTTGAAAGAGAAAGCGTTTGGATCTGCCGTTAGTTAGAATAATTTTTGTGAAATTTGATGTAGTTTGTAGTATTTTATCACAAGAAAATTATACAAAGTTTAGAGTAAATTGAACACTTCTCTAAAAGTGAAGAATGTAAGATAACTTTGATGCAATTGTAAACATGTATGCAATTTTAATATTTTGCGTAATGTATGTGTGTTCGAAGTTTCTGGTAATCGCTTTGCTTCTTACGTCTTTGGACGAGCATTGAATTTTTCGGCATAATTTCCGAATTTACGAAGCTTTTCCGCAGAAATTCCCAAGCTTTATTCACATATCTCATTGTTAAGGGAATTAATAAAATATAATTAAGAGAAGCGATCCATTTTTATTAATACCACCCAGTCGATATTCATCTAATTATTTACTTTTCTCTTTCACAGTCGTCATACACGCTACTTAATCATTCACTATAAGAGTTTCTCAGAGAAGCAACTATTGCATTTTACAGCAGTATTTTAGGTTTGTATAGCGAGACACTGAACCAACGGATTATTTTTGAACGGCACCTATTATGATCAGCCTGTTCAACACATGAAAGAACTTAGTAGTTTTTTCATCCTGTCATTCATTCAATCAATATCTTTATTCTTCATCCAATAATATCTGGAAACTTTTCATCTTGTTCACGATAAAATATCCTATCCAGAATTTAAAAGTATATGACTTGTAATGCGTCATTTGATTAACAATGTCGAAATTCCTGTACAAAATACAAATAGCAAGACTCTGCGGTTTTAAGAAGAAGAATCTGTGAATATGAAAATAATTTTTCAGACAGATAATGGCTTAATGCAGAATGTCTCAGAATAAATGCTACAAATTCCTAGAACACGTCAAGAGGTCGAAACTAATCACTTTTGTCAAAGAATATATGGTAGGAGGATTTACTCATGTGAAATTTACCTTGACTTTTATGCAATACTACATGCACAGTTGTTTGCCACGTTTCGTCGATGTCGAAGTGATTTCATTTTCCTTCCAAACGTATCTGAATATGGAATTGCCCAACAATCAGTGGCAATTGTCACATTTATAAATACCTATAACTCCGTTACGAGCAATTTCCCACTATATGTTCATTGACAAAACGTGATCATTTTCAACCCCTGTTTATGCCTTAGAAGTTTCTCACATTTCTCTGAGACACCTTTACAAGTTCAAGATATGCTTTTTAAAGTGATCAAAAAATTTAAATCTACATGCCGCCCCAGTTTCGCGCATTTCCGCCCCTCAGTTGTTCCCTATTTCTTGTGAGTTACGAGAAATGTTCGGCGCCTGCAAGTTTCCGTAGGCAGTCGTATCTTTCCCTCGCACGGGCCCTCTGCCCTCCCGAGATGCCGATCGGCGCGGCGGCCTCGCGGAGCAGCGCTCTCTGGCGGTGACGGATCGCAGGGCGCGCGCGGGGCGCTATCGCCCACGCCGCAGCCGCCGCGCGCCGCGCCCGCATCCATCACGCATTGC
>BOPP01000046.1:2878052-2918652 GCA_017312745.1 Gryllus bimaculatus
TCGTCCCCACACTCTCGTCCCCACACTCTCGTCCCCACACTCTCGTCCCCACACTCTCGTCCCCACACCCTCGTCCCCACACCCTCGTCCGCACACCCTCGTCCGCACACCCTCGTCCCCACCCGCTCGTCCACACACGCTCGTCCCCACTTTTTTACTTTTTTCCACCACCTCACTTACTCTTTCGCTTTCATTCTCCATATCGCCCCCATTTTGCCCAATCATGCTCTAGCCAATTCATTTATCAATTCACACCGGCACATTTCCCATAATTAACAATCCTTTCGAAATCACATGCTCTCATTCTGGCACCGATCGTCCCACCGACTGCGATAGCTTTAGTGGCAGCAGTTGCCTCTGGAGAATCGATGCCCTGAACGGGTTGTTCGAATCCCGACGGTAACGTGTTTTCGACCCAACCTGCATTGCTGGGTCGGATTCAATCTCTGTAATGATGACAATTCTAGCGCTCTACAGTTCTGATCTCTAGTTTTGCTTGCTTTCACAGATCAATACCAGACAAATATAGAATCAGAATCCTTGCAAACGGGCCCCGGGGACCTCTCGCCATTTTTCTTTCTTTGTTATTATCCCTTCCTCTCCCCTTAATTACACATACCAATACCCCCACTCACCATAGCCGGAGATTAATCTGGAATTTTGAGCTTGCTGACCCGGGGGAGTTACATGGAGAGGGGGCACCCTGATACTGGTATGTAATTCGGAGGCGAATCTTTACCGCGTTTGTAGTAAAGAGAAAGTGATATAATGCTGCGTGAACAAACGGCGAATTTTCAGCAGAAAAACTCTTTATTACAGGGCTTTGGGGACAAAATGGTGGATAAATACAGTTGCTAAATTTGGAAAAAACCTTCTAACACGGGGTGTAGCCAGAATCAATATTTTGTGGGTCCTTGATTCCGAAAAAGTAAATGGCAAAGCGTGTAAGTTCTTCCGTCCGTCTGTGAACAACACTACCGGCAAAATTTTCCAGCCAATACCAGCCAATTTTCTACAAAACTGAAATTCTCTAACCGATGTGGCTGATGGTTTTGAATTTCAAAATATATTTTAATTTTGGGGCACTTTTCATGAAGACATTTGTCAAGACATTTCAATATTTTAAAAAAGGCCTCTATCAATTTTGATTCAATTTTGTTATTAAATAGAGGGAAAGACGTTTAAGAGAATTTAAGAGACGTTTAAAATACCTAATTTTTCTAAAATTGCAAAAATTTAAAAGAACTTTGGCGTCTTCCCACAACTACAATAATGAAGATAGGCATTTTTCCCTTAAAGAAATCTGTTCCTTAAACATATATTTTGAAATAACGTCATGTAAAAGTTCGAAAATTTGAGCAGTTTTTGAGTAATTTTGAAATAAGAGCGATAAATAACGTGTTGTCTTAGTACTATTAGTTGGGATATACTAACACGCTTTACATTTACGAGACTGGTGACCTTAGAACTGGTCGCGCCTGAAATCAATACTCACTCATTCACCTCAAGGGACAGGGGAGGCGATGGGCCTGTCCCAGAATACGCCAATCACCCTTACCGTGATCCATCGCCCACACACGCTCCCTGGGGTTGGCGCCCTTTCTGCGTCGTCTTAGCGTCCATCACAATGGATCCCGTTCTCTAACCCTCTTTCGGCTGTCTGCCCACCACCGTCGCCTTCTGTTGGAAATTTCTCACGCCTTCTTAGTTCGGATTTATTTCGATGACTTACAGCATGAAGTTAGAGTATTTTAAAACAAATCCCTCGACAAGAGACACAAAAGGTAAATTGTTACGCGTATAAATTTTTTATTTATGTTACAAATCTATAACTTTTCATGTCAAATGTTCATTGTGTTAGATGTTCATAATAATTAAAAATTGTCTTAGGATATCTGAAAGTTAGACGCGTCACAATAATAAAATGTTTGGGTGTAATCCTGCTCTTGAAAATCCGTAGTAAATACCCTACAGCGAAGAAAAAACTGACAAGATGTTTTACATATGTCACCAAAGTTCGTCATATCGTGAGTACAGACGTTAACCCGTTCCCATACCAATGCGATTAGTTTGGATAACATGTGAAAACAACAAGCTTATCGCGTGTCATTCACTGATTTGTAATTCTGTCCGCATTATCTTGTACTTGGATTCTACGTTGCTCCAGGAGGTTAGAAGATTTGCCATTAACATCGTATTGTCTTAACCTTTCTCCAATAATTTTAATGAACGAAGGCAATTTCCAAATATCTTGTGCTGAAATGGAATCACAATGAATCAACCTGTAAATTCAGAGGCAATTATATGTGAACTCACAGTTTGAAACAATTCGTTACGATACGTCGTGGTGAACTAACGTACTACAGCACGCAAAGTTATTCCTTGAATGAAATTAAAATAAAATCTGTGAGACGTTTCATTACACATGTGATTCTAAATTAGTTACTTAAAAGTAACACGAGATAATTTCAAAACTATTGACCGATATTTACCAGGGTGCTCTTCAAAACTCTCGCCGTATTCTCAAATTATAATCCTACAGATGTCGCTCCAGGCACTAGTTTTTCGGTAACAGTGTAGTTACTCGTTTGGCTCGAACAGTGACACCGCGTTAGCAATGGAGACGTACAGCGGTGCGGAACGTGCTATTTGTTTCTTGTGGTACTAATAATTTTCTCGAAAAATTGTTATGATGCCACATACCACATTAGTGGCACGATTAATCACCACAATGTGCGGTTATTTGGCACATAAAAACTGGCGGAGACCTTCGATTATTCACGCGTTTCACCAAAACTGAAATCATCTCTGCACTGCCTTCTGTCAAAGTTTGTAAACATTTTTTTAAAACATCTTTACAACAAATGACTCTATTAGGAATTGCTTATGTAGTGTTGCATAACTAGCTGTATTGTGTTGCATAACTACCTGATGACACAACTTTAAGAGAACATCGGTGAAATCACTCTCCAGCTAGATGGGAGGTATTACTATCGATAGGTTTGGATTGGACGAAGGGCGACCATTTCTTGGGCTCCGCGATCTTCTGATTTAACGTCCTTAGACGTTTGCATATAGAGATATGTTTAAGACGAGGTGTTCATTCCTCCATTGCCTTCAATTATCGATGAGCTTCATCAACGTATCAATGGTACGCTGGCTGAGGTACATGTTCACGAGCATCTGGGAAGTAATTTCGTACAGATGGAATATCTGCCATGTTACAAATATAAACTCATTGGACATTTGTACAAATATATGTGATATGTCAATTTGTGAACTGAGAATAAATTCTTTCAAATAGCTAAATCTACTGTGTTATTTAAGATTACTTTTTTAAGTAACTAATTTAGAATCATCTGTGTTATAATCATATCTCAAAATGTACAATTTTATCCTTTAAAAAAAACAAGAAATATACAAAAAATAAATAATACTTCACAAAAATATACATAATACGGAATTCTTGAAACTACAATATTATTATTTTTATTTTGGGGTAAGCAATTCAAAATACTACGTTTGAACAACTACGTACGACGAGATAGTCGAGACTCAGGATTGTGATATCCGGCGCCAATGAACAGTGAAACTGCACAGTAGCACAAAAGCATCATTTGAGACTCCCCTCGTGAACTTCCCTTCAACATCACCCTAGCGTCTATTAGAATCCCCTCATTCCATATTCACTCCACGATTCCAACATTCTTTTTCAACTTTATCTTGATCTCAACAGCGCCTTGTGTCGGCATCGTGTACGACCCTTATTCCCTTGTTCTCCTTGGAACTATTCTGTGTACATCAGAAGGTTTTTTCTACACATTTGTCCCCTAACAGCAACCCCTATTCATTTACATACATTTACACTCGGTCCCCCATGTCTTCGCTTTTCCACTGTAATATACTTTATTCCTGTTCCACGCCCGTTTTATTAAAGCTTTATTGAACCCGAAACTAAATCAAAATCAAAAACCAATAACATCTTATTGACAAGTTTACTTTCTCCTCACTATAGTTCTCTAGTTTTACATAAAGGTCTTCTTCATATTAGATTAACACGCTTTTTTGTCTCACATTTTATCAAATATTAGCGTATTTTATCAATCATTCTAAGATTATAATTAAAACAAATATCCTAAAATAAAATAAAATTCTATGAATATTGCTTAATAATTTACAAAATTTATATTCATAGAATCTATTCAAATTTTGGGGACAGAGGCGGAGAATAGAACAATTTATTTGCAGTGTTCGTGATTTCACTAGGCTAACAAAAACATTGTAATACTCCGGGGATATTTGCAACCGATTTTGACATTAGCGAAGATTATGGTAGGAGAGACATCTAAGGGACGGTATCAAGACAGAAGTTCCGGAGTTCAAGTAAGAAATCAGATTGCGCGTGAAATCACAGTAAGCCCATGAACGTCAACCTTCTGTCAGGCGTGCGGCAGAACTCCATGTTGCCTTTGTGCTTTTATTGTACTCAAAGGGAGTACGGCAATTTGATATCGGGGCTTCAGTATATACACTTGGCAACATTATAAAATAAACGCGGAAATCTACGTTTCTTTGCCTTCTACCTATCACTTATAAAGTAGATTTGAAGATAAGAAGTTCTGACTGCAGCACTCCGTGCTCTATCGCGCCCACTCTTGTAAGTTGTTTTAGTATTCCATACAAACATTTTACTTATTCATTTGGTTCCTTTACATGTATTTTAGATCACTACCTGCAGCTAAAGCTGTTCAAAGTTGTTTTTGGTGATCTTTTTTAATACTTGTACTCTTATTTTTGTCTCCCTTAGCTGAATGGCTGAAACTTGTGTAACAGAAGAAGAAATCAGGCATCTTCGTGAGGTACTGGAAACGGCTTGATGAAAACCAATTGATGCTTTTCTAAAATTTAAACACAATAGACTGCTTTATTTAATTAACCTTTCTATTCGGTGGCATATTTCTAGTTAATTTTATAATTATTTTAGCTATATTTTCTTTCCAAAGATTTTCTGAAACTATGAGGTGCTTATTCTGAACATAAAACCAACCACATTTGTGTCGTTAGTAAAATCGATTACCATTAAAAATATAATTATAAATGGTTGCGAATTTTTACTCTTCCTTCTTAAATTAAATAATAGACGTTTTGGGAGTGCAAAATATTTCTGCAGGCAGCAGTGCTGATGTTTCACAGGACCCACCGGAAGGTGAAGTCGTAATTGCGGAATTACTTTGATTTTATTCAGAAAAGTCAGATCAGATCGTTGATGACCTCAGTGATAAGTGTGATAATTTTGTAATAAATGTTTCGTTATTCTTTTAGAAAAGAAAAATCTTATAATTTGTAGTTAGTTGTCATCAATTCAAATAATTGATTTTAATCAACAGAACTTCCAGGAATCGTAATTTTGTATAGAATTACACGTCCACATACGACAGGTAAAAAGGTAACATGTTGTATGTCGAGATCCACAAGAAAAATAGAAGTAGAATCAAGATAATAACGATATAATAAAAAGAGAGTTTATGAATATAGCAGGTTAATTACATTATTTTCTATCCTGAGATTAAGTCACCATATGTCATATATGTGTTATATTTGAAGATCGTCATTTTTTTCGATAAACGAGCAGATTAGGAGTATCGGTGAAATATAATCCTAAATCGCCGTCATAAAAAACAAGAATTTTAAAAATTCAAAGATTAAAATTTTGTTCTATTACTCTATAAAAATACACTTAGATCGAAATATCGTTCCAAAAAGTGGCACATCATTTGCAACTTTACCGTATAATAGTGCATTTGCCGTAGAGATATTAAAGAATGAAGAGATGTAATGACATTCATTTATACTGCTTACTAACAAGAGCATGAAGATATCTGATTGCAATCATGACTTATGTAGTTCGGAATATCACATTCGTTTATAATTGAACACATTCCATGCGGAACCACAACTCTCTCGTGGTTAAATCTGCAGAACGTTCAAAGCTCATTCTGTATCGTTTCCAAATCTTGCAATTGAAACTTTATAATTCTCCATCAAGGTGCACGGAATCTCGGTAACTACATCATTAACATCACCCATTAGTATCACAAACATCCATTCCGTCGTTTAACGGCGTACTTTTGGAGCAGACTGTACTTACGCACGTTACAATTACACACGACCCACATGTTTCGAGCATTACACAAAGCACATAACTACTGCTCAGGTCTTCGAGGCGCGGCCGCCGCCCGTCTTAATAGCGGAGGACGGCCCGGGGGCGCTGGGGGCGGGACATTGGTGAGAGGGGGGGAAGACGGTGCTGTGTAGCGGCGGCGCCAGCAGCAATTTCCCGGAAAGTTATGGACTCGCCGGCGGGCGGGGCGGGACATGCAGCGCTCCGGCCTCGAACTGGCGCCCCTCACCCTCACACGCCCCGCGGCGGCCGCAACGGCCCCATCTATCAAACGCCGCCGCCGCCGCAACTGCCGCCACCACCACCGCCAACGCCGCCATCACCACCGCCACCGCCACCGCCGCCACCGTCATTCCGCTATCACCACCACCGCCGCCGCCGCCGCCACCGCCAACGCCACGGCCATCACCGCCACGGCCATCACCACCACCGCCGTCGCCGCCGCCACCGCTGCCATCACCACCGCCATCACCACCGCTGCTGCCACCGCCATCACCACCACCGCCGCCGCCGCCACCGCCACCGCCACCGTAACCGCCACCGCGGCCGTCACCGCCACAACATTCACCCCCATCACCACCACCGCCGCCACCCCACCACCGAACCGCCACCTTCGCACCGCCACTATTGCCGCCATCGCCGTCGCCGCTGCCGCCGCCACCGCCACCGCCACCGCCAGCGCCCCTACAGCCACCGCCACCGCCGATGCCACCACCGTTTGCAACCACAGCCGCCTCCGCCACAACCACCATTACCACCGCCTCCACCACCACTATCACAACCGCTGCCATCACAACGGCCGCCACCACCACCACCACCATCACCACCGCCTTCACCACCACTATCACCACCGCCGCCATCACCACCGCTTCCACCGCCGCCGCCACGACCACCACCCCGCCCGTGGATCGCGAGCTAGGGCGCGCACAGCACGCCGCGCGCCGCCCGTCCGAGCCATAAAGCGTCGATAAACGCGGGGTTAATTAAGGCTACGTGGGCGGACGGCGAGTCGGAAGTGACGTTGCGAATGGAATTGGAATTGTTTCTGCTCCTGAAATTCTTTCTTTTGTTCCGTTTTGAAAAGTCCATGTATCATTTTGACACACGGAATCTTTCTAGTATGATACGTCTTCTAGAAGATTTACGATAATAAATTTGGATCATTTCTAAATATACGAGTAATCAAATCTAATTGTTGATAGTAATCAAAATTTGATATACTTTTTTTATTGATACACCCATCTGCATCTTTGAACGGAGGAGGAATAAAATTAAATTTGCAATATACGAGCTGATTACAGCAGAACGATCATTTGAGTTTCTTAACCTCACAGGGTAAGGCATATTCCCTAATGATCTTCTGCATTATTCTAATATTCATTGCGTTTTTTGTGTTGTCGAATGTTCCTTGTAATAAAATCGATGAACTTCAAAGGTGCCATGTACCACACCACACACCACACAGCGTCGTGTACAAGAACGAGCCCATAAATGTAGGGGTAATTAAGGTCATGTGAGTATGTGGGCAGTTTGAAATGATAGTTGCGAAATGCTATGAGAAATGCGACGGTAAAGGTTAACTACTCGTATATTAATGAATAATTCATTTTATGTGGCTATTAAATACCAACAATGACGAGAATTTAGAACCATTCATATTATTTAATCGCTAAACAACTACGAAATCACTCACATACACTGGTGATTGTGAAACGTGCAACACCGAGGAGACATACTATTATAATTAAATGTATTCCACAGATTAGGAATATAACAATACACAATTGATTAGAATTTCATAACT
Organism: Gryllus bimaculatus; assembly: GCA_017312745.1. Taxonomy (NCBI): domain Eukaryota; kingdom Metazoa; phylum Arthropoda; class Insecta; order Orthoptera; family Gryllidae; genus Gryllus; species Gryllus bimaculatus. The sequence goes on from BOPP01000046.1 coordinate 2,886,038, forward strand.
GTACCTTCATTTTGGCCTTTAGTTAGTACGGTGTGAAGCTATCACGCGCTGTCATCACAGCCTCTAGACGTCGTGGCATGGATTCAAAGAGAGCCTGGATATGCTGTTCGGGAACAAACCACCACGGTGTTTTTAAACGTGACCATCGAGCATCGACAGTGGCTGCAGGAGGACCAGAACGAGTGAGTTGCCGAAAAATCATATCTCAGACATGTTCGATAGACATGTCAGGCGAACATTCAGGCCAGGGAAATAAAACGTGAAAGAATACGGAGATAAAGATTAGCCGATTTTCCAAGATTAAAAATATTGTGAGCCGAACAAATAGAGAGACTGAAAACGAATGTATTAGAAGTACATTAATCCAGGGGTTTAAAGGAACCATATTTAGTTGGTATATTTAAAAGAAATGACACATGCTTTTTTATTTAAAGTCTTTATTTTAGAAACTGTCGTTGCTTCAATTTGGTTTCCGAAATAACTATGCCGAAATTTCCTTCCTTGCTCAAGATGAAACTATTGTGTATTTCCCATTATATTTCAGAAATTATTTTATACTAATAAAGAAAGCAATATCTATGTTAGTTCACCAATATAGTGTCTGCCTCATAGATAAGTTCCTTCACTGACGTGAGAGTGCATAACTTAAGAAACTCGCTGCATTCCACCCTAAAATTCATCAAAACTTCCATAGCTGTACGACCTTCCGAATCCTCGATAGGGGAATGTTGTCTGCAGCACCGCCTTTATGCAATACCAGCGACGCTCTAGCATCCTAACACTGCTCGACAACCCATCCCACCCACGCTGTGTCTCCGCGATCACAAACTCGTAGGGGCGTGGCCCGGGCGGAGGAAGAGAGAGGTAGGGTTGGGGGCAGGAGACGGCAGGGCAGGGCGGGAGCACATGGGACGTGAGCGAATTGGGAGCAAGGCGAGAGCGGTGTGGGAGCGGAGTGTCAGTGGGATGGAAGCGGGGTGGGGCGGTTGCGGGGTGGAAGCGAGGTGGGAGCGGGGCGAGGCGGGGCGAGAGGCGGGGCGAGAGCGGGGGCGGAGAGCGGGCCGAGAGCGGGGCGGAGAGGGCGGGGGCGAGAGCGGGGCGAGAGCGGGCGAGAGCGGGGCGAGAGCGGGGTGAGAGCGGGGCGCGAGCGGGGTGAAGAGCGGGGGGAGAGCGAGGGAGAGCGGGGCGAGAGCGAGGCGAGAGCGAGGCGGGAAAGTGGAGTGGGAGGCGGAATGGAAAAGCGGAGTGCCAGTGGGTGTGGAAGCGGTGGCACATGGAGGGAGTGGGGGGAAGCGAGGTGGGAGCGGAGCGGAGAGCGGAGCGGGGCGGGCGGGGTGGGTAGACGGCGGAGCGATAGCGGGGCGATAGCGAGGCAAGAGCGAGGCGGAGAGTGAGGTGAGAGCGTGCCGGAAGCGGGGCGGGAGCGGGGGGCGGGAGCGGGGGCGGGAGCGAGTGGTGGCGGGAGAGGGGGAAATCGGAGTTAGCGGCGAGGCCGCAGTGATATCGAGAGCGGGAGGTGGGGGCGGGGGCGTGGCGACGGGCCGAGGCCTTGAAGGGTGTGGGCTCGTCTGCAAACTTCCCCGCTCGTGTGCCCGCGTTAACGAGGGGGCGGAGAGGGCGGGGCGGGTGAGGGGGGGCAGTTTGGAATGACGGACGGTGCCGGCGGGGCGCGGAGAATGCGGTTAGCGGCGGGGCGGCGGCCCACAGTTGGCCCCTAAATAACAAAGGATTAGCGCAGTGCGATGACGAGGAAAAGACGCGGAACATGTTAAGGCCAGGCGGAAGGTAGGCGGAGGACAGGCGGAGGACAGGTGGAAGACAGGTAGACATGTGGAGGACAGGTGGACGACAGGTGAAGGACAGGTGAAGGGCAGGTGGAGGACAGGTGGAAGACAGGCGAAGGACAGGCGGAGGACACGCAATAACATTTATTTTAAGGCTAAGATGTGTCACATGAACTAATTCATCAGTAATAAATAACACTAACTTACATTACTTCAAGTAGAAACGAAAATATATCCAGCAGTAACATACAGACTTTATTCACCATACATTTATAGAACAGTAAAACTTGCTCAATGCTGAACGTATACAATGCGTAAATATATCTATTGTGAACAGAAATTGCGGTCCTGTCAAAAGTAATTTCTACAATATTATATTGTATAATGCGGAATCTTGTCTCACAAAATGCTGGACCCTTGAGAGTACTTGTTGAGCAAGTTTTACTGCATTATCTTAGGATATGTTTTTGTTTGCTCCATTTAGAGAAGGACTTCACAGCCGGACACAAATTGGCTCACTTCCGATCGGCCTCAGCGATGACACTAGCGCATTAAAACCGCTATGTCCAAGATTGCTGGCAATATAGTACTGGTACTATAGTATATAGTAACCGCTAAGCACTATAGTGCATAGTATCCGCTAAGCACTATAGTATATACTCTGGAAATTTTGAAAACTAGGCCTGTTGCAGGAGTAATCCCTCCGCTTTGTCTTGGTTACTCGAGGCCACTACCACTACTAGTGATCTACTACACCAAAAATATACAAATAATGTTTTTACAGAGAAGGACCATGTTACAGAGAAGGGGACCTCAGAAGAGATAATCACAAATATGACTAATGGCCATAGTACTCGACGTTCCCGGAATCATCAATGAATCACTCAATGGACCAAAACTGAAAAAAATAAAACTTTTTGGGTGCTTTATTGGACGCTCGGGCCCACTGTGGGGGTGGGGGCAGTGGCGAAGGGGGGCAGCGAGGGGGGGCGGCCAGACACTCGCGGGGATTAACAAGTAGCGGAAGCCCCCCGGGGGCGGTGCCGTCCGCTTCGCGCCCTCCGCGCAGCGTCGCGCCCTTCCTGATCCCAACGCCCTGCGCACACCGCCCTGTGCGTGCCCCGCGCTGCCATCGGCCCCTCCAAGAACCGCGAGGCGGACGCGGCGTCGACTTTCATTAAGCGGGGCGTGTCAAAGACACGGCCGCGATGCGGTACGCTGATTGCGTGGGGCGCGAAGGCGGGCGGCAAGAGGGCGGCGTCACTTACTTATGTGCTTCCAGTAGTAGAAAAAATGTGGTTACCGGGGGTGTTAGAAGTCGTAGACCGGAATTTATTCTCGGCACTGATGGAATAAGAGAATTCTTAGTTAGTAAGTCTGTTTAAAATAAGTGGTAACTTAGAAGTCTCTATTTCACACGTACTTCATCAACATGGAATTAATTCTTCTTCAAATAATTGTTAACGTGACAATGTAGAATTTATACCATTGTTTCGTAGATGATTTGTTGCCACGAGGTTATTTTTTTCAATATTTTTTTTTCCTTTAACAAGAATTCAACTTCACCTGTGCGCATTCACAATCGTTCGTAATCGTACACTTCCACTGACTGGATCGACTGCACTTCGGATGTGCCCTTTCGTTGTACAAACGATATGTTGGGTATAGATTGTAAAATATTGTAAAAGTTTAAAAGTATTGTCATCGTTTTGTGAAGTGCGTTAGAACATAACCTACTAAAAGTAAAGAGGAGACTGAATGAAAAAGAAAAGAGAGCAAGCAATCTCCCTTAAGCGAATGCTCAGTCATTGCCCACTCATTCGAAAATAATTTCTGTTTCTGAATAAATTGGTCATTTTAGAAGCACTCATTTTAAGTGACCACTATGAATTTTGCCTGCAATTGCCAATCACAATCTAAAGTTTCAGGTTTGAGTCATTCAATGCTGGCGGAATAACACCAGCTACGAGATCGATTCGCCTGGTCGATTCGTTGTTGGACGATTGCTTTCAGGTAAATGTCGAAGCAAATTCAAAACGAGCCATGCATATACGTACGCTGTATCACTTTCCCTATCCATTCTCTGAGAATCATCAAATAATAAGTAATATTCAGTCAAAATTAGTAACACTCATGTTATATTATTTCACCTCTTCGCGATCATCCCTTTTACTTGAACACTCCACTTCCTGATCGAATTTTGTAGGAACTGAATTATTTTCTCGTAAGACCAATGTAGCGTAATTTCGTATTATGCCGCCCACCCCATAGTTTCAACAAGCGTCTAATAGTTAAGGTTGAAATCTTGCTCTTTTCACATGCAACCCTATCAAAATTTGAAATATATATATTTTTTAAAAACTGTTCATAATAGTGTCTGCCTTCTCCAGACTGCACTTGCTTAGGTGTATCTGGTACGACTTACATCAAATTCTAGCCTCCCCATTCCAAAAAACGTTCTCACATTTATTTATTTATTGCATTAGCGTTGGTATCTTAGAATAATTTATGACATCGTTCAAGGTGTGCCTTCTCAGCTGTGTCGGGTCGGCATTTATCCGAGTTGATAAAAACATTATTTCTGCGAAATGAACTCATCTGACAATGCGTTCATCGCTGCATTAGGTCATTCGCTTTATCGCAAACATGGAATCAATAAACTTACATTTTAAGAAAATTGTCGTCAACTACCAACGAAGTTTTTTGTTTCATCTGGACAACGTGTGGGAAAAGTGAAGGGTGGAAAATTGAGTTATATTTTCATTCCTGTTTAAAATTGGTAAAATACGTAATTATAGGACTACATCAAATCCATTTCACCTCAGAAATACAACCACCCAAGCAGACAACTTTCATCCGTAAATCAGGCTAGTTACATCATACTACACATTCTATCACTTTTGAAATTGTGACTTCTATTGGCATTGGAATTTATTCGTTGTCCATTAATTATTAACAAAATCAATACTCCACAACTGATGATATAATGGAAATGAACCATATTCATGTCCAATGACAAATCCAACAGTTTACCGCTTTAGATAACACAGAAAGCATACTCGTAATACTAAATGAATTAACTCTTTGAGACTCCTTAATAACAAGCAGTTTTTTCGATATAGTGCAAATAGAATTTGCATAGTAAAATGAGTTCTTACATTAAAGGTTGAATGATTAATAGGTAAAATACAAATTATCTGTACAACTCTGAAGCCGAAAAATCAAAGCGAAAATTTAGGTTGTATTTGCAGAACGGCGTCAAGTTCTCTACAAAAAATTGTGAATATTCTTTAAACAAATCTACGATCTATTCACTAATATTACATATTATTTAAGCAATGTAAAATTGTACTGATATTTGCATAATATTTTATTTAGTGCAGAATAAGAACACTAAATCAAATATATGAGCTGAAGAAAAATTATAATTGACATAAAAATGCCTTAATGTTTTTGTAAGACTGGTGAGGTCTGTGGTCGCATTTGTATTGAAATTGAAAAGTACATTAAATTTGCTCGTATGAGTAACATTGAATTAAAATTACCAATTTTACACAATAAAAAAATATTAATCATTATTTTATATCACAAACAGTAACACAATTTGTACCTTCTGTAGAATTTATATCTGCAATAAATTTTTTTATGCATTAATAGATAACAGTAAAAACAATAAAATAATGTTTTGTTAGAGTTCAGACCTTTTAATTTTATACAGGTTTTAAATTACATTTTCAATAGTGAAAATGTATCACCTGCATTTAAACATGTTAAATATTTGTGGTTCTCGGAAATGTTGATACCAGCGTTCACTGGAAATGTTAATCCTACTAATGATTAGCGCTCTTTATCTGTGAGTTCTGATAAACTATTGAACGCATCAATTTGATGCTTTGCTTATTTCCCCTTGCTATACAGTTTGTAATTTCTTGATATGTGTGTATCACCTGTAGTCTAGCGGCCCTCGGTGCAAATAAAGATTTGAAACACGTCAAGTTACTGTATTTACTGATCTATCTGCGAGACAATTATTAGCCAGGACCTTTTTCAGAAACTATTAACACGTATTTAAACATCTCCGTTTATAGGATTTTTATCACAGTACATATTATTTGCAGGCGCTCAATGTCTCTAACGGCATCGTAAGGTCCTTCAAAACGGCAGTACACAAAAGTTGCATTATAATTACATTCTTATAGCTACATCGAATGCTCTTTTGCCGAGTTGCTGCTAAAATACTTAAAATGAGAAGAGAAATCATGTGCAGTGTTCGCAGAAACTTATGGCTAATCAAACTATTAAAAGTCGTTTCTAACACACTTCAAATATTACAACAAAATTTAGTATTATTTTGTCAACAATAACTTTTGGAAACCACCAGAGTCAAAATATCAGTGAGCATGATATTAGCTTTCTCACCATGAAGCGTTCTACACACCTAACCAATTCAACAATAATCTTAGATGCCTATCCTCGAAACATATCTTTATTCACTTGGTAAAGGAAATATAAATTGTTGAATTACCATATAGCTGGTGAATTTCTGCGATATTTGATGTGATTGGATGCCTTTCACACCATTAGGTTGGGAAACGAGGTTACGCTTTTATTCAAGCTCAAAATCCTACCGGGAAGCAACTGGTGTTGCAACAGTCATCATAATGTTGTCCACCTTCATTATCACCTTCATTATGATACTACACGTATAAATGTAATTATTGGTAAAACACGAAGAAAAAGCCTGCCCTTACACATTGTAATTTGCAGCTGTGCCTCCACGATAACCACGGTTACAACTCGGTTCAACGCGATACCACCAGGAGATGTCACCACATGACAAGTAATGTTATTGAAACCCAATTCCATCATATGCAGATGGCACCAATTGCATGACCATCGACCATCGGCGTCACGATCAGAGAGCTTCACTCGCTGAGAGATACCAAAGAAGGGCGATTTCGTGTCGTTTAGAAGAGACAACTTTGCTACCCTATTGAATTCCATCTTTACCGATGGAGGGCGTCATGAATTGGTAAGCAATTTTCAGCCATGTGTCCGAATACTTTTGACACGTAGTTTAAGTTTATTAGCCCCGTTGCTGTATTGAATGTTTTTTTATGCCGGGAGGTGGCAGGTGACTCATAAGATCCCGCGCCACACTCCAGGTTGGTTTGCGGATTACCTCCCTCAGCGAATTACCTCCCTCACTGAGGCACTGCCCCAACCTGGACAAGCTCTAATTTCCCAACTGGTCTCCCGATATGTGAGATAGCGAAGTGCATGACCGCATGTGTGTACTCGTGTAAGGGCAAATAACAGGACAAGGAAAAGGAACGAAAGATCGCGGGCAGTCCGTGGCCCGTTTGTTACGATATAGCTCTGCTATTCGTCTCGTATTGATCGAAGATACCGTGGAAAACTACCAATCAGAGCATGCAGCCGCTAGAATTCTCCTCCAAGCAAATGCTGCTTTCGACCTACTTATCTAGCGTCAAAAATACGTACCTAATTAGTGTCAAAAATCCTTAAAACGTGAACACGTGATAATACTGACTCTGAGCTAAATTCAGTCGTCATTAAAAGAAATCATCCGTGGACCGACGCAAAGTCCTGGAAGAAAATGTCGACAGGGATGCGTTGAGTGCAGACTGTGCAACACTCCTGTCTTCATATCACCTATCGCATTGTTCTTCGGTTAGTGTCACGCATTGCATACTTTACATACTTTACCATACAGCAAGAATGTCATGTTTGAGCATTCATAGTTTGTATAATGCATTCTACGTAAGGCATTGGTTCATAAGCTTCTGATTCATCACATTACCAGTATAATATTTCTTTGTCCATTCCATTCGTGAAATCAAAATCAATAGTGTTTAATTACATACAAAATGCCTCAATCCTTGCGCGGTGAATCTCAAAAAGTTTATCGCTTTTGGAATTTGATTTTTCTTATCGCTTCTCCCTACTAGCCAATCACAAAATGCGACTCATTTCTCTTAGGAGGTGTTGTACATCGATTGCTATGTCGATTTCTAATAAACCGCGCATGTACCATTACATTAGATTTCAACATACTTTTCAGTTATTTTCAATATTTGGAGCATTTTGGAACTCTGTTGGACATAGTTTCATTCGTGGAAGAAATACCACTACTAAATACCCCTCGAGCTTTGATAATTCTCAGAACTCTTCACTTTTGGAATTGGGGATTTATCGACAATTTCCACTCGTAGTATTATCTATGATAATTTCACTTCGATAATGATTACAAAATTTCTTTCCACTGTCTATTGTCATTATGGAGACGAGCATTCCCTAATTTGGGAATCCGAACGCAATTGTAATTCATCGTGAATGGAGAACACACAAAATCAGTATGATATTGACATGAGTAATGGTACGTGAATGGATATCATTAGCACAAATGGTTGGCATTTCGACATTGAAATTTCGATGGCGTATCTTACATTCTAGCTTCGTCCGGGGCAACTATTCAACATCGGTTTAGTACGGTTTGTGTCTCTGCGCACATGAGAACTGTAGAAACTGACTGCTCTGCTCGTTATCTCATCGTCCACCAATCAGTGGCAATTCGGAGTAAAGTGGTCAAATTTATTTTTGTCCTCTTCGGTCCAGGATTTACATTAAGTCAATTCTTTTTGAATTTATTGTGGGCAAATGGGGTTATTGATAGATGTTTTAAGGCTCCTGCATCTCATTCATCACTACTTCATATCCTTAGAATCATATATCTTATCAATTATCAAATCATTCATCTATGAAAGATATATCTTAATGTTAGTTTCAGGCGTAATAATACAGAATGTTTCATACGTTTGTCAAAACAGTATACAATTTAAAACTCGAACCGTCAGCAATCCAGCCTGCCCTCCTGTCCCCATGTCCATTCTCAAAGACAGGCAGCCGATGTCTGACCTCATATACCCCAACACCTAGGACCTAGATATAATCCTACACAATTACAAGGATGTTAACGTTTATAGCCTCGTATGAAGAATAATAGTTGGCCAAGAAATCATTACTGACGATTTAATTTCTTTCCTTGTTTTTGAGATCAAAATTCAGCGTACTCAAGTTCCGACATTCACGATCCACAAATTGTCTCTTGTACTCACAGCATGTGATGTGTATTTAGATCTTTGACATGTGTCAGAAATTCTCTCTATCAGTTGGTACAGGAAAAGAGAAGAAGGATAGCGTGCATCCCGTGACTTACTTTCTAAGATACTTTTATCGTATTCGTCTGGAAATGACAATAGCAATTGGCCTACAAATTCGATCCCGCCAGCGCCACAAACTCACCAATGTTAACCACATCAGGCAAATTTCATACAGCTAATATGGAGTGAACCCAAAACCTCCCGTACGCTCCAGTCGTTTCGCGTTGCCTCAACCCTCGTCGCTACCTGCGTTGGTAGATTACCGCCAATACATTCGCCTCACGATAATAATCATTAAATTCCACTTCGATCTGGCAACGCTGCAGGCCCTTCGTCCCCGCACATGCCCTCCGGGATTTCGTCCCCTCGCCACAACCCCTGCCTTGGCCCTCGCCCCTCGAGGCGATGCGCTGACTGGCAGAATCACTGTGGCGCCACACAGTGGCACAGAACTGTAGCAAACGACGTACAATGCAGGTACTTGAACATAGACTTTGTTTGAATGCGATTGCTGAGTGTCCTAACAGAGTTTGAAGGTATTCAAATTACAAGGGTTTTAATGGATGCAAATTAAGATTATATTTAAATTTAAAATATTGATTTAGATGAGTAGAAAATTAGGATAGCACGAAAATATGATGCTCCAAAACGAATTATCTTGTTTCCGGGGTTAGTAAGTTCTCCGAGATAACTGTTGATTAATTGTTACACTGTTGGTTTTTAAAACATAAAATTACATTGAATTCTTTAATTCATTTTTGTTCAATTTCTCTCAAATTATTAAATAAGATATTAAATTTCCAATTATCATTTTAGTTGTCTAATATGTTTAAGAAATCAAAGCGAAATCCAGTGCTTCAAACCGTATATCTGTTGTTTTTTAATTTAATGTGACAAATTTACTTGTACTGTCATTCTGAATTCCAATTATTATTGCATTCAAATTTCAAAATTGAATAATTTTGTATTTAAATCAAGTCCTTTAGACTGAGAATTGACACTAAAATTTTCAATTTGTCAAAAAAATAACTCGTAAGTAAGTGGGTTTCTCAAGGTCTGCCTCATTCACTAATAAATCCGCTAATACATTAGATTACATTTTTACTGTCGTACTCGGTGAACAAGAATTCATCAGCACTGAACTTTCTTTTAATGTCATTGTACCAAGAATTCTCCCTCATTTCTTCACTCTCAATCTTCTAAGTTGAAAGTCTCAGAAATTGCATGAGGCAACTGTTCTACACGGGATTTATGTAGGTAGGATGTAAGGGGTAAGGTGCCAGTGTACGTCATTGCTTTTACCATCTTAACGTGAAGACCAAGGAATATTCACTCTTAATAAAAGTTAGGTTTTAATGAGGACCACTGAGCCAGTTGGTTGGGAAGAGGAGATTCACTACGATTCAGGAAAAATGGCGCGAGCGAGGCAGCAGCTAGCAGAGCCAGTTGGGTGTAGCTCAGAGTCAACATTGCCGCTGTATCTGCAACTTATCTGGCTGCGAACAGGTACAGTCAGTCCCGAAATTGTCGGGTTTTTGGTACTAGTTACATATCTACGTCGAAATCAGCCGCTGTGTGGAGGAGAACTCCAGCTATGAGCTGCTCTGCTATTCTAGGGGACCGCGAAGCAAATTTCGGGAGACCTAAGGGGCCACCAGGTGACATTTGGTGCTATTTGCAATGTTTTTACCTCCCATGAAGGGGCTGAAACTAGTTCCTCTGGTATTTTTGTAGTCGTTCTGACACCTCGCATTCATGCAATCCAATAGGGTGTGTACGAAGTGTACGTTGCCACTCCTATCGGAAATTAGCCCCACTGTGTTCCCAATAATCGCACGCACGCCGCGTTGTTCATCCGCAAATCGTCTGCCACGGGAGCAGAGAGCGCAGTTAAATCCATTCATTGGTATCTTCTGATGGTTGTATTTGTACTATATATTGTATTAAATTTATATCTTATTTGTTTTTACGAAATAATTTTGTACTGAAACATACTATGCTCTGCATGGTTGGTACCAACTAAGCGCTTCGGTCCGAAAGGTCGCAGGTGCGAGTCCCACCTTGAGCATGGTCGTTTGTGCCTTGTCTCTCATGTATGTGTTGCCTCGGAGGGCCTCGTGTGGGGCTGACCGCATATCAGAGGAGCCCGCAAGGGTGTTGGTTTCTAGTGCATGGTCGAATATGCGTCCCATCGGGACGCATAGGGTAACCGGCTGTCAACAAGATATAAACTCTACAAAGTGGAACAAACTATGTTCTTCATAAAATATCTGTATGTTTCATTAATTTTTACTAATTTAAATTGAATTTAGTTGTCTCTGTATGTGCCTTAACAATTGAGCTCCTCTAGCATATCCCTAGTCACTCACACTGAGCATCTCTAGTTCTTTCGTATTACGGCCAGGGATCTTTCTGCATTCGCGGATTCGGGTGCCGAAACGTGCAATGGCCTGTATTACGCGGTGCACCTCGAACGCAAAAGTGCAAGAGTGATTGACGTCCATTCTAAGCCCTTTCACTCCGACTGCGAAATGAAATTCCGTGAGACAAAAATTACCGAGTTGTACCGCCAGATGTCGTTTCAATAGCACCACATTTTTATAGCGGCACGGGTGTTTTTTTATTGCTTATAAAGATATTATTTCCGCAAAATCTATTTGGAAGCACATCTTTAAATAAATAGTAATAAAATACAAAAACTCCCAATTTTTCTATCTTCCTTCAGTCACGCAAACTTTACATTGAAATTGCGGTGACGCAGAAATTTATGCTATAAGTACTCTATGTTGGAGTTTGCCTTTGAATGTGAATGTATGAAACGATTCCCTGCGGTAAAGTGAACACCCTAAAACAACTTCATTCTGCAGCAAAAAGTCCTGTGCGTTTATCGTGCGTTCTCAATCACTGAACGTAGTCCCACAGTGTTTTCTCGCAGTGGGCGTCCGCTGCTGGCGGGTCCGACGCGCGTGAACGCTTGCTGCGTGTGATGATGGTCCCGCTTCTCGGAATTTTGCCGGAACGCCCTAACAGCCTCACAATAGCCGAGATGAGCGGATATGAGCCGCGCTTTGCCGTGGTGCCGACCGATTCTAACTCTTCGTGTTGTTTGTTCGAGGCTTAAAACAACCGATCGGTTCCTCGAACTCGCATTACATCGAAGCTGAAATATTTGAAAAGAGCACCGCCAATGTTTTGAATTAAACGCAAATTATCGCTATATTGTTTCTACTAATATCTTCATTTTCTTTAGTAATTAATTAACTATCAACTTTCATTTTGAAAAAGCATATCTTTCACAAAGTTTCTGAATATTACATTGTATTCGCAATAACCAAACCACAAAAACAGCTTGAAACAATATTCCATTTTTCCCTAGAATATTATGCTTTTGTATTGTAGCATAGTACGCCTGCCGCCTCTAGCTTCTCCGTCTCCCTCGTATTGGGGGAGACGGAGTCTAAACGAGGTCGTGAACCACATGAATCGTACCACAAGAGGTCACGTAATCAAAGGGCGGGCGAAACACGATATAACGATCAGTATAATCGATCAAATCGTTTAATCGTCTCTTCGATTGACAATAATGTGTTATAAAAATTGTAAAGTCAGTATGATTAATTTTGTATGCAAAATGTAATAAAACAATTTAAAATGAAGTTAGAGAGACGTAAGTATACTTTGCAGGTAAATGAACTTCTCTCAATTACAATAATACGTACTTTTGATACTATTTCCCTTATTCTGATATTTAAAAATTGGACGTGATATTTACATTACAAGATTCGTGTCTCCCATCAGAAGAAAATACTATATAATATAATAATATTATATAGTATAAATATAATAAAATTGGATAAAATAAATATTTACTCCAATTCGCATTTTTATCTGTACGGCTCATTCAACATTACTTTTTAATTGCTTATATGAGGCATACGATTCGTATGACATCGCCTGCGATTGGATTCTCACTGTCTATTGTCACTAACATCGTCATCTCATTATCTCCCACAAGTCGTACTGGGGTGCCGTGAGAGAGTTCTTGTCACCTTTAACCACCCGTCATAACCCACCCCACCATAACCCACAGCATCACAACACACAACGCCATAACTCACGTGAGAGCGAAGGCTTGCGCGGCCGGAGTCAGTATCTACTAGGCTGTCCGGGTGACGCCACGTCCATGGCGAAGGTGCCGACGTTTCAATCGGATTACGCCCTGAGGAAGATCCCAGAATGGCGATCGAAACGTCGGCACATTCGCCAATACGTGGCGTCACCCTGTCAGCCTAGTAAATAATGCCATAATTCACCCCGTCACAACCCACCCCGTCAAAACCCACCCCGTCAAAACCCACCCCGTCAAAACCCATCTCTCTCCAACCCGCCCCTCGCCACCCATTCCTCACCCTGGCGCCGCTCCTCCCGCCTCTCCCTTCCCTGTCTATGCCCTAATCCAACCCCGCCCTGTCCACATTGCCACATCGCGCCCCATCGCAGCCCCTCGCAGCCCCTCCTCACTCTGCGCAGCCCTCACCACCGCGCGCAGCGCACGCAGAGCACGTTTACGCGTGCTTCTTCCATTGCGACCGCAATCGTCGAGGGCGACGTGGACGGCGTCACGCGGGGAGGGGAGACTTCGAAGGGACCAACCACGCAGCGCCGCGGGACTTCGAACGCATTTTCAGAACCCTCAAAAATGACTGGCAATGGAAATCGGATTACTCACTAAGCCTAATGGTGTTATTACAAGAATTACTAGCGCGGGGTGGGGGTTTGACTGTGAAAATTAATGTTTGGGAAAGTAACAATGTTTTCTTCTGGTTATTAATGGTGTGGAGAATGATATCAAATTCGCTCCTTCATTAGTACTTCAAATTAATTTTGAGTCATTGTTTTTTTCTTTTTGCTATTTCATGTTACTTGAAGAAACGTGGAACGTTTTTATATTAGTTCCTGATGTTTAATTTGATATAAAATATGGATTGGTGAACACAGCTTTACTCTCAATGCCTACAAAATCATAACAGAATGCAATTTTCAATTTCATGTAGTCTTGCACGAAATAAAATTCAGCTGAATATTACATAGAAATATTATATTGAATTAATCAGAACAAAACATTAATTACAAATCCTTCTTACTTAATAGTAATCTGAAAACGTAAAGAATGTCGCCCTTGTTTTACTTACAAGTTTTCACATATTATTTGTAAACAATACTTTCGTATATAATAATTATAAATTATAATTAGTGCAAACAAAATACGGATTTTACATAATCTAGGCTCTTTACAAAATTGTTAAAGTACATCCTCATCCTGTCTGCTCAGGAAGCAATTCTTATAGCCTCTCAAAGATTCCTAAATAAATTTCAGTTTAGCTTATTATCAAACTTGTTAACAATTAAGTTTGACAAAACATCTATAAAAATTAATTTTATCAAATTTTGCAAACGATTTTTGCTCAGTCCACTGTTAACAAAAAAAATTTTGTTTCTGTTGTCAGTATTTATTCCAAATTTGAAGAAAATTCAAGTTTTACTAATGCCTGTTTCTTGACAATTTTTAAAACAGAACTAAAAATCATGCAGAAATGCTGAAGTTAATGTAATATGACAAGATTTAAAAAATTGTGATAGAAGTAAATTCTATATGCTATTTAAATAACTCTTGAAAATAGAGTTATAAACTTTCGAAACGTGCGTTCGCCAACAAACGTATTATCTGCAATCTTTCGGTTTTTATCCTTGAAACTTCGACAATATCGTTTCAAAAAACTACTCCAGGAATAATATCTAGCAGTCCAATACGAAAACGACCAATGTAACTCGAAAATAATTGATATTTCATCTGGCTGAACAGTTACTAATTTTCCTTTATATCATAGAATGATTTTGATAGCAGGCATTAGAGCATCGCCCCGCCGTCTATAACAAGGTCCCAAAAGCTCTATATTGTAGAAAAACCAGTTCCACGAGCCCTAGAAACGAACCTATTTTTCTCCCCGCCTCGCAAATGCATTGTTCTAGAGAAAAACTGGGCGTCCCGTTTCAGTGCATGCCTCTCTTCCGTACTCGAGAATAATGGCTGCAGAGAAAAAGGCAAACGAGCTCTCTCGCCTCAGGCAACACCCAACCCTCCGCCAACCACGTCGGAGGCAAACGAAATTGTCGAAGACGAAATAGTGACCGAGAAGAACACGGTCGCATAGAGGGCTCTAAGTTATCTGAACGATACAGTGGAATAAAATATACAAGGGAAATATGAAAGAAAATATAAAGGGACTAAAACAGCAAGTTTTCGCCTCGTTCGTCTTTTCCGCAAACGACTATTTTTTATAACTTTATATTCTTCTCTTGATATTAATTCCTTTAAAAGTGGTCGGGGAATGGGCAGTTTTCGTTATTTGTTTACGTTTAAGAGTGGTAGTTTATCTTCAAAACTAAAAAAAATATTTTTTTTGTAAGTTCCATTTGCTAGAGCTAAAAACTTTTATCATACTAAATCAAGTATTATTGTATATTTAATATGTATTGCATATTTTACACAAAAAATATATTTCATAAGTGTTAGTTAAAAAGTGAAGTATAAATACTTTTTGGGTTTATTGTGTTTTATGTTGGTGAAGTAGTGCTTGCTACTTCTTTCACAATCAATTCCCCGTTCCTTGGAAGTTATCTAAGAAACACATTGAAGTAATTAATGTTATTAATAAGTAATTATTTTATAATTTTAATTATTAAAAAGCAATTTTAAACAGCATAGTAATTGAATTTACATATTTATAGGACGTAGCATTTTTAAATTTTCAGGAAAACCCCCTTTAATTATTTTCAATTAAGTTTGCTTCATATTGTAATTTTATATATTTCCAATTTTGTTTTGTTTTAGATGAGCCTGTTCTAATTTACTCTGTTTAAGTAGAAACAGGGGATAACTAAACAAATTACTTTTGTATAACAAATGCCTATTAGAATTATAATTATAATATATTTTTTTTCAAAATTGAATACCAATGTGGTGTCTTGGGAAATAGGGGAAAGACACATCTAGGTATGGAATGCAAATAATCCTTCAGATAGACAGATTTGGAAAGATAGATACTGTGACCAGAGAAGTTGAAACAGGGCAAATTAATTATTTCAGCCATGCAAAAAGTTCGTATCAACGAAAGGTTTGAGTGTCCTCCTGTGGTTTATCTGTGATTGCTCCTCGCGTATCATCGACAACGACGGAATCTTAGAAAAACAACAGTACGAGAAATTCATTTGCGGAGCCCTGAAGCGATCGAACGCGCCACATTCGCCCCGGACGGTTCGGGCTCAGCAAGGCGCCCTAACGATCTCTCGGTAAAATCGATCGCTTCGCCGACGCGGTGATCGCGCAGGCGGGATGAAGACGAGGCACATATCCGGTGGCCTCAATTGCACACGCAGCGAACGAAAAGACTCATATCTCTGCTGTGGCAGTGCGCGTGATTCCAGTGGCATATGAAAAGAAAAGAGTCAAGTCCAGGTTCCTTACTCTTCGTTGTTCATTATTTTCTAGAAGGATTGCAAACACGTAGCGGAAGACAGTTGGTGATAAAATTACTTGATTTGGTGTTCTGCAATTTGTCAGTTCAAAAATTGGGAAACTTACCTTTTTTTAATTTATTCCTGGTTATTTCTAGAATATTACTTACAAGTTACATTTTAATATATTTTTTCTTCTCAGTTTACAGTTAAAAGTTTTAAAACTACGTTTTTTAATTTATTCTGGTTGATTGGAATATTGCTTAAAGACATTCATTTAGGTAAGCTTCAATCAAATCTAAGAAGAACTACACACTAAATTTCTATACATAGTAATGCATGCATGCACGTCTTGTGGTGGTAACAATAATGCATACTAGTATTCTATTAACTATTCAGGAAATAGTTCGTATTTATTTGCTAATGCAGCCAACTATGGAAACCTCATTATAAACTTTCAAAAAAAGACCTGTAGATTAAGAATAGAGAGGAAAGATGGATTGCCCACATGACCAGTTGTTTAGAGTACTGGCTCCTAATTCCCTCCTCAAACTGAATCCAAGGAAGGAGCCGTATCTGAAGTTCAAATAGCAACTCAGTCTCTGCTTAACTATTATCTATTTCGAAATGAAGGCCATGATAACTCAAATGTGTGTCTTACCAGATATATGACGCGAGAGTCCTACAGATTCGGATTTAAATTTTTTATGAAAGTAATTTTTTCGTCTTTTTTTCCTTCGGGTCATACTGTACATGCGGGCCATTACTGTACGTATAAGGGTGGAGTGTGAAAACGATGTGTATGGAACAACCACCCAGAGACACAAGTCCGCGATAAAGAATTGCACACGAAAGAGAGAAAACTCCCGAATGTCACATCAAGGCACCGATCATGATGATCGCTTATGACCTAGGGACGCCTAAGATAGCGGGGGAAGGTATTGTATTGAAATGTGACGAAAACGGGATGGAAAGTAAACGATGATATGACGCGGGAAATTATTAAGAGTGCGGGCGTTGGTCGGTAATGGAGTGTGCGAAAGCTCTGATAGTCCGGGGGCCGGCAGAAGGAAAGGCGGGAGCGATCGAGATAAGGAGGGCAGAAACTGCTGGAAAGGAAAATAATGGGATGGGAAAGAAGACTGTTTGGTGGCAATACCGAGTGAACTAAGAGAAACATTTTTTGAGGATATTACGAGCACAACGGACAGTTTTATGACACTGAGGTTCGCAAACAGATCGCAGGGGCCACCGACTGTAGTAGAGAATGGTGAAATGTGGAGCTGTGAAGTCGGTCGAAATGAGAGAGTGAGGAATATTATTTTTTACGACTGGACACCCTTTTAGATCATTACCACTAGGGCAGTTTCCCGTAAATGTAGTGTCTCTGGAGGAGCGCTGTTTCTCCCCGGCTGAAACATGAGACCCGGCGCGAACTTGTAAGTTTTCCCTCTATGATATCTCTTTTGAAAGCACCGCACGCCGGCTAGAAAAGTTCTAAAGTTTTCTATTAGTCTCTCCGACATCGCGTGGTAGTGTAGCGCTCCTTCAGACAGTGATTGATGTTACCCAGCTCGGGAAGAAACGAAGCATGAGAAAGAAAGAGGAAGAGATCAATATGGCAAAACAGTATAATTTTTTAGTAAGTTAAAAACACTGCTTCAAACTTAAACGAGAAGGATTTCACGAAAAGGAGAAAATCGGGTAGGTCACAGAAAAGAAAAACTACGAAAACGCATCAATGAAGAACCGCGCCCGAGATCGAAATAGCGCGAATACAAGACGGGTTCGGATAGGAAATAGTGGCGATTACAAGTAAGCGTGGGAACCGGAAATAGAGCGAATGACAAGAAGCGTGCGCAGTGGAAACAAACGCGAATACAAGAAACGTGTGCGGATACAATAAGCGTGCGATCAAGAAATAGTGCGAATACAAGAAACGTGCGGAACGGGAAATAGCGCGAATACAAGAGGCGTGTGCACTGGAAAGCAACGCAGAATACAAGAAACGTGTGGATACACAAGTTTGCGACATCGAAAATAGTGCGAATACAAGAAGTGTGCCGAATCGGAATTAGCCGCGAATACAAGAAGCGTGCGATCGGAATTAGCGCGAAATACAAGAAAGCCGTACAGATTGGAAACAGCGAGAATAACAAGAAAACGTGCGGATCGGATCGAGTGGCGAATACATAGAAGCGTGTGGAATGGGAAATGCGCGAATACAAGAAACGACGGGATATAGTGCGAATACAAGAAGTGTGCAACAGAATGGATGTGGCGGGCCGAAACACGGTTTGACAGTCCTGCCTCCCCTGTCGCTCGGCAGAACAGCAGTTGGGAAACTGACGAAAACGACGCAAGCGGGAAAGTGGTCAGAGGGCAAGAACATCGATGGCCACGTTTTAAGGCCTTTCGCTTTTAGCCGTTCCAAGAGAAAAATACTCGCCATCGACAACCGTTTCTGTGAGCTCTATCGGTACTAGGAACCGAAAATATTTTTTAAGAAACGGTTTTTTAACTCTTATGACTTGCCAGGCTCTTTGTTGTTTCCTTTCTCCTTTATAAAATGCTCGTGAAAATCTTCAAACTCGATTTTGTTAGGAAAAAAACCGCTTCGAAATAAGCACTGTTAAATTTTGTTACAAATAGTGGTAATAATATGATACATTGTTTACATTTGAGACCGAGAAATTAACGAACATAATTGCTTCTTCATTCCATAATGCTATTTTATTTAATGAATTCTACAAAACTTCGAGACGAATTAAAAAGATAGGTAAAAGCTATGACGTTTAACGTAAACGCTGACGTTTTAAAAATACTTTGGCATGAAGCAACACAAAAAATAATTTTATGGTTATAATTTTTCGTAAATTACTTATATTTGTAGTTCCTTCTTTAATTAGCTAACATTAGCCCTTGCAGAAACGGAAATGAACGGTTGCACTACACGCATAAAAATTATAAATTAATCGGTATCAACGCATCTTATTAATATTTCTAGTTATTGCGAGAGCGATCTTGACATAATGTTTATGCAAATAAATTCGCCAGTCTGCGCCAAACTACGGTGTACATCAGCCAAAAGTACAAAAAAACATAAGATGGGGAATCTAAGCGTGACGTTCACTAACAAAGATCTCCCAGCATCTATTAGGGTTGCATTGGGCAGTATCGGTAAGTACCGTAAAAACGCGATAAATGTAATAGAATGGTCTAAATAATATCTTCATTTCTCTTCATTACGGGTATAACAAATGTTTCTTGCCAATTGCCTCAAAATAACAGGTTAAAGGCCATAGAACACTTCGTTTCGGAAGTTTATTTAACTAAATAGGGCGGTGGGTTCTTTTGTGACAAATTGAAGTTTCTTCAAGGAAAACAGACAAATTATGACTGAAATAAAGGATTCTCAATGAAGAAAGTAACTACTTTCAAAGAGTAGAGGGAATATATATTTCCATAACGTATTGGATAGAGCTGCTAAACAGTTTATAATATGAGCATGAAAACTATGTCGAGAATGTATATACGCACCAATAATTACAACTTCATGCATTTCAATTGTTTACTGTTTTCTCCTTGGCTATTTAAGAATTGAATCAGTAGTCCAAGAGAATTTCGTGATTCAATTATTTATTTATATACCAACGCTACTGCTTCAATTCAGTTATTTGTCACTATTTCTTAATCTAACCATTATGGCCTTTCCATTTGTGAATCTGATGCTAATACGCAAAAAAAATTTCTGCAAATATTTGTGTTTTGAATTGAACTACCGTAATAAACACATTTTCTGTGAATGAGCCAATGCATTTTTTTACCTATCCTGAAAATGTCTTAACTATTCGTTTTTAAGCCACCACGTCTAACTACATAAAATGCAAAACGTACTCCGCCCATCCCCATCGTTTCTTCAATGATAACTGCCCCACACAGAGCAGTTTATAACATGATCACGAATAAAATGCAAATTGCGGATGGCACAGGCTTCATACAAAACACACACATACAAACAATCCACCGTGCATGCATCATCATAAAACGTTTTACATTTAAGTGGTGTATGCAGTGCGAATACTCTCTAATGACTTCCCTGCAATCACAGCCCTTTGAACGTAGCGCTAATGTAGAACGCCGTTTCGAAAATTAAAAAAGCACATTCTCCATCTAGTTTTTGGAGTTTCCATAGTTGATATATTAACCACATCTTATGTGAAGTTCACCCAGAAAGACGGGAATCATTTTCCAACTTAACCTCGAAGCTCAATATAAAAGTGTCATTCTATACATGATGGATTTATATTTAAAGTATAATATTAATTAAGAAAACACGTTAAAGAATGTTTACGTACCCTAGAATATACTATTTCTATAAGATACATTTTAAGAGGGTCATTAGTGGGGCATACGCAACAAGTTCTACTCATTGAGATAACCAAATGTTTGTTTTAATCGTTTTACTGATGAATACTCTCGTTAATTGTCAGCACTTGTCGACTACGTTATCTGCTACCTACGCCCTGGAGTTTGAGCTATGATTGAGAAGCAATTGGCGAACCTGTCTCTAAATCAATGGGAAAGTTTTCAATTCAAACGTAGATCCTGGCTGCCTTGCGCATAGACTAGCAAACGAATTTCTCCTCCAGGTATTCCCCACGCGAGAAGGAACACCGGAGACGCGAACTTGCTTTTAAGCTCTCAACTAAGGTTTCAAATGATTGATAGATTGATTGATTAGTGATTCCGGGAAAGAACAGTTACCCCCCGGTTCATTAGTGCGCCCGTAAGTGGTAGTGCATGTTTTTTTGTTTAGAAGGTGGTGCTGATCTTTTTCCCGCTTTAAGGCGAGATCCGCTCCGACCTTCGTAGGCTACGCGCGAATTTCCCGACGCAGGTATCTCTCACCAGCAGAAGCTCCGCCACACCGCGACAAAGCTCTTAGCTCCGCGGCAAGTGTTTGTGTGTAGTGCATGTTAAGTGTAAGAGTGTGTGTGTGTTTGTGTGTGTAAGGGGGTAAGGATAGGACAAGGAAGAGGTAAGAGGAAGAAAAAGATCGCGGCGCGGTCCGTGGCCTCGTTTGTTAGGGTACCTGGCTCCAGCATTTCGCCTGAATATTGGAAATCGGAAAACTCACGGAAAAATTACCGATCAAGAGTAGCTGGCCGCTAAGAATTTTCCTCTAACAGCGACTGAATTCCAACTAGTTAAACAAGTAAACGGTGTTTGCCACGCTAAAACAATTTATGTTTTCTCTCTAAGTTTTTCTCATAGCTGGCATATGATAACTTCAGAGTTTCTGCCTTGAAGGTATTTCATAGAATTAACGGCGTGATGAACTATCATCGAAAAACAAAACGGTCTCATGTTGGTCTGCAGGTGAGAAGTGATAACACTTCCTCTCAGTGATGGATGTACTCATATGTGAAGTGTTTCTAAGTGACCGCGTGATGTGGCCAACATCCAATGTCTCCGCAGTTAACGCAGTCTTTTTGACCTGGCAAGTCTTTCCCTGTAATAATTCTGGAACTCGTGCCGTAAGACTCGAATGTTTCTTTCATGGCACTAAATCGATTCTCAACTTCTGCTGCCACATAAGGGACATCTGTGGCACGTTCTACTTCTCCATTATTAATGACGCAGAGAAGCAATCGCCTTAGCAGGAAACGAGTTTTCTCGTTTACCTCTCGCTGGCAGAGATAATAGACACGTGCTCATCTAGAATTATAGGTTCTTTATGTTTTCCAACATTTTAACGTGAGGAGTAGTAAACAACGAAAGAATTTTCTATCAAAATGGATGTCAGGAAAAACACACCCATTTTACACGCACAGCACACAAGAAATTAACACTTATATTTTAAAATATTCATGTACGTGAAAAAGTGTCCGATGTACTCTACGTCATGCCAAGGAGAGGTAGGCTTCGACCGCAATGGAATGGGGTGTGGTCTGGAACCCAGATATAAAAGCAAGAGGTTTATCAGAAGGGTGAGTCCACCACGATAAGGGGACAGTAAGTCTAATCAGTGTCTTTGGTCGCAATGGATTTAATATACATGCATATACATGTACTCTTACATGAACTACGAGTAAGATACAATATTTCAATTAAGATGGTTCGAAATATTGTCCTTTTGAATGCTCCTGTTTTTTGTTAATTAAGTTATCCTTTCAGAAGACACATTATATTGCCTCTGTGACTTCTGCTGCATCAGACCCTGCAATTCCTTCTCCATGTCGATGTTGAATGTTCT
Organism: Gryllus bimaculatus; assembly: GCA_017312745.1. Classification (NCBI taxonomy): domain Eukaryota; kingdom Metazoa; phylum Arthropoda; class Insecta; order Orthoptera; family Gryllidae; genus Gryllus; species Gryllus bimaculatus. Next base: position 2,908,780 of record BOPP01000046.1, read on the forward strand.
TTGCCAATGAACTATGGAAACAAAGAGTAACGAATGATTTACACCAAAATACTTTTGAGACTGAGTCATTATATATTTCTAAACATTGCCCATGCATTGTGGTAATTGCAGATAAAACAGAACTCTATTTTCTTGATATTACTACATATGAAGCTCCGCGTTTAGCAAACCATTTTGTGACGTTCTTTTCCTTACTTTTTTTTAATACTTAATACTTTTTTATACGAATAATACTTATAAAACGTGATACATATTTCTTACTAATTTTGTAAACTATCAAAAGACTGAATCTGTCTACTTTTATGAATGTAATTATCTTATTTTATTTACCTGCTGTGCACGGTAACTGTTCTCAGTATGAAAAGTTATTATCTTGATTTTACTTATATTTTCTTAGGCTCGACATACATGTCACTTCTTAACCTGTCGAATATGTACGTGCAATTTTTATACAGAATTCTGATTCCTGGTAGTTCTGTTCAATTTGGAACCAGTTATTAGGATTGATGTGGCAACTAACTACAAACTATCAGCCTTTTCTGCTTGTTGAAAATAACAACATATATTCATTACAATATTATTTAAACTTATCAATGGGCTCATAAAACAACGTGATCTGAATTTTTGTATACATGATGGTTTGTCTATGCGATCCACGACTTGAAGTATGTTGACTTTCTGAGTCTTTCGCCAACGCAATGCTTTATTTTCCGGATGATCTCCAGATCCTCTTTCTTGATACCTCCCATTAATAGCCCGTGTTAATTTCCTCCATCGTAATCTTCCTTACGTCAAAATGGGTTGCAAATTACCCGGATCATTATAATTATTTGGTAGTATCTGAAAAAACACAATTGGCAAATAAATTATTTCTACGAATCGCGACTTTGCCTTGTATATATGTCTCAGGTGAAGGCCTACTCGTTACTGTTTCTAATGTTCACCCACACAATTGTCAAATTGCCAATATATTGTTAAATATATTGTTATGTAATGTTTATAATTAATGTTTTGTTAAATGTTATCCTCACTTACCAATGTTGACATTTTCACTAATCACAACATTCACTGCATCCATACATGCACTCTTCGTATAATCCTTGGGCTTCTTCACTTTGTCCAATGACTAAGCGTCTGTCCCGCATGGAATATAACTTCTTATATAGGTGTTGTGGTAGGATATCTTTGCAATTTTTTAAAATAATTAAAAGATGTTGTCATTGCCAACATCATGTTTTTTTTAATTCAAAAGCAGCTTTCGAATGGCTTAGGCATTCATTCATCAGTTGTCTGCTAGAATGGAGCCACAAAACGAAACGTTAGTCGGTTGTCGTTTTGTGGCTTCATCTAGGCAGAACAACTGATGATGATGGTAAGCCATCGAAAGCTGCTTTTTGAATTAAAAAACATTGTTGGCAATGACACATCTTTAATTATTATATAACTTCTTGTTATAGGTCGCCGCGTACAATGTATACTCCCTTGGCTATAAGCGTTCTATATGCATGTAGTTACTCGTATTTTATAATGTTTGATGCCGTTTTACTGATCAATGACACCCGGGCGGTTCAGACGTATCAGCAGTATCATGTTTCATTAATGAAAATTGTTTTTGAAGTGTAAATAGGCAACACATCTTAAAAAGGAAGATGATATTTAAGTAGCAATATTGTTTGCAATATATATTTTGGTGGATGACAAATTTTTGGCGCACTTTTTTTTTTATTATTTGAATGGAAGTTCTCAGATTGAAATGTTTTATGCGGTTATTTACAAAGAGCTCCACAGCACATTTGTTAAATGTATTTCTAGTATTCATCATTATTCGTTTTTTTTATTTGGTTCTTTTTTGGGTACTTTTTTTGTCAAAATTTGTACTCCAGAGCTTATGAAATTATATAGAATTGCCTATGAATTTATAAACGTAAGAATGTATGCAAACAATTTGATTTGGGTTTATCCCCATTTCTCTCGAATGTCGCTTACACTCAGGAGCAGTACAGTAGAAGGTGTATACAATGGGCCTCGTAATCCCGCGACAATACTCCAACACTAAATTACTCGAGTAGCATCCCTTAAACAGTGATTTACCTACTGTATTATTCTCTGACACATGGAATTCTATCTAAAACTGTTTCAGCACACATACAAAATTTCATTCAATGAACCGTATAGTTACGGGTTCCAATAACACACACTCACACGAGCTACAGCCCAAGGTTACGAAACCTAAGTTTGGGGCCCTCTAAGTTAGGGGTAATAAATTTTCCATATTTTCAGATTAATCTAGATTTTTTGCAAATGTATCCAGTACGAACGTCTTTTGCAAAATATTTTCTAATTGATAATTTACAGGCATAAAAACCTATGACCGCTCTAATTTAACTCTCCAGGCGCTACATTTTTTACTTCCTTTTCGAAGAACTGAGCGATTGAAACATTCAATTTTTAGTTTTGAAGAAATGCATAAATGTGGGTATGAATACTATTAAACCATTGAGCCAACACTTTTCCTAAATTTTCTACTCCTGAAACAAATGCTAATGTATGGAAATAAATAGAATATACTACGAAGGCTTAAGTTTTATTCTTGGTTTTCAGCGGGTTTTGTAGGTATTTGTTGGAGTCATGTATAATTTATTATATCTGGTTGCGGGCAACTTCTCGTATATTTATTATACATTACGTTGTACTTGTTTTGATTGAAACAGCAAGTACGCTAGATGAATAAAAATATGTAGATTAACAATTTCGTTACATTGAAACAAACTGTTCGTACAATATACATATTTTTTCTCAATTAATTTAAATATCTCAATTAAAATTTTCCATCATTTTTCTCTTTGAAACAAGCCTTGTATGTATGCATGCATGCACGTTCAAACACGAACTTTGTAAAGTGCTCCATGCACAACATTTTTTTTGTTATACTAAACTTTTTCTTTGTAATTACTTTATCAAGTTTAAAATAGATCGATGGTTCGTGAAACACAATTTTTGTCATAGTCCCAACATAACTCAATATTTTTATGCCTGTCAGTTTTGTCGCAATCCAGTCAGTTTGTTCGATCTGTAAAAACCTTTTTGATTCTCTTAGCACACTCTCAATGTCTTTAATTACATAAAGGACAATGAAGCAGCCTGCGGCTAGAAAACACAACTCGTTTCAACTGTGTGGGTTTTCTTCACAAAATAAAGTGTTAGCACTTAATAGTTAAACCTTCAACGTGCCACCGAGGAGTTACTGAAACAAAAAGCATTTAATTTCCAATGAGAACACGGTCGCCCGTCCGGATTCTGAACGCAGCAACGTAGCAAATGACAGTTGGCTGCTGCCAACAGGTTATTGACCTACAATTGCCATCAGTTATTTAATTTGCTTCTTTATTTTTTTCATCGCATTTTTTCCCCGGCACGAAAGTGGAATCCGTGCACCCTCGCTGCCGCGCCTGCAATTTTCAAATGCAACTTACACGATGATGAATAGAATTGCGAAATGAAATCCCTAAATATGTTACAATGTTAATGAAGATAACTTGCCCCAGAAACAAGCATGAATTTTACCTTTTTAAATGGCCAGTCCTGCAACAAAAGAGGCAATCGGAGAACCAATTTAAACTTTTTTATGTAATGTCATTGATTGCTCATTATTCACAAAATTGGTTGGCACATAAAAATATTGAGCAAGCGATGATATTATGCCTCCCGGGAAAACGGTGAAACACTTTTAGAATAATTCAAAAATTTTATGCTATTGCTCTACTGTGTTTTATAATATTAAACCAATTACTTCTTTTAACTGAAAATCAGTAAAAGGAAATAGCATAAACCTATTTGACTGTAAACATTTTCCATTTGCACAAAACTGATTTATCGAATTAAACGTATTTTTTTAAAGTCAATAAATTGAGAAAATGGAACCATTGTTTTTATCCCTAGTAACGTTTATGCTGACTCTCATTTACTCAACCAGACAATCAAAAAGCAATTTAAGCTTTTTAAACTTCAGATGCTAAGCCAATACTACTCTTTTTATAGCGTATCATATACAATATAACGTGCCAATCTCTCGCAACAATAGCTACTTAATTTCGATTTTTAAATTGTGTTTATATTTATTTGTATTGTATTTGAGAGGAAGATGCAAAGAACATTATTGATATGTCAGAGAGAAAGAACAGCGAGTTTAACGCACAAACACCATTAAAATAAAATGAAATATTTTCCCACAACTGAAATCATTCAATTCCGTACTACAATTTCCTGTCATCACTATATTTCCAATTTCGTTACACTTTCTGTTTTTAGATTTTTGACTTGATTGTTTCCCCTTCCTCTAATACACGTCTTAAATCTTCTAGACACTTTCTTACGTTTTTTAAATTGAACTATGTCGTCTCTTTAATTTTTTTCCTATCACCACATGGTTTCCTTAAATCATTCTCCTTGAACAAGGTCATCAAACACTAACCAAATTTTACCCATTGGGTGAAATATTTAATATAAGACGATTTCTTTACTGAGAAATTTTATCTTACTAATACATCATATTACATCTTACTTAGGTAATACACGGAAGAACTGAAAGTTTTTGAATACTTGCATTTTTCAATGTCAGTTAATATAAATGAATTTTCAATTTTAATATTACTTGATGTCGAAATAAGTTTGTCTCAGGCATTCAGTATTATTTGATGTCAACATTATTTAAGTATAACAAATGAAATCACAAGCGACGCATAATATTTCGTGTTGTAAAACTTAACTTCATTAAGCAAGACCATCCATTAATCTAAAATTATAATTAATAGCCCCGCCAAGTGGATACTTCTGAGATATGATCATATGCTTGTCATTCAATATCTCATTTTTAATGTATAAACTCTTTCGGAAAGCCTTAAATGAATCTACTATGCACTAACGATTTCGGGAAGTGTCCTCTGTGCGGTTGCACGATTCCTCATCTATTGTATTAATCGTCCATTGCGGAAGTGAGTAGGGAGAGCCATCCGTACGTCTGCGGTCTTCCTCTTCCCCTCCCTCACCATCCCTCCCCTACCGGAAGGGTGGGGTGCAGGGGGGGTGAAGGGGGTGCAGGCGTCTCGGTGAAAGCGTCAAACTCGCACGGCGTGATCCCGCTTGCCGGGTAAGCGACGGGAGGCGGCGAGGCGACGGGTGGGGTGGGGGTGGGGTTGGGGCGGGGTGGCGCGGGGATGAGGATGAGGATGAGGCGAGGCAACGCACCTCCAAAGACAAATGCCAATTCCATTATCGGGCCACGAAAACTTTGACGGAGCGGTGGAGGGTGGACAGGCGGGGCGTGGCGGAAGAGGGCGTAGCGCCGAGCCGCAAGGAAGCGCTGGAGGGCAGAAGAGCAGTTGGATGGGGTGGGAGGGAGTGTGAGGGGAAGATATGGCAGAGAACGAATCGGGGCCGCATAATGCAACGCAATCAAAAATTAAGGTTAGGCTGGATTAGGAAGAGTAATGAGGAAAGAATCACGGGGGGGGGTGGTGGAACGAGAAGAGAGAGAGAGAGAGAGAGAGAGAGAGAGAGAGAGAGAGAGAGAGAGAGAAGAGAGAGAGTGAAAAAACATAAGAGAGAGAACAATGAAAAAACAGAGAGAGAGAGAGAGAGAGACAGAGAGAGAGAGGAGAGAGAGACGAGAACAGTGAAAAAACAGAGAGAGACGGAGAAACAGAGAGAGAGAAAGACGGAAACAAAGAGAGAGAAAGACAGAGAAACAGAGAGAGAGGAGAAAGAGAACAGAGAGAGAGAAAGAGGGAGGAAGAGGGAAGGGAATTCGAGAGGAGGAACTCAGATACCAATGATATGGGCTCTGGTGGCCCATCGAGCACGTATGCTTCAAGGCGATGAGAGTATGGTGTCGAGAGGATGGAAGCGGAAAAGTTGGAGTTTTGAATGCTAAGCAAAAAACAGCGGAATAACGAGAAATTTCGTGAGATTAGAGAAGACGGTACAAAAGATAGAGTGTGGACGTTATAAAAAGTGGCGGAGGGATTAATACTCCGAAGAGAGAATGGGCAGCACAGCACTGTTCAGTAAGATGTAAGATGCTTAGGTCATGTTACAGATCGGGAAGCGCGGGGTGAAAGCGAAGCCGCGGAAGAGAGTGTGAAGAGGAAGGCTGTCAATTTAATTGATTGATTGGATTGCATTGATGAATTCCAGGAACGTCAACTGATATGAACGTCAACTGATATGGTCGATAATTTCGCCACAATTAGAAAAAACAATTGCAGGCATCGTTGTCCGGGGAATGCTATGTCAACTGATGTTGACCTGAGCCAATGTTATGCTTGTTTCGCAACGTTCCAGATTTAAGCTAATTAAAGACGGTCGATTTATAAATTTCATAAAGGTATTTTTCGTTTTATGCTGATTTTCTCATTAATATGTAACTTAGTTAAGTCGCCATATTTTTCGTTACCCGACAACATAAATATTTCTGGAATGTCGTTACATTAGATAATGCTAAAATTAATCTTCACACGAGAAAGTAAAAAATGTTTGGAGCGCCCCAACGAGTTTGGATAAACTTTTACATTCATATCTAAACTGAGATAAATAATTTAGCAAAAACTATACAGATTTATGCTGAGAGATTCCTGTATCACTGAAACAACTATTCATCAAACTTTGGTATTGAATGCCTAAAATAACAAAAAGACAAGATCTTGTTTCAGATTCATATAGCCAATCTAGTAAAACGGAGGGAATTTAAATAACAGTAAGACGAGAGAAGTAGGGAAAGTAGGAGTGTGATGGAGTTCGAAAGATGTGCAAAGGAAGAAAGGCGTTAACCGGAAGTGTGTGTTAAGGGGGTTTAAAACGCAAAATGGATTTTGGTGATGCGAATTCGTGGCTTCCGCGTTAAGAGCTGCTCTCCATTTCCTGCGTTGCTCTATTTCGTGCCGCGCCCGCAGGCGGCAAAACCCTCCTCCCCCCCCACACCCCCACTTCGCGCCAGTGCTCCTTGCGGATCTAATTCCCAACGCCCTCTACGCCGACAGGCATGCACGAACACCCAATCGCCGCCGGCTTTTTTCCCAGCCGTTGCATAACCGTTGCCACTGCATGCGTAAACGTGGAGGTACATAGGTTTCCGAGCCCCGGCCAGTGGTGAATTTTTCGACACTCCCCGTACACACCTAGGTCGAATCACGCCAGCCGTCTGAACGGAGAATTTTAGTTGTCCAGCTGCTACGATCGGTGTTTTTTCCATGATTTCCTACAATAAATAGAGAGTTTATTCGCTTAAACCAAAAACGGTAACGTTAACGATTATAATTAACGTAAAGACGTATCTGTGTGAGCTCAAGAAAGAGTTTTTCAAAATGTTAAGGTCCCACGTATACGGCACTGCATCTCGTAGCAACAGTATTGAGTTAGACATAAGTTTGTCGGTCTTCTGATTTTCGATTATCGATTTATTCCCATTTTGTATACTGTGGTTTCGATACGTTCTTCGATTATTCACACGTAAACCTTTGTTTCCAAGAAAACAACGAAGAAAAGCGATTGGCAAAGTATGGCTAGGTGTTCACACGTGTTTTTCTCCGATGTGTTAGTGTTTACTGAGAAATAATTGAAGCTATTGTACTAGAAATATTGATATGGAGACATAGAAAAATTGAATTCTGCTCTAAAATGTATAATCGAATTAACCCTCTAATTATAATGATGTTAACATTTCGAACGTTGAAATTGCTTTTTTATTTGAAATGGCTTTTCGCCGTTTCCAAAACCACCAGAACTTAATATACTCCTCCGCACTGGCTTCCATCCTTCGCAGCAAAGTGAAAGCCACCCACTTCTACAAATGGCTTACAAATATTTTGCAAAAAGCAGCAGTTGGCCTTTCTCCGCATACTTAGTGCAACTCCAGCATATATACTATTCTATATAAAACCACAGTTTAAACCTTTGACTCAAATCGTAGTAGACGCTGCACGGTTATGACGATTCTCTTATCGAAAAACCACGGTCGACACTTATGTTACAGAGGCCGTGAATTTGTGTTCCGGCATCACGTGACAATAGGCGGTTCGCTTATGTTTAAAGCGTCGCAGACGTACAAAAACTCTCCAATCCTTGGCCGAATGCCAGAGTAGTACCATTAGCAAACGAAGCCACTGGAATGCGCGCGACATTTCATTCATTGGCTCTCATTCTCCCATTCATAACACACTTGCATTAGCTCTACTCAAACGAATGGAATCAGTCGGGAGCTTCGAGCATGGCGCGGTTGGGGCGGTGCCCCACCGAGGCACATCTACGGGAAAAATATCTGCCACGCTGAGAGTAAAATGGAGCAAATCTCATCACAAATGAAAAGAAACACGTCCACGTACCGCGCCGTAACATGCTCTACTTATAAGGGACTGGAGACGAATATCGTTTGCCGCGTCCGTAACCAATAACGTACCCTGAAATTCTCCACGATTAATTGCATCACCTGCCTCCATCTCTTAGAACGAGCGTTACCGCCACTACAAGGTACTGTAGAATGCACTATCATGGTCGCTTTAAAACCTTCGTCACCGTCTCCGAAATCGTAACAGTCTATTTCGCTGGCAGCTAGTTAACGATTTTGATGACGAGCCAAATTATTCTCCCGATCACCAATCGTACAATGCAATATTACCAAATCGTACTCCCAAAGGTGGTCAGGGCATAAAGTGAAGTCACTGCCGTGCGTCTGACCGAAAGTTTTAGGATTCACCAGTCTCGACAATGGCAGGGAAAAAAAAAGGGAGGAGGGGGAGAACAAAAGAGGAAAAATTTTCCCACATTACCGAAGACAGCTACTCAGATTCAGTCCGGTGACTGGAGGAGAATTCTAGAGACTCCTTTGCTCTGATGTAGTTTTCCGAGGTTTCTCCGATCAACACCAGGCGAATGCCAGAGCAGTACCCTAACAACAACGGCACTGATTGTGTGTGTTCTTTCCTTCTCTCTACTTTGACCTATCCTCACTCCTACATACACACATTAACACTCACATGCGCTACCATTACTACATGTGTTGGAAGACCAGTCGAGAGATTGAAGTTTGCCGGTGGCCACGCTGGTGGAGATATCTTGTAGGGTAAATGTCTTATGAACTAAAATATTGAATTCCTTCAAACAATTTTTAATATAAGTTATATTCTAGATCTTGAATTTAATCCGCAACTCTCCTGCTCTTGAATTTTATCCCACTCCTCTGGTCATGTTTTCTCGATCATCGATCTCGTTTCCAACATCCGAAATTCCATTTCTCTCAGATAACGCGTCCGAGGCACTGTGCACCGGTTTGCTCTCCGCAGCGGCAGTTGTAGCAACTTTCTGCGCCCCACGTACCCTCTCCTCCCATTCGCCTCCCAACCGCCCTGGGAGTCATTAGACTAATTACAACCTGCAGACTCAGGCCACGCCCTTTCATATCGGGCCGGCGATAACAAGCTTTCGCCGAGCGGCGGGGCGCTGGGGGAGGGCTAACAAGCGAGAAAAGCGCATTCCCCCTCCCCACCCAAGGTTCTGAGCCGACCCGGCCTGCAGGCTACTTCCCAAGCCCTTCCTAGTTTCCGTACGTTGGGTGGCGCTACTAGCAAAGTGTGCGGAAATGTATCCCCGAGAAACGACTGCATTCAGTCCGCACATTATAACTTTAATGTTTTTTTAAATCCTGTGAGAAATTGGCAAATCTACATCAACCAAACGCGGGCAAAGCTTATTCACAGTTTATTGAAGCAATATTTTTCGCAGCGCGATGAGGCTATCTTCAATGCGATGATTGAGTTTGACGCTTTCAGACTGCCAATGTTTTAAGAACTGTTTTTTGCGGGTTTTGCAACAATCCTCCGCACT